>NW_020869741.1:758924-768924 GCF_003789085.1 Penaeus vannamei | reverse complement strand
CATCATCATCACCATTATTATTAATTCATTATTTCCCTGCTTTAACGCCTTATCATTCCTTCTTACTAACTTTAGCTTCAAGTTCTAACAATGTCTTGAGATAACTTGTGATGTGCCTTCTTTATCTATTTTTTGTTTTTCTCGTGTTATTACATACTTTGTCTTGCTTTTTTATATTCCGTTTTCTTTTTATTCTTGGTATGTGCGGTTTCTTTGTCTCCTGCCGTTCTTTCTTTTTCTTTCGTTCTTCTCTATTTTTTCTTTTTTTTTTTTGTAAATTTTGATTGCATCATCGTTTTCCTTTCTTCATGTGCTTTATGTTGTGATGTAACGATTATTTTAGTTATTTTTGCATTACGTAATAATAATTACAAGAATAATGATAATAATAATGATAATAATAATAAAAATAAAACTGATAATAATAATAATGATAATGATAATAATAATAATAATAATAATAATAATAATAATAATAATAATAATAATAAATAACAGAAAATGATAATAATAACAGTAATATATCACCAAATATTATATGAACCAAAGTTAATATCAATTAACACACACGAGCCCTTCCTGTATCACTGATGCTACCTTCTCGAGAATATTTGAAGGAAATGAGGTTTAGCTTCTTTTTGCCTTAAACCTGGTGGTGAATTCACCAAGCAACTGTCTTCAGGAGGCAATTTTTAACGTACATAGTTATTTTGTTTGGAAAAGACGCCTCTAGATGTCCTTTCCATTCACTTCCCTACATAAAATATCATAATAGTTACTTTTCATAACCGTTGCTGGGTTAGCGATGTCTGATGTGTGATATCAGTCGCATTTTATGAAGAGCAACAAAAACTACTTTGAAAATTGGTTTTATCTGTATGTAAAACATAAGTAATGCTGATACTGTTTAAAATCAGTTCTTCACATAATTTTCAAAGATTAAACCGGAAGACAAAACATAATTTTCAGAATGCAAAACAATCTCATTAGCGAGTTAATCGTATTGAGTCTATCATCATCACCTCTTCCTATGGTCGTATTTTAAGCGATGGCGCTTTTATGTAAATAATTCATTCGTGAACATTCATCAAAAACAACAGCTATTAGTTCATTCCGCTAATTATTGAGTTCTTTCTGGATACCACAACTTTACATGAATGCGTGTAGATGATTATTCATAGATTAATATATACAGATTAATATATACAGATATACACAGATGCTTCCGAACAGGATACGCTATACCGATTCCTTAGAGGCACACGTGTATAAATATATTTTCTTTTCCCGTTCTGAAAGACTGCAAGGCTGGGAGCAATATGAGCCAATCAGCTTTGCGAAGGGCAGTGAGGAAGATTTATCCCGTGTCGACGATTAGATCCCACGAACAGGGGATTAAAGCTGATGACTTATCAGAGTCCGATTGGATCGTAAGTGGATCCCCTTCCGTTTGGTCGGGCGTCGGCAAAGCGTTTGTCAATCGGCGGGGATCAAAGTCGTCTTCATTTCGGCGTCGGGGCGGGTGCGGGTCGGATCAGGGACAGAGACGGGGCGGGGCGGGTAAGGGGTGTGACGAAGGCGGTAGGCGGTCTGGCATGTCATTGATGAAAGGTATCCTGGCCTTGGGTGTCATGAAGTGCAGGTGACGAGGTGGGCTGAGGTTTGAGATTTCATTAAAGTTATTCTCCCAATATGAGGCGTGTATTTCGTTTTCACAGAACACTATGAAAAAAAGGTATTCTCAAATTGTTTACCCTCAGAAATTGAAGACCCAAACTTTTATTCTATTCTATTTCATATTTCTTTCTATTTTTATAACAGTGAGCGTTGGGAAAAGGGAATACAAATAATATAACATTCTTCCCATTCTGCGTCTGACATTTGAAACAGCAATCAAAGTCATCAGTCATTGAGGTATTAAAGTCTCGTATAACTTGGAAAACCGCAACGTTGAACTCTCTTTTCTTAAATTTTCACCATTGCTATCACGGGAAACGTTAGCAATGTTACGTTTTTGTATATTTCTTATTTATTCATTTATTTATAGTATGTGAATGGAAGTGAAAAGGAGATTTTTGTTATATCCTGTGTTCTTGTAATGTATTCCCCTAAAAAAAGCTCGCATATTATTTCCCTAAAAAAAAAAAAAAAAAAAAAAAAAATAATAATAATAATATTTTTTCCTGCTTCTTATTCCCCCAGAAAGGAACTCTTGCATATTATTCCCCAGAAAAAACTTTTGTATATTATTCCCCAAGAAAAAAGCTCTTTCACATTATTCCCCCAGGAAAGAACTCAGGCATTGGTGAGCATTATCTTAATGTCTGGCAGTTCAATTGTATCAAGTGAGTTTTTAATTATTTTTGTTTTTAAAAAGCAGCGTCTTTTATGTAAATAAGCCTTGCTTCCGTGTAAAAGCACTTAGGCCATTGGTTTTTACTGATATATTTTCAGGTTTTGCCATTTGCATGTGTATTCTCTACTACAGGCGTTGCGTTGACGTGTTATAATCGACATTGGTTATCAATCAAATAATTGATTTACCAAGAAGTATTCATGCTGTCTCTCTCTTTTAGAAATGTACTTCAGGTCATGGTTCTATACTTTCCCTTATCCCTGGTTCCTTAATCTATTTTTCTCTTGTTTCTCTTTCAGTCCCTTTTTTCCATTGTAAAAATCTCTTTCCTTATTTTTTGTTCCTTTTTATCACCTTTTTCTCCTTTCTCCTTTTTTTTTATTCCCTTTCGCCTTTCCACATATTTCTTTTCCTTATCTTTGGCTCCTTTTTATCACCTTTTCTCCCCTTTGTCTTCTAATCATTCCTTTCTCTTCTCTGCGTTTCTTTCTCCTTATCTTTAGTTAATTTTTATCGCCTTTTCTCCTTTGTCTCCCTTTTTTTCCCTTTCTCCTCCCCATATTTCTCTCTTTCCCTTCTTTGGTTCCCTTTTTATCACCGTTTCCTCCTTCCCTTCTTATTTTCTTTCGGTTTTCCACATTTTGCTCTCTCCTCATCTTTGGTTCCTTTTTTATCACATTTCCCCCCTTTGTCTCCCTTTTTATTCCTTTTCTCCTCTCTACATTTCTCTCTTTTCCTTCTTTTTGGTTCCCTTTTAATTCTCAAGGTCAAACAAAGTCTTGAGAAAGGATAACATTTGCTCGCTTTGTCTTGCTCTTTTTCCTTTCATTTTCTTTTCCTTCTTTCTAGTTGGTCCTGTCCCTGTCTCGTGTCTCCTTCGTACTCTCCGTTTTTATATTCTATTGTTTTTTTCTATTCGTTTTTTTCTTTTTTTTTCCTGCTTTCTTTTCTTGACTGCTCGTGTTATATCTGTCAGCGTTATTATTATATTTGCTATTCATGTTATTATCATTGTTTTAATACTGTTATTATGCTTGTTAATTATATCATAGTTGTTGATATGGGTCTCGTTATTATCCTTATGATTATTACTAATGATTATTACTTTGTTATCCTTTTTTTAAATAACGATTTCAGGATTTAAAAACCTACTTTCAGAATGCATACATCTTTTTATGGATACAAATACAGAAGTCTGCACTGTTTTTTTGTTATAATACACAACCACACATGTTAAATTACTTTAGAAATGATTACAAGAATAAACATATAACCGCACGTGATAAATTACTTTGGAAATGATGACAAGAATAAATATACAACCATACGTGATAAATGACCCAAAAAATGACAAAAATAAAATTTTTTGGAAGAGCTGTCGCAAGGGAAGCAATAGGAATGAATCAGTTTTGCGAAGGGAGATGAAAAAAACAAATTTATCGCGAAATATGGCGAGTGAATCTTGAATCTGGATATTCGGATATTACCAGAAATAAGCTTATCTGTAACTAATTCGCTTACGGACATTCGTAAAAAACAACAGATATTCATTCATTCCGCAAATTCCTTAGAGTTTTTTCTGAAATACTATCAGTTTTACTACTTATGTGTAAAGATGATCATGTATAGATTGATATATACAGACATATATAGGTACTTACTGACGGAATATGACCTGGTGATTCCTTTGAGGCACACGTGTAGAAATATATTTTCTTTTCCCGTTCTGAAAGACTGCAAGGCTGGGAGCAATATGAGCCAATCAGCTTTGCGAAGGGCGGTGAGGAAGCAGCAGATTTATCCCGTGTCGACGATTAGATCCCACGAACAGGGGATTAAAGCTGATGACTTATCAGAGTCCGATTGGATCGTAAGTGGATCCCCTTCCGTTTGGTCGGGCGTCGGCAAAGCGTTTGTCAATCGGCGGGGATCAAAGTCGTCTTCATTTCGGCGTCGGGGCGGGTGCGGGTCGGATCAGGGACAGAGACGGGGCGGGGCGGGTAAGGGGTGTGACGAAGGCGGTAGGCGGTCTGGCATGTCATTGATGAAAGGTATCCTGGCCTTGGGTGTCATGAAGTGCAGGTGACGAGGTGGGCTGAGGTTTGAGATTTCATTAAAGTTATTCTCCCAATATGAGGCGTGTATTTCGTTTTCACAGAACACTATGAAAAAAAGGTATTCTCAAATTGTTTACCCTCAGAAATTGAAGACCCAAACTTTTATTCTATTCTATTTCATATTTCTTTCTATTTTTATAACAGTGAGCGTTGGGAAAAGGGAATACAAATAATATAACATTCTTCCCATTCTGCGTCTGACATTTGAAACAGCAATCAAAGTCATCAGTCATTGAGGTATTAAAGTCTCGTATAACTTGGAAAACCGCAATGTTGAACGATCTTTTCTTCTATATTATTTTCACCATTGCTATCACGGGAAACGTTAGCAATGTTACGTTTTTGTATATTTCTTATTTATTCATTTATTTATAGTATGTGAATGGAAGTGAAAAGGAGATTTTTGTTATATCCTGTGTTCTTGTAATGTATTCCCCTAAAAAAAGCTCGCATATTATTTCCCTAAAAAAAAAAAAAAAAAAAAAAAAATAATAATAATAATATTTTTTCCTGCTTATTATTCCCCCAGAAAAGAACTCTTGTATATTATTCCCCCAGAAAAACTTTTGCTTATTATTCCCCAATAAAAAAGCTCTTGCACATTATTCCCCCAGGAAAGAACTCAGGCATTGGTGAGCATTATCTTAATGTCCGGCAGTTCAATTGTAACAAGTGAGTTTTTAATTATTTTTGTTTTTAAAAGCAGCGTGTATTTTATGTAAATAAGCCTTGCTTCCGTGTAAAAGCACTTAGGCCATTGGTTTTTACTGATATATTTTCAGGTTTTGCCATTTGCATGTGTATTCTCTACTACAGGCGTTGCGTTGACGTGTTATAATCGACATTGGTCATCAATCAAATAATTGTTTTGCCAAGAAGTATTCATCCTGTCTCTCTCTTTTAGAATTGTACTTTAGGTCATGGTTCTATGATTTCCCGTATCCCTGGTTCCTTAATCAATTTTTCTCTTGTTTCTCTTTCAGCCCCTTTTTTCCATTGTAAAAATCTCTTTCCTTATTTTTTTGTTCCTTTTTATCACCTTTTTCTCCTTTCTCCTTTTTTTTTTATTCCCTTTCGCCTTTCTACACATTTCTTTCTCCTTATCTTTGGTTTCTTTTTATCATGTTTTCTCCCCATTGTCTTCTATTTATACCTTTTCTCCTCTCTACGTTTCTTTCTCCTTATCTTTAGTTAATTTTTATCACCTTTTCTCCATTGTCTCCCTTTTTTCCCCTTTCTCCTCCCTATATTTCTCTTTCCCTTCTTTGGTTCCCTTTTTATCACCGTTTCCTCATTCCCTTCTTATTCTCTTTCGAATTTCCACATTATTCTGTCTCCTCATCGTTGGTTCCTTTTTATCACCTTTCGCCCCCTTTGTCTCCCTTTTTATTCCTTTTCTCCTCTCTACATTTCTCTCTTTTCCTTCTTTTTGGTTCCCTTTTAATTCTCAAGGTCAAACAAAGTCTTAAGAAAGGATAACATTTGTTCGCTTTGTCTTGCTCTTTTTCCTTTCATTTTCTTTTCCTTCTTTCTAGTTGGTCCTGTCCCTGTCTCGTGTCTCCTTCGTACTCTCCGTTTTTAAATTCTATTGTTTTTTTATTCGTTTTTTTCTTTTTTTTTCCTGGTTTCATTTCTTGACAGCTCGTGTTATATCTGTCAGCGTTATTATTATATTTGCTATTCGTGTTATTATCATTGTTTTAATACTGTTATTATGCTTGTTAATTATATCATAGTTGTTGATATGGGTCTCGTTATTATCCTTATGATTATTACTAATGATTATTACTTTGTTATCCTTTTTTTAAATAACGATTTCAGGATTTAAAAACCTACTTTCAGAAAGCATACATCTTTTTTATGGATACAAATGCAGAAATCTGCACTGTTTTTTATGTTATAAATACACAGCCACACATGTTAAATTGCTTTAGAAATGATTACAAGAATAAACATATAACCACACGTGATAAATTACTTTGGAAATGCTGACAAGAATAAATATACAACCATACGTGATAAATGACCCAAGAAATGACAAAAATAACAATTTTTGAAAGAGCTGTCGCAAGGGAAGCAATAGGAATGAATCAGCTTTGCGAAGGGAGATGAAAAAAACAAATTTATCGCGAAATATGGCGAGTGAATTTTGAATCTGGATATTCGGATATTACCAGAAATAAGCTTATCTGTAACTAATTCGCTTACGGACATTCGTAAAAAACAACAGATATTCATTCATTCCGCAAATTCCTTAGAGTTCTTTCTGAAATACTATCAGTTTTACTACTTGTGTGTAAAGATGATCATGTATAGATTGATATGTACAGACATATATAAGTACTTATTGACGGAATATGACCTGGTGATTCCTTTGAGGCACACGTGTATAAATATATTTTCTTTTCCCGTTCTGAAAGACTGCAAGGCTGGGAGCAATATGAGCCAATCAGCTTTGCGAAGGGCGGTGAGGAAGCAGCAGATTTATCCCGTGTCGACGATTAGATCCCACGAACAGGGGATTAAAGCTGATGACTTATCAGAGTCCGATTGGATCGTAAGTGGATCCCCTTCCGTTTGGTCGGGCGTCGGCAAAGCGTTTGTCAATCGGCGGGGATCAAAGTCGTCTTCATTTCGGCGTCGGGTCGGGTGCTGGGCGAAATTTAGTGCCGATGTGTCACGCCGTGTTCATGGCACGACCTTCCCCCGAGGATATGTAGTTTTCTCCAAAAAACGAGCACTTTCCATAAACGAGCAAACGACCCGAGTTAAGCAGGCTGTCGGACAGGTGGTTTGCACGCAGGACTCCGGAAACAGCCCGAGTTTGTACGTCCGTCGCTGCCCAGGTTATGTACCTCCAAGGTCTATATAAGTACATATAAGTACTTATATAGACCTTGTGTACCTCCGCCCGTTTTGCTCTCGTGTCTCCGCGCTCTGGTGCTTCGCGTAACCGAAACAAAGCAAAGTGCCGCCGATGAGTAAACCTGCGTTAGTGTTTTGAGAACAGAAAGTTTTCATTGTTTTGCCTGTTCTGTGTGTTTACGCTTTGTGTTTCCGTTTTTAGTGTTCTCCAGTGCTTTTATGTTCGTGTTTTGTATTTTTAACATTTCGTCCACGCGTTTTCGTTTTGAAGTATTTTGTTTCAGTACACATGCTTATATATTTGTCTGTTTTTTATTTCACTTGATTAAATAATCTTTAAAAGTCTAAAGGTTGACCTTACGTAATTCCTTCGATGTTAATCTAGTCTCTGAACACACTACAAACACCCTAATAATACGGGGTACCAATTTAAGTCCTGTATATGGCAGCGGAAGCCTACTAAAAGCCAGCCTGCACGCAACTCATCTCTCAGCAGGCAATCTGCATCTCTTCGGCTATCAATATAAATAAATAAATAAATAAATAAATAAATAAATAAATAAATAAATAAATAAATAAATAAATAAATAAATAAATAAATAAATAAATAAATAAATAAAATATATATATATATATATATATATATATATATATATATATATATATATATATATATAAACAAACCACAACTTTACAGTTACTGCCTAAATATAGTGGTGTTGAAAATGAGGGTTTGTGGGTGTATCTCTTTGGTTCCGGTGCCATGTACGGCGACCTTATCTTTCAAAGTAGATTCGCATTAAGTAGTTTTTGTTAATTTTTTATTATTTTTTTAAGCAGTATTTTTTTTTTCTTTGAAAATTGATATTGTAGGTACATGTACATTAGTAGATTCGCATTAAGTAGTTTTTGTAATTTTCTATTTTTAAGCAGTAAATTACATTTTTTTTTTTGTAAATTGATATAATAGGTACATGTACATATAAGACAGTAGTAGCTGTAGACTTCCTAGGAGACGGAATCTGAGGCCCAATGTAGGTGATGATCTGCCTTGGTCCTCAAGTCATCGCCTCAGCTAATTTTGCATGGTCTTTTCTTCCCTTTCTTTCCTTTTCCTTCTCCTTTTTCTCATCCCCTTTTTCTGTCCGCTTCCTATGGTGTAAGAGCCGTGCTGAAAAGATGAGAGGCTAGCTTTGTGTTTGCTATTTTCTGTCTATCTACTTTACACTGCGATATTAACACGGCGCTCTACAACCTTTGACAATAGCATGTTTTGCCTTCATTGTTAACTCCTTACAACCTTTGGCAATATGTTTTGTCCTAAATGTTAACTCCTTACAACCTTTGGCAATATGTTTTGTCCTAAATGTTAACTCCTTACAACCTTTGACAATATGTTTTGTCCTAATTGTTAACTCCTTACAACCTTTGACAATATGTTTTGTCCTAATTGTTAACTGCTTACAACCTTTGACAATATGTTTTGTCCTAAATGTTAACTCCTTACAACCTTTGACAATAACATGTTTTGTCCTAATTGTTAACTCCTTACAACCTTTGACAATAACATGTTTTGTCCTAATTGTTAACTCCTTTTCAACTTTTTTTTCGTCACAAAATTTTATCAAAGTGCTGTATGACCTTTCCTTACCTGGAGCTTTACCCTCAAGCCTCACCTGTCGCTAAGGCTTGAATATGCCGCTAATGGCAGATGTTGACGCGACAGAAAATGTTCAATAAGTAAATAATAACTTCCAACAATTTTAACGATTAAGTATTTTGTATTAGATAATCGAGGATAGATGCCATTAAGAAGAACACTCCAAGCAATGATTACAAAATACAATGAAAAGGGTACTTTGTACACATTTATTGTTAATATACGGAATGTTTACCTAAAAAGTGTTTGTCATCAAGGAAACGACAAGCGAATAAGAAGCATGAGAAAAAATAAATGCGTGTCCATTAGTGTGCACAAGCAAGCCTAACTTGCAAAAAAAAAAAAAAAAAAAAAATGCAAATATGTGCCGTAACATGTGCTTAACTTTAAATCTGTAGTTTTTTCTTAAGTATGATTATGGCATTTTCTGTTCTTTCTAAATAGTTTAAAAAAATCTCTTATCTTTACCTGAATGTTGTCAGAAATCTCTGCATTTTGAACAATTAACTTTGCCGTTTTTGCTTTTACGCATTTAATCGATCGTTCTTATCTTGATAAACTTTCATCGATTAACTCTCGACACGTCTACTACATCCATATCAATAACTTCCTGAGTGAAATCGCTATCCGAATAACTGAAGTTGCCGGATTTGTGAAGTTATGTGAAGTTCAACCTATACAATATCATTTTCTCACATACATATAAACAAGATGTTTTCTCCTTCAGATACCTACAGCGTCGGATATTATGAACCAATTAGGCTTGGAAGAAGATGATAAATAAACGTTTTGATTGAATTAACTTATTCAGTCTAGACGCCATTGTTAATTATTTTGACATTCTAACTTTAATATCCACTGATTTAGCGAAGTCAGTCAGCAAGTAGTAACCGTTATTAACAAACTGTGTTTTCGCTATAGTCTCTCGCTGTCATTCGTAGCTCCTTGTGGATTTTTTTTTATTTTTTATGTCTCCAGGAAAGTCTATCGAATGGCTAGACA
>NW_020869741.1:746424-748924 GCF_003789085.1 Penaeus vannamei | reverse complement strand
ACCTTAGCACTCTAGAACCTAACCTCGGCACTCTAGAACCTAACCTTAGCACTCTAGAACCTAACCCTGGCTCCATAGAACCCTGACACTCTAGAACCTAACCTCGGCACTCTAGAACCTAACCTTAGCACTCTAGAACCTAACCTTAGCACTCTAGAACCTAACCTTGGCACTCTAGACCCTAACCTTAGCACTCTGACTACCTTGCACTCTAGAACCTAACCTTGGCACTCTAGAGAAGAACCTAACCTTGGCACTCTAGAAACCTTAGCACTCTAGACCCTAACCTTAGCACTCTAGAACCTAACCTCGGCACTCTAGAACTACCTAACCTAACCTGGAACTCTAGAACCAACCTTGGCACTCTAGAACCTAACCTTGCACTCTAGAACCCTCTCCTAGAACCTAACCTGAACCTACCTTGCACTCTAGAACCTAACCTTAGCCCTAACCTTAGCACTCTAGAACCTAACCTTGCACTCTAGAACCTAACCTTTCTAGAAGAACCTAACCTTGGCACTCTAGAAACCTACCTTGCACCTCTAGAACCTCCTTAGAACTTTAGACCTAGAAAACCTTCTAGCACTCTAGAACCTAACCTTAGCACTCTAGAACCTAACCTAGCACTCTAGAACCCTAACCTTAGCACTCTAGAACCTAAACCTTAGCACTCTAGAACCTAACTTAGCACTCCCTAACTTCGAAACTCTAGACCCTAACCTTAGCACTCTAGAACCTAACCTTAGCACTCTAGAGCCTAAAACTCTAGTAGAACCTAGAACCTAACCTTAGCACTCTAGAACCTAACCTTGCACTCTGAACCTAACCTTAGCACTCTTAGAACCCTAACCTTAGCACTCTAGAACCTAACCTTAGCACTCTAGAACCTAACCTTAGCACTCTAGAACCTAACCTTAGCACTCTAGAGCCTAACCTTAGCACTCTAGAACCTAACCTTCGAACTCTAGAACCCTTAAGCACTCTAGAACCTAAAGCCCTCTAGAACCTAACCTTAGCACTCTAGAACCTAACTTAGCACTCTAGAACCTTAACCTTAGCACTCTAGAACCTAACCTTAGCACTCTAGAAACCTAACCTTAGCACTCTTAGCACCCTAACCTTAGCACTCTAGACCCTAACCTTAGCACTCTAGAACCTAACCTTAGCACTCTAGAACCTAACCTTAGCACTCTAGAACCTAACCTAACTCTAAAGAACCTAACCTTAGCACTTCCTAACCCTACCTAACCTTAGCACTCTAGAACCTAAACCTTAGCACTCTAGAACCTAACTTAGCATCTAGAACCTAACCTTAGCACTCTAAGAACCTAACCTTACACTCTAGAACCCTAACCTTAGCACTCTAGAAACCTAACCTTAGCACTCTAGAACCTAACCTAGCACCTCTAGACCTAACCTTAGCACTCTAGAACCTAACCTTGAACTCTTAACCTTAGCACTCTAGAACCTAACCTTAGGCACTCTAGAACCTACCTTAGCACTCTAGACCTAACCTTAGCACTCTAGAACCTAACCTTAGCAGAACCTAACCTAGCAGCCTTTTAGCTAGAACCTACCCACTCTAGACCTAGCACTCTAGAACTAGAACCTAAACCTTAGACAGACCCTAACCTTAGCACTCTAGAACCTAACCTCGAACTCTAGAACTAACCTTAGCACTCTAGAACCTAACCTTAGCACTCTTAGAAACCTTAGCACTCTAGAACCTAACTTCGAATCTAGAACCTAACCTAGCACTCTAGAACCTAACCTTAGCACTCTAGAGACCCTAACCTTAGCACTCTAGAACCTAAACCTTAACTCTAGAGCCTAACCTTAGCACTCTAGAACCTAGAACTCTAGACCTAACCTTAGCACCTAGAACCTAGCACTCTAGACCTAACCTTAGCACTCTAGAACCTCTCTAGCAGCCCTAGCCTTAGCACTCTAGAAACCTTAGCACTCTAGAACCTAACCTTAGCACTCTAGAACCTAACCTTAGCACTCTAGAGCCTAACCTTAGCACTCTAGAACCCAACCTTCGAACTCTAGAACCTAACCTTAGCACTCTAGAACCTAACCCTGGCACCATAGAACCTACACTCTAGAACCTGGCACTCTAGAACCCTGGCACCCTAAACCCTGGCACCCCACCTCTGGCTCTGTAATCCGTCGCGTTTACCGTCACTTCACCACACTGCTTCCAGTTTATGATCCTCCGTGAGTGTTTACGACTCGCCCGAAGTGCATATAAAATACCTGGAACTTTCTTTGTTGCAGATACCTCATATATACGTATATATATGTTTATATGTATTTTTTGGGTTATTTTATTTTTCTAGGTGTGTGTTTTTTTTTTTTGGGGGGGGTGGGAGAGGGGGAAAGAATATTATTATTATTATTGTTATTATCTATTTGTTTATCTTTATTTATTTATTTTTTCCTTTTCGGTGCGTGTGTGTTCTTAAAGTTTTGCATAGGTGTTGTTAGGGTAGTTGTT
>NW_020869741.1:728924-741424 GCF_003789085.1 Penaeus vannamei | reverse complement strand
TGATGCAAACAGAATATCTCAGGTAAAGCAAGTAATTAGGTAGATTGACTTTGAGAAAAAAGATTAGGGAGGAAAATTATGTTTATAGAATGCATTTGATGTTCAGTTTTCTTTCTCTCTTTATTTATCTGTTTCTATTTGATTCTGAGTCTCTCTCTCTCTCTCTCTCTCTCTCTCTTCTCTCTGTCTCTTTTTCTCTCTCTCTCTCCCTTCTCTCTGTCTCTCTCTTTCTCCCCTCTCTCTCTATCTCTCTCTCGCTCTTTCTCCCTTCTTTTTACCCCGCCCTTTCTTTCTCTCCCGTTCTCTCTCTCTCTCTCTCTCAAGAGGAAGAAGAAGAAGAAAAGAAAAAAATATATAAAAAAAAACGATATTACCCATCCACCATCACATCAATAAAAAAAAATTAAGCGAGCCGTTGCTAAAAGATGATATATAAGTTGCAAGATAAAATAAACGAGTTGCATCAAGTTATAAGCTGCAACGTGCACTGCATCGAAAGAGGTTTATAACTCTTTCTGTTTAGCTAAGTCATCCTGTAAAGTCCTGTCGTTTATTTAAGTCGTTAAGGGCAGTGAGTTTTCATGTGAGTTAATGTATGCGTATGTGCGCATATCTGTATATCTGTATTTGTATCTATGTCTATATTCATAGATGCATATCGATGTTTGTATGTGTCTAGTTACATTTTTTTTTTTTTTACAAATCTCTATATCTATCTATTTGTTTATATATCTGTTACTAACTACCTAACTATCTAACTGCCTATCTGTCTATCAGCTTAATTATCTATTCATTCATAGATCTATCTTTCTATCAGTTTGATTATCTATCTGTCCATCTATCATTTTTATTATCTATCTTTTTATTTATTTATGCATCTCTCTATCAGTCGTTCTGAATATTTTGGAATCTATCTATCTATCTGTCTGTGGATATTTATATATACATATATATATATATATATATATATATATATATAATATATATATATATATATATATATATATAATATATATAATATAATATATACACACACACACACACACATACACACACACAACCACACACACACACACACACACACACACATACATATATATATATATATATATATATATATATATATATATATATATATATATATACATACACACACACACACACACACACACACACACACACACACACTCACACACACACATATATATACTATATATATATATATATATATATATATATATATATATACATACACACACACACACACACACACACACACACACACACACACACACACACACACACACACATATATATATATATATATATATATATATATATATATATAATACACAAAACTTCACATGTAGACATGCAAATATGAACTACCTCTATATCCCTCTATGTATAAACACATACATACGTATATGAATATACAATTATATATACATATACTCATATACATACGTATGCACGCTCGTACGAGTATACCTTTTCAGAAATCCTTTTGCTCTTCGTACCCAGGTCCTGGCGGTATCCTCATGCCTCAAAACTATCGGGCTATTAAGATTGGAGGAAAATTATGGCCCTTTGGTCAGAGACGGCACTGTTATTGGTCCAAAAATGAAAAGGATAAATAATCAGGACTATTTCGTTAACAGAGTTGGTGTGGAGTGTTTTGAAATGGTTTGGAAAAAATGTTAATATTTATGAATGGATGAGTAGATGCATTGACGTAGGGATCTGTCTATTTGCTTATTTATCGGCGTATATATCCATAATATGTATATAATATAATGTATGCATGTATGATCTTAAGTATCTCCCTGTGTACACGCCCATGAATTTATCGGGTACGTGGGTACGTCTACATATTAATGTGTCCTTTTGTGTCCTCTCAAATACACATGTATACACAGAAATTCACATATTAACAAACAAATATATACTACATGTAAATACAGGAATTCACATATAAACATACAAATATAAACTACATGTATACACAGAAATACACATACAAATATACAAAAATACACTACATATATACACAGAAATTCACATATAAACATATAAATATAAACTACACGTATACACAGAAATACACATACAAACATACAAATATAAATTACATATATACAAAGAAATACACATACAAATATACAAACATGTATACACAGAAATTCAAATACAAACATACAAATATAAACTACATGCATCACAGAAATTCAAATATAAACTACATGTATATACAGAAATACACATACAAACACAAATATACACTACATGTATACATATAAATCCACATATAAACATGCAAATATAAACTACACATACATCCCTATACCATACACCGAACACATATCCGTTATGCCGAATATATCAACCGTTAGAGTACATGTTCGAACAGGTTGCCGTTCGGAGCTTCGAAGCCAGTCTGACATTTACACGAACGGCGCCGAGAGATCGAGTGAAGCAATATCGTCTTTGTGAATTATGAACGAGTCTCTCTCTCTCTCTCTCTCTCTCTCTCTCTCTCTCTCTCTCTCTCTCTCTCTCTCTCTCTCTCTCTCTCTCTCTCTCTCTCTCTCTCTCTCCTCTCTCTCTCTTCTCTCTCATTTGCTCTTTCCTTTTCTCTTGTTTTTGTCTCTCGCTGTGTGTTTCTTCTCTCTCCTTTTTCTCTCTCTCTCTCTCTCTCTCTCTCCTCTCTCTCTCTCTCTCTCTCTCTCTCTCTCTCTCTCTTCTCTCTCCTCTCTCTCTCTCTCTCTCTCTCTGTCTGTCTTGTCTCTCTCTCTGTCTCTTTCATTTGCTCTTTCTTTTTCTCTTGTTTTCTCTCTCACTGTGTGTTTCGTTCTCTCTCCTTCTCTCTCTCTCTCACTGTCTGTATCGTTCTCTCATCTCTCTCTCTCTCTCTCTATCTCTCTCTCTCTCTCTCTCTCTCTCTCTCTCTCTCTCTCTCTCTCTCTCTCTCTCTCTCTCTCTCTCTCTCTCTCTCTGTGCATCTCATTCTCTCTCTCTCTCTCTGTATCTCATTCTCTCTTTCTCTCTCTCTGTCTGCCTATCTTTATCTCTTTCGGTTGTTTTTTTCTCTTTCACTTTCTTTGTCTCACTCTGTCTCTCTCTCCCTCTATATCTCTCTCTCACCCTCCTTTTCTTCCTCCCTCCCTCCTCTCTCCCCACAACGAAACACACGTATTAAAATACCGTGCGAAATAAACAACGTATGATCCCCCCTACCCTCCCCCTCCCCCAATCGCTACCTACGCTTTCGAGGGCTACTTCTCTCCTCCTCCCCCCCCTCCTCGAGACATTCTGATATAAGGGTTCTCCCCCTTTATCCCTTCTCTCTTCCATATTCCTCCCTCCTCTCCTCCCTTTATCTCTCCTCCCCTCCTCTTTACTATCCTCCTCTCTTCCATATCCCTCCCTCCTCCCTCTATCTCTTCCCCTTCCCCTCCCCTTCTTTCTCTCCTCCCTCCTCCCTTCCCTTCTATCTCTCCTCCTCTTCTCTTCCTCCCTTCCTCCCTCCTTCCCTATCTCTTCCCCTTCTCCCTCCTTTAATCTCTCCTCTCTCCCTCCCTCCTTCCCTTTATCTCTCCCCCTTCTCCTCCATTATCTCTCCTCCCTCCCCTCCCTCCCTTTAATCTCTCCTTCCTCTATCTCTCCTCTCTCCCTCCCTCCTTCCCTTAAATCTCTTCCCCTTCTTCCTCCCTCCCTCCCTTCTTCCCTCCCTCCCTCCCATCCCAAGCGACCCAACCACCTCGCACTTGAGTTTCCCAATTAACGACCACGTCTCGAAGGAGCGCTATTTCCCTATGGGTAACGACCCCTAGGGTAAAAAAAACCCTGCTCCCCCCCCCCTCCGCGTCCCTGACTGGTACCTTCTTCCCTATATCCTTTTTTCGCTTACCTCTCTTTCCTTCTTTATTCGTCATTTTCTGCTCTTAACTTCTAAGCATTTACCTTCACAACCCACGCGTATGAACCCAGCTGTTTATTATGTTTGTTGTATATAGTTTATCAAAACGTAAATGGCGACTCCACAACACAGTAGCTCTAGTGCAGGAAATCTGAAAGTGCACTTCGAAATCTGTGCCGGATATCTGATGGAACCAGATGATATATTGTGTGTGTGATGTGTGTGTGTGTGTGTGTGTGTGTGTGTGTGTGTGTGTGTGTGTGTGTGTGTGTGTGTGTGTGTGTGTGTGTGTGTGTGTGTGGTGTGTGTGTATGTATGTATGTATGTATGTATGTAGGCAAGTATGTATATGTTTACATTTATCTACGTATAAACACACAAAAATGTTATGTGTCTTTTGACAGCAATCTCTTAAAAGAGCGAAGCAGTTAAACATGTAAGACACTTTCCTTGCGTCGTGCTAATGCATATATTTCAGCCGAGACATAAAGGCAGCATTTTAATCCATAATTTCATTGCCTTTGAAGTCATTTCATTGCTCTCGAAACTGACAGTGTCATTGTTTTATGCTTTGCTTTTTTCTTCTCATTTTGTTGTCGTTTGCTGTATAATTTTGCCTGTATTTCTGTATGCATATGCTATTTTACATTGTATTATTGTTATAGCATTTTGTTATATATAATTTTCTTTATCTACGATGAGTGTGCTGATGATTCGAAAATGGAAAATGTTCGCATTCCTGTTCAATTATAAAACCCACAATTCCCCGTGTTAATTAGCTAATTAGTTTCGCTCTGGGTTCGGAAGTAACCTGGAAAAAAAAAAGAAATAAGAAAGTTGAAAAAAAAACGAAGAGAAAAAAAAAATATAATCAGAAACAGTATCATTTCGAATCTAGTTTCTCGATCCAGATGCTCACGGTAAAACTCACGCCATTTTATCTCATTAAGCAAAACCTAACGCTCGTATCTTGATTATGAGGAATAATACAATGACAATAAAATTCTTGATAATAATGATAATGACGCCCAGCTTAATTAAGAAGAGAGAGGAAATTTATGGCTAGATAGTACAAAAATGGTAAAAAATAATCATAATTATGATAATTATACAGAAGAGAATATACCAGGCAAAGGAACAATATAAGGACTAAAAACCCAGCCTATACAGCCACTCAGACAAGGAGGATTTTACCATAGGCCTAAGAGCACCAGAGAATCTCAAGTATTTTGTTTTTATTGTGCATTTAAGGACGATCTTCCCTAATAGCTACACCAGAGAGAAAAAAAGGAAAAAAATCGTGGAAGAAATAGACGTATTTTGAGTTTAATTTTCAAGAATGTGAGACATTTCCTTTCTAGAGGTATATGTGTACATTTTTCTCTCTCTCTCTCTCTCTCTCTTCTCTCTCTCTCTCTCTCTCTCTCTCTCTTCTCTCTCCTCTTCTCTTCTTCTCTCTTTCTCTCTCTCTCTCTCTCTCTCTCTCTCTCTCTCTCTCTCTCTCTCTCTCTCTCTCTCTCTCTCTCTCTCTCTCTCTCTCTCTCTCTCTCTCTCTCTCTCTCTCTCTCTCTCCTCTCTCTCTCTCTCTCTCTCTTGGGGTGGTCATACTGAAGGTTAAGGTAGGATTACGAATGTGATTTTGGAGAATGGGTGAGGTCAGCTTGTACATTAGCATTTTTGGCAACGATATCGGCTTTATGAAACATGTACACTTATACAGATACATGTATATACACACATACATATATACACACACATACAGACACACACACACACACACACACACACACACACACACACACACACACACACACACCACATATATATATTATATATATATATATATATATAGAGGAGAGAGGAGAGAGAGAGAGAGAGAGAAGAGAGAGAGAGAGAGAGAGAGAGAGAGAGGAGAGAATGTGAGAAGAGAGAGAGAAAATAAACGGAGAGAGAGAAAGACAGAGAGACGGAAAGTACCTTAAATAAATTTACCAAAACCCTTTCCTATTCTCTTCTCCGCTATTTATTTATTTTCTATTTTTGTTACGTCGGTAATGAGTAGAGCAGCGACTAAATTCAACAGTAGCAAAGGCAGTATTATTAGCAATGGCCCGCAGATACAAAAATACGAGCTGTTTCGAGCATTAATTCACAATCATTTGCTGCCGTGCGCTGGTTTCATGCAAGCAACCGTAAAAAGTGAAATGGAAAAAAGAAAGAGAGAGAGAGAGAGAGAAGAGAGAGAGAGAGAGAGAGACGAGAGAGAAGAGAGAAGAGAGAGAGAGAGAGAGAGAGAGAGAGAGAGAGAGAGAGAGAGAGAGAGAGGAGAGAGGAGAGAGAGAGAGAGAGAGAGAGAGAGAGAGAGAGAGAGAGAGAGAGAGAGAGAGAGAGAGAGAGAGAGAGAGAGAGAGAAGAGAGAGAGAGAGATAGAGACAGAGAGGCGGGGCGGGGGAGGGGTAATAATCTAAAAAAAGTTAAAGTTATGCTTCCTGCAGTCAAGTAGATCATTTGATGATGTTTATGATGATGATTATACGAATACCAATGCATTGATAATAATTACATCATGATATACTTATATGGTGTTAATAATAACGATTATGTATGTATCTTTCTTTTATCAATATCATGTCAATGAATATCATAATCATTATCAAAATATTTTATCTTAAACAATAATAACAATAATGATGATGATTATAACAATATTGATGATGATAATGATGATGATGATGTTTATGATAATGATAGTATAATAATAAGAGTAACAATAATACTAATAGTAATAATGATAATAATACCAATGGCAATAATTATAACAACAACAACAATAATAATAATAACAATGATAATATCCTAATAATAATAAAAATTATACCGATAGTAATAACAATGACATTGATACTGGATGACACTGATAATAATGATAAAAGCTAATTATAATTATGCTTTCAAAATAATTACACGTAATCCTACCTGGTTATTGATATCATCATATTATTCCATACATGTCACCAACACGAATGAAATCAGCCCTTGATCCAGTAAGGAGGCCAATGATATTAATGTCATGGAAATTTCTGTACTCCTGTGAATATATTTTTGTGCGGGCTGCGTCTTCAAAGATTTATGGCTTTTCTAATTAATTTCCTGTCCTTTTTATAGCTTGTAATATTTGCATAGGAGATATATGCTTCTTGTATTTTTTTTTCTTTTTTTTTATATCTGTGTGTATCGTAGTTTCTTTCTTTCTCCTTGTTGGTCTTTACGCGCGCTCACGTACACAACTACACACAGAAACAAACACACACATACACACATAAACACAAGCATATACACAAACTGCCATATACACAAACACATACACACATAAATACAAACACACACAGACAGAGATATGCACTTACACACATATACACAAACGACCATACACACAAACACATACGTAAAAATACACTAACGGCCATACACACAAACGTACATAAACATACACAAACGGCCATACACACAAACACATACGTAAACATGCACAAACGGCCATACACACAAACATTCATAAACATACACAAACGGCCATACACACAAATACATAAACACATACACACATAAACACAAATAAATACACACGCAGACAAAGATAAACACTTGCACACATATGCACAAACACACATAAACACATACACACATAAACACAACCAAACACACACCCAGCCAAAGATATACACTTACACACATCTACACATCTACACATCTACTACACATCTACATCCATTTATCAACCTATCCATTAAGTAAATCCTTTCACAGATTGTCTCTCCTGAATGTAATGAGTTAGATCCTGAAGTTGTCGTCTTTTTGAACGCGAGAAACTAAATATTGACACCGCCAACATAGAGATATCAGGAGCGTTTACTTAGGCCTGGTTGGCACGCTGCCAGGGTAGGCCTATCTGTCATTCTCGCGATGTGTTTGTTTGGCTTGGCGTTGCATCCGTCAGCCACAGGCGCGGAAAAATCGATGTTGTGTACACATTAGCGCACAAGGATATGTACACACTTAAATTGTTTTGATATATATATATATATATATATATATATATATATATATATATAATATATATTGTATATATGTATGTATGTATATGTATTGTATATATAATTGTATGTCTTTACATACATACATACATACATACATATATATATATATATATATATATATATATATATATTATATATATATATATATATATATATATATATATATATATATATATATATATATATATATATAGATTATGTATGTATGTATATACATAAATTGTATGTCTTTACATACATATATTAAATAATATATATATATATATATATATATATATATATATATATATATACACATACACACATTTACACACACATATATAATATATATGCACACACACACACACACACACACACCACACACACATATATATATATTTACACCACACACACACACACACAACAAACACACACACACATAGAAACAAACACACACACGAACACTAGAAACTAATACACACACACACACCACACACATATAGAAACAAACATACACACACACAATAAAACACACACACCATCACACTATGTCCATCCAACCCCGCCCCACGCTCCTCCGGCGCCAAGACAGGACCGACCCTTTGCACACGACACCCAGCCCGTACAACAGAACCGCGCGCGCACTTTTCCTCCCCTTTCAAATCCGGCCACAATACGACCGCCTCTCGGATACGTGTCTGGCGGAAAGCTCGGTAACGCAAACAGAAATAGCTGATAGGCAGAATCCGCGTCGGACACATCAAAGGAGAGATCTGGGGCGGGGCGAGACACCAAATGACTTTCAAATAGAGAACGGTTTCAGGGTAAGCAATGGTATTATCCTCTCAGCGTGCGGCGGGTGTGGGAGGAATAACTCTTGATGATGATATATATATTATATTATATATATATATATATATATATATATATATATACACGTTCGAATCTATGTATACATATACACCTAGATCTCTGAGGTGTCTATCTTTTCCCCTTTTTTTTTTTTTTTTTCTTTTTTCTTCTTCTCTTAATTTTTCTTTTTTCTTTCTTTCTTCTTATTTTTTCTGCGTGATGAGAGAGAGAGCCGACCGGAGAGGCTGTTCCTGCTTGGACGTCGTGAGATAATCGAGTTATTTAATTGTTCTTGTAAATGTTGTGTTTGTGCTGGGCCAAAGCCGGGGGGAAGGAGCCCGCTAGAGAATTTCGAGGTTAGATATTAAGAATTTTCAATGTTAATACACATTAAAAACAAACGTTTTTTTGTAGTGCTTAAATCTGTGTCTTTGTATCAGCGTATGTGTGATGTTTGTTTATATATCGATAGACATAGAGGCAGGTACACACACACACACAGAAACATAAACACACACACACACACACACACACACACACACACACACACACACACACACACACACACACACACACACACACACACACACACACACACACACACACACACACACACATACACACACACACACACACACACACACACACACACACACACACACACACACACACACACACACACACACACACACACACACTACATGCACCCCGGAGATTTTCAACACGTACCAACCAATTCTCACCCTTCTGCCAAATCTTAAGCAAAATAACCCTTTACCAACTTCTGTAGGCCTATTGCATTTATTATTTATTATTCTGTGTTAAAATAGGCTCACACGCAAGACTTTCATGACCGTGTATTAAGACTCGTTTCCATTAACATGAGGATGATGATGGTGATGATGATTGATGATGATGGTGATGAGGATGATGATGATGGTGATGAAGGTGATGATAATAATGATGGTGATGATGATTGATGATGATGAATGATGGTGATGATGATTGATGATGATGATGATGTGATGATGATGAGATGATTGATTGATGATATGATGATGGTGATATAATGATAATGATGATGATGATTTATGTAATTATTATTATTATCATTCGATTATATTATTCATATTATTAAATATATATTAATTATACTATTATTTNTAGACCTTAGACCTTAGCACTTAGACCTAGCTCTAGACCCTAACTTGCACTCTAGACACTAACCTTAGCCCCTCTTAGAGGCCTAACTTAGCACTCTAAACCTAACTTCGAAACTCTAAACCTAACTTAGCACTCTAGAAACCTACCTTAGCACTCTAGAAGCCTAACCTCTAGCACTCTAGAACCTACCTTAGCCACTCTAGAAACCTAACCTTAAGTACTCTAGAACTCCGAACCTTAGCACTCTAGAACCTGACCTCTAGCACTCTTAGACCTAAACCTAACCACCTATAGCACATCCTAGACCTCTTAGACTAGCCCTCTAGACCTAACCTTAGCACTCTAGACCTAACCCTTAGCACTCTAGAACCGTAACCTTCATCTAGAACCTAACCTTAGCACTCTAGAACCTAACCTTAGCACTCTAGAACCTAACCTTAGCACTCTAGAACCATACCTTAGCATCTAGACACCTAACCTTAGCACACCAACCTTGCCTCTAGAACCCTAACCTTACACTCTAGAATACCTTAGCACTCTAGACCACCTTAACCTAACTAACTCTGAACCTAACCTTACACTCGAGACCCACCCTTAGCACTCTAAACCTTACCTTGGACCTCTAGAACCTAACCTTCGAAACTCTTTTAACCTTTTAGACCTAACCTTACACTCAGAACCTAACCTTAGCAACTCGAGAGCCTTAACCTTAGCACACTCTAGAACCTAACCTCGAACTCTAGAACCTATTAGCACTCTAGAAAACCTAACTTAGAACCTCTAGACCTAACCTTAGCACTCTTAGACCCTAACCTTAGCACTCTAGAACCTAACCTTAGCACTCTAGAGCCTAACCTTAGCACTCTAGAACCTAACCTTCGAACTCTAGAACCTAACCTTAGCACTCTAGAACCTAACCTTAGCACTCTAGAGCCTAACCTTAGCCTCTAGAACCAACCTTCGACTCTACCTCCCTTAGCCCTAGACCCTAACCTTAGCACTTTAAATTACCCTCTAGCACTCTAGAAGCCTAACCTTAGCACTCTGAACCTTACCTTAGCACTCTAACATAACCTAGCTCTAGCCTAACCTTAGCACTAGAACCCAACCTTCGAACTCTAGACCTAACTTACCACTCTAGAACCTAACCCTGGCACCATTGAACCCTGGACACTCTAGAACCTAACCTCGGCACTCTAGAACCTGGCACCTACACCCTGGCACCCACTCTGGCTCTGTAATCCGTCGCGTTTACCGTCACTTCACCACACTGCTCCAGTTTATGATCCTCGTGAGTGTTACGACTCGCCCGAAGTGCATATAAAATACCTGGAACTTTCTTTGTTGCAGATACTTCATTAGTATATATATGTTTATATGTATTTTTTGGGTTATTATTTTGGTGTGTTGTATTTTTTTTTTTTTTGAGGGGGTGGGGAGAGGGGGAAGATATTATTATTATTGTTATATTATTGTTTATCTATTTATTTATTATTTTCCTTTTCGGTGCGTGTGTGTTCTTAAAGTTTTGCATAGGTGTTTTAGGGTAGTTGTTCACATGGCGTTCTTGCTGGTTATTGATGAGGGTTGAAAGCGTGGATGGGAATGGGTTGTGAGAAGACGTAAAAGAAGATTACTTTGAGACTATCTGTGTGACCTTCGACCTTCGTTTCAGTGCAGGCCGCGTGTAAGTGGATTCGCTGGGAAGTTCTCTTTTTTCTTTTTTTGAGGTAAATGATATTTTAGTATTTGGGTATGATGGATATGCGCCGTGAGAGCTTCATTTCGGAATAAACTTTGACTGACATAAAACTGACATACACACACCACACACACCACAACCACACACACGCACAATACAAGTACACACACACACACACACACACACACGCCACACACTAACACACACAACCACACACACACACACACACACACACACACACACACAACACCCACACACACACACCACACTACACACACAACCACACACATGCACACACACACACACACACACAACAACACACCACACACAACACACACACACACACACACACACACACACACACACACACACACACCACATATATATATATTATATATATATATATATATTATATATATAAATATATGTATATATATATACATAAATATATATAATATATATATATAAATAATATAATATTATATATAGATAATAGATAGATAGATAATAGATAGATAGATAGTATAGATATAGATTAGATAGATAGATAGATAGATAGACAGTATACATTATTAATATACACACACTGTATTCATACATATATGGACTGTCGTCAAGTGATTTGAGACAGCTAGATATATATAAGACATATGGGATTTTGAAATTTCAATTTCCTTTAGGGTGACAGAGCACATTCTGTCCTTTTAAATAACATAAGATATCAGATGAGTAAACATAATCTTATCTAATGACATTATATGTATGGAGTCAATCACTCTTCACTTTT
>NW_020869741.1:708924-718924 GCF_003789085.1 Penaeus vannamei | reverse complement strand
GAGGAGAGAGAGAGGAGTAGTGAGTGAGGCTGGAATATGAGATATGGAGTGGCGTGGTAATACATTTACAAATAGATTTTGGTTGTTTATGAGAGTTTGAGAAATTGAGAGAGAGAGAGAGAAGAGAGAAGAGAGACGAGAGAGAGATGAGAAGAGAGAGAGAGAGAGAGATGAGAGAGATTGACGAGAGAGAGAGAGAGAGGGGGCGGGGAGTGGAGAGGACAAGGGTGGCTTAGAGAAGAGAGAGAGAGCTAGTCATAAGAAGACTGTTATGACGAGCGTGACGGGAGGGATGGTGTTTGATAGAGAAGAGAGAGGATAATTGCTAAGAGATGATCGAGATTTGATTGAGAGATTTAGAACTTAGATTTTTAGATGGATTTCCAGAGAGAGATTGAGGTAGAGATGAGGAGAGATAGGAGCTGAGAGAGATAGTTGTGAGAGAGAGAGAGAGTGAGAGTAGAAGAGTGAGTGAGAGAGAGAGGGAATGACATTATAAAAATAGAAAGATGATAAGAGGTGTACAAGAGAAATAGAGAGAGAAGATGAGAAAAGACTAATAGACGCTACAAGATGAGAGAGAGAGAGGCTTCAATAAATAAGAGAGAAAGCTGAATAAAGAGAATAGCAGAAGAGAGAGGCGAGTGGGGGGTGGGGTTTAAGATTATTAAAAAAGGTTGATTATATATTGTTCAATGTCATAATTCTCACTGTCAGCATGTTGCAATTGAATTTATTATGAGTTTTTAAATTGATAACACTTGATATCGATGATAATAAAATTCTAAAGTGGTGAATGAAGTGATGATTAATAATTATATTGTATGATAAGAGGGAATCATAATAAAATGATGATAATTAACAATTGGGTGATGCTATACAATGATGGTAATTATTACATTGCTAATGAATTATTCATATCGTTATCAAAATATATTTAATCTTAAACATTAATGATAACAATAATGATGACTATACAATATTGATAATTATAATGACGATGACGATGATAATGATGGTGATAAAATAAAATAACAATTAATAGAATGATAATGATATGATGAATATTATAATGATAATTTATAATAAGGATAATAGACTAATAACAATAAAGATAAATTATAGTAATGACATTAGGAATGACACTGATGATATTGATAAAAGCTAATTATAATATACTTTTTAAAATAATTGCCCGTAATCCTACCTGGTTATTGATATCACCCTATTATTCCATACATGTCCCCAACACGAATGAAATCGGCCCTTGATCCAGTAAGGAGGCCAATGATATTAATGTCATGGAAATTTCTGTACTCCTGTGAATATATTTTTTGTTGCGGGCTGCGTCTTCAAAGATTTATGGCTTTTCTAATTAATTTCCTGTCCTTTTTATAGCTTGTAATATTTTGCATAGGAGATATATGCTTCTTGTTTTTTTTTTTTTTTTTTTTTTTTTTTTTTTTTTTTTTTTATATATCTGTGTATATCATAGTTTCTTTCTCTCCTTGTTGATCTTTACGCGCGCTCACGTACACAAATACACACAGAAACAAACACACACATACACACATAAACACACGCATATACACAAACTGCCATATACACAAACACATACACACATAAACACAAACACACACAGACAGAGATATACACTTACACACATATACACAAACGGCCATACACACAAACACATACGTAAACATACACACGCAAACAACACAAACGGCCATACACAACAATACTTAAACCACATAAACATAAACACCAACAAATTACACACCCAGTCAAAGATATACACTTACACACATCTACACATCACACATCAACACACATGCCATTTATCAACCTATCCATAAAGTAAATCCTTTCACAGATTGTCTCTCCTGAATGTAATGAGTTAGATCCTGAAGTTTCGTCTTTTTAAACGCGGAAAACTAAATATTGACACCGCCAACATAGAGATATCAGGAGCTATTTACTTTAGGCCTGGTTGGCACGCTGCCAGGGTAGGCCTATCTGTCATTCTCGCGATGTGTTTTTGTTTGGCTTGCGCTTGCATCCGTCTTAGCCACAGAGGCTGAAAATATCAATGTTGTGTTACATTAGCGCACGAATGTTTATTTTGTACACACTTAAAATTGTTTATTGAGGTTAATCTCTGGGCGGTGTGGCGGGGTAGTGTATCTGATTAATTATTATTTAATATTTTTTTATATTAGTATGTATTTATATAGTAATATATTATAATTATGAGTATATATATATATAATGTATGTATTTATACCAAAAATGTGTGTTGTATTTACAACATACAACATAATACATATATATCTTCGTATATACTACATATATACACAATCATATATACATATTATATAAATCATGATAGTGTATTTTATAGTGGTGTATACTTAATATTTTGTGATACATATATGAGTTATTTATGTTTATTGTAATATGTTAGTATCTCGTGATATTTGTTTATAGGTGATTTATTATTTCTTTATTATTATATTTTGTTATATTGTAACACATCCACACACCATCACACACTACTTCACTACTCACACTCACATACACATCATCACTATCCCTATCCTTTAGTATTATCTTATTATTATTGATATATATTATTTTTATATATTTTATATTTGGTGTGGTTATATAGACATGAGTGGTAATAATATATATGCATATTACTTATATTATACATTTTATATCTATTATACACACATACATCATCTACTATTGTATAATAATAGTATTATATATATATTATAATATATTATTATATATATTTAATTATATTATATTATATATCTTATTATTTGTACACACATTATATTTGTGGGATGTAGTGTATATATTTTTATTATATTATATATATATTATTATTTATATTTACTATGTATTTATTTATCATATCATATACGTATGGTATATGTAGGTTCTATATTATATATGATATATATAATAATGATAATATAAGTGTATATTATAGGTGTATAAGTATAATAGTAGATAGTTAATAGGTATATATATATATATACTACATATCTCATACACACACAGGCACACGGCACACCAAAACAAACACACAAACAGCATTTATAAACGACACATTAGACACACAGTACTGTCCATATATCGGGAAACCCGCCCCCACGCAGCACTCCTGTCCCTGCCTTGCCAAAGACGAGTGGACCTACCCTTTGCACACGACACCCAAGCCCGTACATTACGGAACCGCGCGCACTTTTTCCCTCCCCATTTCAAATTCCGGCCACAATACGACCGCCCTCTCGGATACGTGTCTGGCGGAAAGCTCGGTAAACGCAAACAGAATAGCTGATAGCTGATCCGTGGCGTCCGGGGACACATCAAAGGAGAGATCTGGGGAGGGGCGAGACAACCAAAAGGGACTTTCAAAGATAAGAACGGTTTCAGGGTAAGCAATGCGGTTATCTTATCTCTCAGACGTGCGAGCGGGTTGGAGTGAATAACTCTTTGATGATGTTTATTATTATATATGTATATATATAATATGATGTATATATGTAGTGTTTTATTAGTATAATATTATTTATATATACGTTCGATCTGGATGTATTAACATATACCTCCTGGATCTGATTGGTGTCTATCCTCTCCCCCTTTTTTCTCTTTTTTGTTCTTTTTTCTTTATTATTTTTCTTTCTTTTTTTTCTTTTCTCTGCGTTGAGAGAAGGGAGAGAGAGCCGACGAGGGCTGTTCCTCCCTTGGACGTCGTGAGATAATCAGTTATTTTAATTTTCTTGTAAAATGTTTGTGATTGTGCTGCAGAGCCAGGGGGGGGAACCCGCTGAAGAATTTTGAATGATAGATAAACAGATTTAAAAACTAACGTGTTGTTTTTTGTGAGTGCTTAAATCTGTGTCTTTGTATCAGAGTATTGTTTGATTTTGTATATATCGATATACATAGAGGCAGGTACACACACACACAACACACAGACACATACACATAAACATCAAACACACAGAACACAAACACATACGCACACACATCACACACATCACACGTACATACACACACACACACGCACACGCACACGCACACACATCACACACCACATCACAGACAGACACACACACACACAACACCACACACACACACACAATAAACATCAAACACACACACACACACACACACACACACACCACACACAACGCACACACACACACACAACACACACCACACACCCCCGCACCCCCCCCCCCCCCCCCCCCCCCCCAACACACACACGTAAAAATACACCCTCGAGATTTTCAACACGTACCAAACCAATTCTCACCTTCTGCCAAATCTTAAGCAAAATAACCCTTTACCGACTTCTGTAGGCCTATTGCATTTATTATTTATTATTCTGTGTTAAATAGGCTCACACGCAAGACTTTCATGACCGTGTATTAAGACTCGTTTCCAGTATGATGGTGATGATGATGATGGGATGATGATTTTTTATATATAATTGTTAATAATTTTATTATAATATATTATTGTTATTATTACTATATTATTTATTATTGTTATATTATTATACTCTTATTATTTATTTATTATTATTATTATTATTATATTATTATTATTATTATTATTATTATTTATTAATTATTGATTATATTTTATTATTATATTATTATATTATCTCATTATTATTATTATTATTATTATTATTATTATTATATTATTATTATTATTATTTATTATTATTATTATATTATTATCATTATTTATTTTATTATCATTCATCATCATTATTATTATTTATGTTAGTCGGGGCTATCGATCGTACGCATCAAAGAAAACGTATTTTCTCATAATTTTGATAATTTGTGGAAGAAAAGATAGAATTTAATGAATGAAGGTATTATATTATTTTATGATCAAAGGCGCGTTAATAATAAGGTCGTATAGATATTATAGAGATATATAGATAATAGTTAAGAGCGAGATAATAGAGTGGATAGAGAATAGTTAGAGATAGAGATAGATAGAGGATAGAATAGGTTAGAAGAGATTAGATGATAGATAGAGAGATAGAGATAGATATAGACAGATAGATGGATTGCCATAGATGGAAAGATATAGGTAAATAGAGATAGATATGTCAAAGATAGATAGATAGAAATAGATAGATTGATGGAGACAGATATAGATGAGAGGATAAAGAGAAATAGATAGACAGATAGATTAAAAAAAACATATTTTTGAAGGACAGAAAAAGAGAATAAGAAAAATTAAAAAAAAATAAAGAAAAAAAAATAAAAATAAAAATAAAATATTAAAATAATAAATAAATAAATAAAATAGAATAAAAGAAATGTTGAGAATCTAAAAAAAAAGATAAAGAAAAGAAAAGAAAAATTAATGGTGAAGCGAAATGCAAGCACGTGCTAAACTGCGGCAGTTCAAATACTTGGAATATTTGGCCTTACCGCGTGGGGGGAAAATATGCATGGATTGGGCTATAAAACAAAAGAAAATTTATGATATTTTCGCATTATATTTATGATATCTATCATATCTACGTTTGTGGTATTTATGTCTTTGATATATGTAAAGTCTGAATTTAGGATTCTTATATTCATGATATTAGGTTTATATTTATGATCCTTATGATATTTATTTACGTCTGTAGTGTTTATGAGATTTGTGTAAATAGAGATTTTCAATTAGGAAACTCATTTCAAAAGGAGAAATGATAAGATAAAAAATAGTGTGAGTAATTTTCAATCTTTAAAATGCAAATGTGAGAAACAGAAAGAAAGAAAGAAAGAGAGAGAGAGAGAGAGAGAGAGAGAGAGAAAGAAATAAAGAAAACGAAAAAACAAACAAATCTACGAGTCTGAAATTACTAAATAAATTACAACAAACCGAGAAAAACAAAACAAAACCAAATAAAGAAACGAAAACAAAACATGAAAACTAAAAGCAAAAGAGAAGAAAAGAGAAAACGGAAATAAAAAGAAATGGAAAAGAAATGCCCAGAACACAAAAGTAATATAAGAAGTTTTATAAAGAAGTTGGAGAAGGGAAAAGAAAAGATTTTTCTCTGTTGGAATTAACTAAAGAAGAAACTGATTTGATGGACCGAATCTTAAGAGACTTTGTGAAGAAAGGGAGGCGTCGAGATAGAAAACGGAGAATTAGAAAGTTAGAGGGGAGACTATTAGATCATTAGAATTAGATAGGGGACGGAGGAGGGAATGGGAAATGGAGGAGAAAGATGTAAGGAGAGAGAGATAGGAGACAAACGAGGGAATATGCAATGTAGAAGATTGGATTATATGAGAGATAGTGAAAAAATGGAGGTATTAAGATAGAAAACGGGGAACTAAAATAGTTAAAAGGGAGATAATTAGATAATTAAAATTAAATAGGATAGGGAGGAGAGAATGGGAAACGGAGGAGCAATGAGGTGAGAGACAGAGATAGGTTCGAAGGAGGGAACGAACAATGGAGAAAATAAAATTAGAAAAAGATATGAAAAAAATGCGGCGTCGAGATAGAAAACGGAAATAAGAAAGAATGGAGAGAATTAGATAATCAGAATTAGACAGGAAACGGAGGAAGGAATGAGAAACACTGAAGAAACAAAAGAGGAGAAGAGAGACAGAGATAGGAGATGAAAAATAGAAGAAGCAATGGAAAAAGTAGGGTTGGATGAGGGATTGTGCAGAATGATAGAAAACGGGAATTAGAAAGTTAAAGGGGGAGACTTAGATATTTAGAATTAGATACTAGACGATTGAGGGAATGTAGGAATGGAAGGAAAAGATTGAGACGAGGATAAAAGAGGATTAGATCATGTATATTTCCAAGAATCTAAAATATAAAATTTAGAATAAATATAAGATTAAGATGAACTCTCTCCTACACACACACACACACACTCACACACACACACACACAGACACACTCACACACTCACACACACACATACATTATGCATGGCCATCATATCTCAGCAAATCATAAAGGTTTTGAGAGTATTTAATCCACTCTTTTCATCAACTTTAATTTGATTTCACTTCATTCCATCTCGATTCACTTTATAATCGGATAATGTCTACAGAACTGTTCAAAATAGCCACGTCCTCCTTATTCCTTAACTGTCACTGGCTACATTTAGCTGCCAGAATATACTGACGGAATATACTGACTAAAAGCAAGGACAAGCAATAACAATAACTATATCCTAACTACACAATCTTCGTCCACCCTTTCGCGTTTCAAACTCGTTTCAAACACGTTTCAAACACGTTCCATATTTCAGCATGTGCAATAAACGACCAAATGGGCACTCGGCCAAGGGAGAGGCGGGTGTAACCTCTACCCTTCATTTTCCCCATTTTTCTTACCCTTTCCTCTCTTCTCCCCTCCAAGCCCCCCTCCTTTCTCCTTTCCCTCCCTTCCCCCGTCCCCAAGTTTCCCAAGCTCCCTCTTCTCTTCACCCCCCCCCCAGTTTCTTATCCCCCCCTACTATCTCTTCCTGTAATGCTCTTAGCTCTCTTTCTTTCAATTTTCTTAACCTTATCCTCTCCTTTCCCCAATTCCCCTACCGGTCTTTTTCCTCTTCTCGAATTCTCCCAGCTCCCTCTTCTCTTCCCCCCAATTTTCCTCTCCTCCTCCTCTCTCTCTTTTTCGAATGCTTTTAGCTCTACTCTTCTCCCTCCAAATTTTCTGTAGCCCCCCTCTCTTCTTCTCTTTCTCCAGTCAACTTAACCCCTTTCTCTCTTCCTTTTATTCTCCCACCCTCTACTTCTTCCCCCCCTCCGCTTCCTCGAAATCCTCCTCCTCTTTCTCTTCCTCTAATTGCCTTACCTCCCTCCTCTTCTCTCTCTCTAATTCCTCGATCCTTTCTACCTTTCCCCCCTCTCTGATTCCTCCCACCTCCCTCCCTCTAAACTTTCTATCCCTACCCATGTTCACTACCGTCCCCGCCCCTACTCCCCCTAATCCTCCTACCTCCAAATTCCTCCCCCCCACCTAATCCTACAAATCCCTCCACCATTGCCATCTTGGCGAGAGCCCCTTAACAGTTAAGTCATCTTGTAGTTCGAGTAGTCCATTAAAGGCTTGGTGTTGAAACTGCAGTAGTATAGTAATGTCAACGCATCCTTATGCTACCTCGTGATCTGTTTGTCTCTTAATTTACTAACGTAATTATTCACTCGTCTTAAACGTATTGTGGATCTTACGAATGTTTCGGAAAATATATTTCGGAATATCTTTTTCTTCGGTAAAACATTTTCGTACAATACGAAAAGAACAAAACAGCAACAAAAAAATCAAATGAAGGAATGATATGTGTTCATCATGTATAAAATATTTCCCTTAAAGTTAAGTTGAAACTCAGTAGTTAGTAATGTCATCCTTATGGCTTTGGTGAGTCTGCTGTCTCTATACCACGCTAACGCAATTACCAACATCGTTTCGTAATTTACGTAAATTCTTCTTAAATATTTCGGAAATACGGAAGTTCTTCGTAAATATTTCGTAAATTCTTCGTGAACATTTCGTACAATAAAAAGAACAACAACAAAAAACAACCGAAGGAATGTTTATATATGTGTTCATTCATTATGTAAAATAGCGAATGATTAGCCATGCCATTACATTTTCATTCTCATGCATTGCGTAAATAACGAATAAATAACCACGTATTTACATATTTAATCTTATTCACTGGGGAAAACAACGAAAAAAAAACATACAATTGTATAATCATTTTCATTCATTACGTAAAATAGCGAATGATAAACCATGCAATTATATTTTCATTCTCATGCATTGCGTAAATAACGAATAAATAACCACATTGTTACACATTCAGTCTTATTCAGTAGGGAAAATAACGAATAAAAAACATACAATTATATAAACATTTTCATTCATTACCTAAAATCAAATGTAGTATTCGATTTTTAAATCAATTTATCTATATCATTATTATCAATTTATCTATCTTATTATTATCAATTTATCTATCTTATTATCATTTATCTATTATTATATCAATTTATCTATCTTATTATTTATCTATTTATTATTATCAATTTATCTATCTTATTATTATTATCTTTGAATTCGGGAAACGAATGTCAAAGATACTGCAACGGAAGAAAGATGGTCCGATGTTACGTCAGTTAAAGGTTGCAATCGATTGTCTTGCGAGAAATAACAACCACCAATCAAGGACCTTATCTCCGGCTCACAGACAGACAGACAGACAGACACACGAAGGTCTTCTGTAGAGAGAGATACTCCCGAGAAATCCATCGGAATCGAGGATGTAAATCATTCTCGACAAACTACTTCCAAGTTGTCAAGCATCTGCGGACTTGGGATCGACTTCGACCGGTTCAGTGTGGTCAATAATCGTCTAGGGATGTATATATATATATATATATATATATATATATATATATATTATATATATATAATATATATATACATACGCACGCACGCACGCGCACACACACACACGCACACACACACACACACACCACACACCACACACACACACACACACACACACACACACACAACACACACACACACGCACACCTACACACCCACATATATATATATGGTGGGACTTGGATGTCCTAATCAAGGGAAATGTAAGGGCAGATGAAGTCCGGATGGGTGTTATATCTGGGTATATATACGTGTTGTATATATACCTAAATATATAAGCATACTTATATTTATGCTGTTTGAATATGTATGTTTACACACGCACACACACATACACACACACACATACACACACACACACACACACACACACACACACACACACACACACACACACACACACACACACATACACACTCTCACACACACTCGCACATATGTATTCAGACCAACAGATGCAGATGCATACATCGGTACATACTTATTTCATAGCATTCTATTCCATACCGTAAACATAAACAGCCTGCAAAAG
>NW_020869741.1:696424-698924 GCF_003789085.1 Penaeus vannamei | reverse complement strand
CATTCGATCTTAAACTCAAACTACCTTTATCATTTTCTTAAAAGACATCAGTGTATCAGTTTCCTTTAATTAAGCAATGATGGCTTTTAGATTGCATTTCGTCCTTGCTTTCTGAGCAGGAGAACGCATTAGTAAAACCACAGATTTTTACAGCTCAGGCGTTATTCCCAGAGTAACAAGCACTTCCCTTCTGAAACGGCACAGCAGATAACCACCAAACCTGGTTTTACAGCACACGAAACCTCTCATTACAGGAAACTTTAGTGTCATACCCCCCCCCCCTTCCTGCTACCCTCACGAACGCCAGGAGAATTTCAGGAGCATACAAGCCTGGATAGTGTATACGTCTCTTAGATTCCAGTTCGCTTTATTGGGAGGCATTTCCACTTGGTTTCGTCTTTGCTGCGTCTGTAGGTTGGTGTGTTACTCTCTCGATTTCGATTAAGATTTTGATCTCATTGTTTCTTTCTTTCTCTCTCTCTCTCTCTCTCTCTCTCTCTCTCTCTCTCTCTCTCTCTCTCTCTCTCTCTCTCTCTCTCTCTCTCTCTCTCCTCTCTCTCTCTCGCTCGCTCGCTCTCTCTGTCAATTTATTCATCTATATGTCGAACATATATAACACAGAAGCACGAAGGCGTACCCGCAAACATAAGTACGCGCACGCATGCAACACACACACAACACACACACACACACACACACACACACACACACACACACACACACACACACACACACACACACATATATACACATACACATATTTACCGATGAAGGCATATGCATAAGTAAAAATCTTATGCAACTCCACGTATTTATGATAAATTTATAATGCTAGGTATAGAAAGACTGTCTCGTTCCTTCTGCGAAGATCGATTATTGAACGTCTTTTGGATAAATATCTCTTGGTGTTTATTACGTCATCGGCCAACGCTGCATATACCCCTCCTTTTTTCTCGTCTCTCTTCTAGTTCTTCGTCTTTTTCTTCGTCTCTTATTCGTTTCTGTTGTTGGTGTTGGTGTTGTTGCTGTTATTGTTATTGTTATTATCGGTATAGTCTATTTATTATTTCATCAGCATCATTATTACTATTAATGTTATTTCTATAATGGTAATAATAATAATAGTAATAATAATAATAATAATGATAATGATAAAAATAATAATAATATTAATAATAATAATAATAATAATGATAATAATAATAAATGATAGTAATAATAATGATAATAATTATGATAAAAAAGATATAATAATTATCATTGTTCTCATTATCACTACTATTATCATTGTTATTATCATCATAACTATTATTATTACCATTGTTATTATCATTATTACTACTATTATTATTGTTATTATTATCATTTTCATTATTACTACTACTATTATTATTATTATCATTATTATTATTGTCATTATTATTTTTGTCATTATTATTATTATAATTATTATTATTATCATTATCCTCCTCATCCCCATCTTTATCCTCGCTTTCCTCCTTCGTCTTCATAGTATTTATTATTATTATTATCATTATTACAATCATCATCATCACCATCATTATCAGTATTGTTAATGGTATCATTATTATTATCCATCTTCATTATCACCATTATTGTAATTATTACTGTTACTTTTATTATCCTTGTTATTATCATTGTTGTTATTAGTATTATTGTTACTGTTGTTATTGCTATCAAAGAGAGATATAGCGATAAATATATGGACGATAGATAGATAGACAGATATACAGATAGATAGAGAGATATATAGATTGATAGATAAATAGATAGATAGATAGATAGATAGATAGATAGATAGATAGATAGATAGATAGATAGATAGATAGATAAATAGATAGGTAGATAGACAGATTCTATCTGTCTATCTACCTATCTATTTATCTATCTATCTATCTATCTATCTATCTATCTATCTATCTATCTATCTATGAATCTATATATCTCTCTATCTATCTGTATATCTGTCTATCTATCTATCGTCCATATATTTATATAGATAGATAGATAGATCGACAGATAGATAGATAGATAGATAGATAGATGGATAGATAGATAGATAGATAGATAGATAGATAGATAGATAGAAAGAGAGAAAGAGAGACGAAAGAGAGAAAGAGAGAAGAGATAGATATATAGATAGAAAAATCGATAGGCAGATATAAAGTCAGAGAGAAACAGAAGCCCACAAATCTAATTATTTTTGTCCAAACTGTTTGCTTGTGTTTTAGCGCAGATGATAAAACTCACATTAGCTTTTTTATTTTTTTATTTTATTTTTTTATTTATTTATCTATTCATTTTTTATTCGGCAAGAGAACTTGATCATTTATCTCATTAACAAAGGCAGGTCCCCGCTTCGAGGATTCATACACGTGACTCAAAATCGAAAATTGGATAAACATTGATTGCCTTGTAGGTGAGATAGATAGATAAATACATAGAAATAGCGATAGATATATAGATAGAGTGAGTGAGT
>NW_020869741.1:688924-691424 GCF_003789085.1 Penaeus vannamei | reverse complement strand
TTTTTTCGTCTATTATTTGCTTATTGTATTTATTTTTATTTGGAGGTCTCCGTTATTTGTTTGTAAATTGCTTTTCTTGTTGATATGTTAATTCAACTGGGATCTTTCGTTAGACTATTCATACTCTTTTTATATCTGTAATTCTTTATCTTATTGTATTGGACGTAAAGTTTTCCCGTGTTCTTTCCACTGATGTATTTCATCGGTTCAGTAGATGCATATGTAAAACTTTAGGAATTTCAACTGTATGTATAATTTTGCAAGCTAGTGGGCATTTTTTTTTTTCTTTTCTTTTTGTAAGCACACTTGGGGAAAAAGCAGTCAATGGATTAAAAAAAAAAAAAAAAAAAAAAAAAATCCATGATATGATTCACTAATTGCTCATTATTTCAGCCAATTCCAAGGTCCATTCAGTATTCATCAAGACTGATTTGACTTCGCGATCTGAAAATTCGTCCCCACGCCAACACCCGCGAAAGACCTACACACGTTCTGGAACAAAGATATGCAATATTAATTTCCTCTGTTGTTCACGAGTTGGAATAACTATAGTGGAAGAATTTCCACTAAATTTCTAATTATTTCTCCCGTAATAGATGCATAATATATACAAGGTTAGGAATGGCACAATAACAGCAGGTGCATTTGCCCAAATAGAGGAATATTAATTGTAATATAAACATGATATTGTACAACAGCGGGTGGCCACTCGAGAGAACATGTTGAGCATCTAATTTACCTAATCATTCCACAGGTCCCTTGTATCTAATTACGGTACTTGAGAACTTGTGTAGGTGGAAACCATCTTGCATAATCATGTCTTCATCCATTACCTTCAGGGGCTCTATACATCTGAATAATAGGTACATTGCATACAGCATATATGTATCTATTTCTTTTTTCTTTTTTTCGTTGTGTTTTTTTCTCTCTCTCCATAGAAATTTTGGCGTCATCCCATTCCCCAATGTCATTTCTTCATCAGAAACTTTCCTTGCATGAAATTACTGTAACTTTCAAGATCTCTAATTAGAACGCACTGGAAAGCAATTATAGTTTCTTTGATTATGATATTACGTTTAATGATTTTTACAACTCACACACACTTGAATCGAGGAGTTTCTACTCGTCTTCGTAGTTATTTATGAAGAAGTACCTTATTTCCAATTCACACACACGCACACACACACACACACTCACACACATATATTATAATATATATATTATATATATATATATATATATATATATATATATATATATATACTATATACATATATATATATACATACATATGTACATACATATACTACACACACAACCACATCACAAGCCTGTTTTAAGTCTATCACACTACTGTAACTGTTAATAATTCGTCCTGCAATAGCATATCCAAGTACTCATGATACTTATATCATTATTATTGAATCTCAGGCTGGTAGATCGCATCATGAAAAGTAGAAAAAGTAGATCATATCTCACAAAAGGGTGGCCACCCCTAATATATATATATATATATATATATATATATATATAATAATATATATACATACATATATACATATATAATATATATATATATATATATAATATATATATATATATATATATATATATATATATATATATATATATATATATATATATATATTATGCACACACACACACACATATGTCAGCTGACTGTGCTCTGCTATATACAGGCAATGCGACCCACATGTACACAGCGTCTTACACACAGGATCAAGACAAAACCAAAGCCAAACCGTAGTAGATTACCCAACGTCCAAGCCCAAAATCGCTGACTGACTGACGGAGATTGTGACCATAACAAAGGCGGCGACCGCGCTTGTCTATGACGTCACCGTTGATGACGAGACACGGAGCGCTCGAGAGGCAATTTTGGTGGCGCGCGAATGGGGCAACGCCCGCGGGTTGCCGATTTGTGCGTATATATATATATATATACATATATATATATATATATATATATATATTATATATATATATATATAATATATATATATATATATATATATAATATATATATATATATATATATATATATATATATATATATATATATGTATATATATATATATAACTACATTGTCTTCGCATGTATAAATATAAATAATATATATGTATATATATACATAATAAATATATATATATTACGCATATTACACGCACATATATGTATGTATGCACACACACACACACAAATAATGACATTGTTGTGCAATGTCAATATTTGCAATAGATTTTATAAATTTGCAAACAATAATATACGCGGGAACAACCGAACATAACTTAATGAACTGGCATGTAGTTATTTGCTCTGAATAAAATATACTAAATTGTGCAGTGCGTGTACAATGAATATAATAGAAAAAATAACACAATATTATACCGAATAAAGAATGGTTAGGGGAATGAGGTGTGAGGTGAGGGTGTCATTTAAGACTGGTCTCCGAGTGTGACTTCGTTACTATGTTAAAAA
>NW_020869741.1:671424-676424 GCF_003789085.1 Penaeus vannamei | reverse complement strand
GGGGACGTTGCAATAGCAGAGGAGCGAGAAATAGCAATGATTATAGTACTATGACGTGGAAATATTAGAGTACTAAATGTTGAATTACATACAGGAAATGTTGTAACACCTGTTGGTTGAACATAATTTATCTTTTTATAAAGAATTTTACTACAGTGGAATATATCTATTTCTCTCTCTCTATCTGTATGTGTGTATTTACACACACACACACACACACACACACACACACACACACATGTATATATATTCATACACACACGTGGCCAAAATTAACCGGCCACCTTAACAATTTTCGTCAAATCCTATTTCATTTTCCAATAATTCAGATAATACTGTATCAATCCAGATAATATGGATGAAATATTGGCAACTATTCATTATCAAGTGAATTTTAAACGTATCAAGCTTATTTCTAACAGGTTTTGTATTTTGTTTTAGATTTTTTTGTTGTTTTGACTCTAAAAGTTACAATTGAGTACCGAAACTTTTGGTCAACTTGAGGAAGCCTCTATTGTATGAAGCCTCACTTTCAATGGAATTCTTGTTGCCTGGATACATCTAATTACTTAATCACTGAGCACGTTCCAGGGATTTCCATCTATTTTTCGTCGAATTAATTACATTTTCTCTGGATTTTTCTGGTAAGTACAGATTCTCATCAATAGAATTATGCTTTTTGTTCTTTGAAGCTACAGTTTGCTTTTAAATGATCGACCTATTACCTAAAAACAATTTTTGTGTGTCTAGGCCTTTTTAATATGGACTTGTGTTTGTTTTAGAACATGGCTCCTGTACCTAGATTGAGCATGGAAGACAGGGTGAGAGTTGTACTTCACGAAGAGGGAAACAGATACAACAAAATATCCCAGGAAGGTATTCTTCTCCTTTCCTCCTCCTAACCAAAACCTGCCTATCACTAAATAAACAAAATCTACTCTCCTAACTCTAACCAACTTTTTCCCAGTCATAAACCTTGTACTCAACTACCCAGTCCAACCTTTTCGTCCTTGCCTTGTCAGTCAACAGTGGCTTTCTCTTGGCGCTGTAGCACTTCAGACCACTTGCCAGGAGACTTCTTCAGACTGTCCTTGCACTTACTTCAATGCTGAAAGTTTCTCTGAGCTCATTTGACATGAATTCGATGTTTGTCTTCTGTTTCTTAAAGCCTCTTTATTGACGACTCTGGCCTGGTCTGTTTTTTTTTTTTTCCCTTCCTCTGCCTTCCCTGTCCTTTACTGTGCCAGTTTTTCTGTGTTTGTTCAGAGGGAGAATACTGGTATATGTATATATATATATATATATATATATATATATATATATATATATATATATATATATATATATATATATATATATATATATATATATATATATATATATATATATATATATCTCTCTCTCTCTCTCTCTCTCTCTCTCTCTCTCTCTCTCTCTCTCTCTCTCTCTCTCTCTCTCTCTCTCTCTCTCTCTCTCTCTATATATATACATTGTTACATCAGCATATCGGAAATATATAAACGCATGGGAACTTGGATGGGAAAGAAGAGGATGATGAAGAAATAAGCAGACGGAGAATACTAATAAGAAAAAAAAAAAAAAAGAAGAAAAAAAAAAGAAAAAGAAAAAGAAAAAAGAAAAAAAAGAAAAAGAAAAGAAAAAAATAAAATATACAGAAGAAGAAAACGAAAAGATCGAGGCTGACGAAGAAGAATAAGAAAAAAAAAAATTAACAAAAAAAAAAAAAAAAAAATAAAAAAACAAAAACAAAAAAAAAATCATAATTTTCTAACCAACAGACTACATTAAATTGCCCTCTATGTAAAAATCACCTCTAGACATCATTCTGAGATCATCACATGGCAACACTCACTCGTTAACCGAAAAGATCGTAAATTCTTTCGTTAATTCACTATTCTAGGCGTCACAACTTTTCACTCTTGTCAGCAATATTTTGTTCCAGTGGATTAAACCTTGAATGCCTTGCTATATATTGTTTTTAATTGTTTCTTACTTAACTTTTTTGTTTTTGTTTTGTTTTGTCGACGAAAACGAAGAGAAAAAATGCCAGAATGTTTTTTTTTCTGTTTTTTTGTTTGTTTGTTGTTTATTCCCATGGTTATCTATAACTGAAACAATTACTGTGTGTTTGAGTTTTGTGTCTTTGTTTTGATAGACTTTTATGTTTCTCATAGTGACTGTTGCTAAGTTTATCTTCATCTCTCTCACAAACTTTTGCGATAACTCCGTCTCTCTCTCTCTCTCTTTCTCTTTTTTTCTCTCTCTCTTTCTTTCGCTCTCTCTCTCTTTCTTTCTCTTTCTTTCTCTTTCTCTCTCTCTCTCTCTCTCTCTCTCTCTCTCTCTCTCTCTCTCTCTCTCTCTCTCTCTCTCTCTCTCTCACTCACTCACTCACTCACTCACTCACTCACTCTCTCTCTCTCTCCCTCTCTCTCCCTCTCTCTCCCTCCCTCTCTCCCTCCCTCTCTCCCTCTCCTCCCCCTCCCCCCTCTCTCTCTCGCTTTCTCTCTCACCTGCGCACTAATACTGGATAAAAAATCCACTGTAAAACTGACGTTGAAATAACACTTGAAGCAATAAAGAAACTTGACGAGAGTTAGGAAGAACATTGCAGTGGATGTTGTGCGAAAGAAATAAGAAAGAAAGAAACAGTTACAACTCAAAAAAAAAAAAAAAAAAAAAAATCAACAAGAACAGACGTTCTTATATGAGTATTTTTTTTTAAATCGTGTATTGATAATATCCATAAAGAAATATAAGTTATATGCGAGAAATTAAAGAATATTTATCCATATATAACAGAACTCACAAAAAGAGAGAGGAAAAAGACTGTATCTAGTTTATCTAAGGGCAAAAAAATTATCGAATTATCAAGACGATTCCAATTTAAAGTAAGACGATTACACACACACGCACACACATACACACACATACACACACACATATATATATATATATATATATATATATATATATATATATTATATATATATAATATAATGTGTGTTGTGTGTGTGTGTGTGTGTGTGTGTGTGTGTGTGTGTGTGTGTGTGTGTGTATGTGTGTGTGTGTGTATAAAGTAAATATTTGATAGACGTTCGTTTTCCTTTAAAACTGTTCATCTATTCTTCTTCTACGAAAGACGAACAAAACGATAAATAACGACAACCAAATAGATGAAACACGAAAAAAAAAAATAAAAAGCAAAAAGTAACCACCGGGAACTAAAACTCATATTTTCTTCATAATCATCATCGACTTGATAATATAAGATTAAGATGTAGTATGCCCTAATAACAGGTATTGTGACATTACAAGCATATAATTTATAGGCGAGTGCGTTTGGACTTCGACGGCAAAGCACCATAATTTCTCTCTCCTTTTTCCCTCTCTTTCTTTGATAAAACTTGTGATTTGAATAAATTTATTGGATTTTGTATACTTTTGATTTTTCTCTTTCTTTCTTTCTCTCTCTCTCTCTCTCTTCTCTCTTCTCTTTCTCTTCTCTTCTCTTCTCTTCTCTTCTTTCTCTTTCTCTTCTCTTCTCTTCTCTTCCTCTTTCGTCTTCTATTCTCTCTCTTCTTCTCTTCACTCTCTTCTCTTCTTCTTCTNAATAGATAATAATAATGAATAATGAATAAATAATATGAATAGTAATGAATCAAAATAATAATAACAGTAATAATAATAATAGTTAATAATGGATAAAATAACTAATCAATTATTATTATTAATTATTATTATAATAACAATAATAATAAGCACTAATAATAATATTAATAATAAATAAAGAATAATAATATAAATAATAATAATAAATAATATAATAATAACAATAATAATATAATAATAATAATAATAGATAATAATAATAAATAATAATAAATAATAAAAATAATAATATAACAATAATGATTACAATAAATAATAAAATGAATACAGACTATCATGTTTAATAACCGCTCTATCAGGAAAATGGAAAATTAATTTGCGAGAGACGAATCTCCCTCTGTTTAAACAATTAAACTTTCATTTTTTTTATCTCTCTCTTTTTTATAATAGCTGTTGATAATTCCATTTATTACAAAACCAAGCCATGTAGATTTCTGTTGCACCTTTTGTCGAATGGGAAAAGTAATTAGTGAAGGTCCGCGCTAATGACAATTATTTGGGAATATTGGCTTTAATATCACTGGGAATTTTGTGTTTACTTTCACGGTAGAAATTTATTTATTTGGGAAATAAAGAGGTTTTTTGGGTGTCTTTGATGAGAGAAATTGATTTTATTTGTGTATTTCGGGGAATAAAGTCTTTTGAAATAATAATTATTTTTTTTGGTGATTATAATGAAAGTAGTGGGATTAGGAATGAAGGAACATATAAGAAAAATATGATAATGATTGATGTCAAGTATAAACTAATGATGAGAATGATAACATCATTATAATAGTAATATAATGAAAACAATAATAATGATGATATAATAAGTGATAATAATAATAATAATAATAACATAACAATAATGATGATAATAATATGATTGATATTAATGATAATAATAATAATAATAAAATAATCACACTAGCACTTTTTCCGTCATTTTTTTGCGTTTCCGAACGAACTCCGTATGAAAATCATGCCCGGGAATTACACGAACATTCTCATAAATATAACGCCATTTTTTAAAATATGATGATGTAATATTGTATATACGTATGTTCTAGAATATTAGTTCATGTTTACATTCACTCATCCTGTATATTTATCAAATAGCACAAGATCAAGACGGAAATTAGTCAGACGGAAACGGTCGTAACCGTCTTGGCCTGGGAGGCGTTGCGGAAAATCTCAAATTCAGACGGAACCCCAGAAATTGACGGAAAAAATGCTAGTGTGATAACCTTAAAAACAGTTTCAAAACGCACAATATAACCAATGTACTGAATTAGTTTCCGTTCTAAAAAGTTTAGCCATATATATCT
>NW_020869741.1:648924-663924 GCF_003789085.1 Penaeus vannamei | reverse complement strand
TGGTATAATTAAGAGAGTGGAAGTCTCCGATATGTTTTAATTAAACCTCGTGCCCCTACTTATGCAATACCCCCCCCCCCCCCCCCCCCCGCCCCCGCCCGTCCGCCCCTACCCTTAAATCTTCCTTAATCTGTACCGCGCCGTCCCGCCCCTACGCCTTAATGCTTCCTTAATCTGTAGCTGCCACTCGCACTCAGCAGTCAAAAAAAAAAAAAAAAAAGAAGACAGAAAGAGAGGAGAGAGAGAGAGAAGAGAGAGTAGAGATGGAGATGAAAGAGACAGAGAGAGAGAGAGAGAGAGAGAGAGAGCGGGGAAGGATGATGACCGAGGGAGAGAGAGAATGAGAGAGAGAGAGGAGAGAGAGAGAGAGAGAGAGAGAGAGAGAGAGAGAGAGAGAGAGAGAGAGAGAGAGAGAGAGAGAGACAGACAGACAGAGTGAGAGAGAGAGACAGAGAGAGAGAGAGAAAGAGAGAGAAAACACACAATAATCTTGATATATCCGTATGACATTTCCGTGTTCTTACTCCTTCTTACAATATCACAGTTCTATTACTGATCTGTGCCCCAAATTCTGCCTTAAATTTTACATCTAGTCTTTAATCTGCTTCACAAATCCATTCTTTACCATATATCATATCTAATTAAGTAATCACAATCCGTCGGTAACTTTTCATGCAATTTGCAAACAAACTATCTTATAACTGCACGCAAAATAGTACCCATATTACCAAAAATGACTTGATTTCAGTCAGTTTATTCCCATCAAAATGGTAGTCATATTCAATACATTCTCGCTATATATTCAAGATATTAACAATAGGTACTTGAACTTGGGTGTTTTAAGTCAGTTTATTCCCATCAAAATGTTGCCTATATTTAATACATTCTCGCTATCAAATTATTCCTCTGTATTTTCCATTCTTTAACACGTGTTCTGTAAGCGCATTTTCGCAAAGTTTTATTCATTTCTACTAAAGTGTTGCAATGCTATTCGCACAACAGGTCAGATGATAATTTTTAATCCGAATACTACACGGTTTTACTGGAGTGTATAAATAACATAACTAGTATTTTTCACTTATTTTTGTGTGTGTTTTTTTTTTATTGTAACGCTTTCATTACTCAGTCGCCCTGTGGAATATTTTACAGTTTTGGATAAAAAAAAAAAAGTTCGAACAAGTCTGGCGTTTCTGTTATTGATATTCTTGATCATTATTTTTAACCCCGCACGCTTTAAAAAACACACAAAAAGAAAGAAAGAAAGAAAGAAAGAAAACACACAAACGCAACATCTGCACACTCTTTCTTTCTCTCTCTCTCCTTCCCTCTCTCTCTCCCTTTCTCTCTCTCTTTATCAATCTAGCTATATCTCCTGTCCGTCTCTCCCTCCTTCCCCCCCCTCTCTCTATATATATCTATCTCTGTCTGTCCCTCTCTCCCTCCCCTCTTCTCACTATCTGTCTCTCCCTCCCCAACTTCTCCCTCTCTATTTCTGCCCCTCTCTCTCTCCCTACCCTCATCTCTCTCTTTCTCTGGTTGAATGCCTATCTCTCTGTCTCTTTCTCTCTCTCTCTATGTCTGTCTGTCAGTGTGCTTGTGTGTGTCTCTTTATCTATCTCTGTTTCTGTGTTTGTAAGTCTCTTTGTTATTCTGCCTTTCTCTGTCTCTCTATCTTTGTCTATGGCTGTCTCTGCGTCAGTCTCTCTCTCTTTCTCTTTCTTTCTCTCTCTCTTTCTTTCTTTTCTTTCTCTCTCTCTTTCTCTCTCTCTTCATCTCTCTCTCTCTCTCTCTCTCTCTCTCTCTCTCTCTCTCTCTCTCTCTCTCTCTCTCTCTCTCTCTCTCTCTCTCTCTCTCTCTCTCTCTCTCCTCTCTCTCTCTCTCTCTCTCTCTCTCTCTCTCTCTCTCTCTCTCTCTCTCTCTCTCTCTCTCTCTCTCTCTCTCTCTCTCTCTCTCTCTCTCTCTCTCTCTCTCTCTCTCTCTCTCTCTCTCTATCTCTTCTCTCTCTCTCTCTCCCTCTCCCTCCCTCCCTCCCTCCTCCCTCCCCTCCCTATCTCTCTCTCCCTCCATATCTCTCTCTCTCTCTCTCCCTCCCTCTCTCTCTCTCTCTCTCTCTCTCTCTCTCTCTCTCTCTCTCTCTCTCTCTCTCCTCTCTCTCTCTCTCTCTCTCTCTCTCTCTCTCTCTCTCTCTCTGTCTCTCTCTCTGTCTCTCTCTCTCTCTCTCTCTCTCTCTCTCTCTCTCTCTCTTTCACTCTCTCTCTCTCACGCACACCCACGCACACACACATTTTACAACATTTTCCCTTCCATAAATTGCCGGCACTTTTTTCGCTCTCTTTCGCCAGGCTGTTAATAACTCGAGTTCTTTGGCATGTCGATGAGGCGCATTGGTGTGAGCCTTGCATGACCCCTTCATGACAGTTGCATGACAATTGCCGTCACGACAGAAGGGTTCGAGAAGCACCGTTAGAAGAGAGTGTTTTGCTAATGTTTTTATTATGTCATTATTTTTTATTTTTATTGTTATTGTTATTGCTATTGCTATTGCTTTTGTATTGTTATTACTGTTATTATTATTAAATCATTATTATTATTATCATTATTATCATTGCTGTTGTTGTTGTTATTATTATTATTATCATTATTATTATTATTATATTATTATTATCATTGTCATTATTATTATTGTTATTATTATCATTATTATTATCATTATTATCATATTCATTATTATCATAATTATTATCATTATTTTAGACAGGACTTGTGTGGGTGGTTTATGATCGAATTGTAGATAGACATATATGTAAATGAGAAAATATGAGGAGTACGAAGACAATGCCTTATAAATAATTAAGAATAAATAAGTCTATACATTTTTTTTTTCATTCACAATTCAACAAATCCACATATAGTCTCACACGCACACGTAGACAATAGACCCGCACACACAGACACACACACACAAACACGTACACAACAACCACCCACCCACGCACACACATACACACACACACTTACACACGCAGACACACATACACAAACACGTACACAACACCCACCCACACACACACACCCGTACACACAAACACCCACACACACATAACACCCACCCACCCACACACTAATTCACACACCCGTACACGCAAACACCCACACACACATAACACCCACCCACACACACACACACACTAATACACACACCCCGTAACGCAAACACCCAACCACCCACCCACACACTAATACACACACCCGTACACACAAACACCCACACACACATAACACCCACCCACCCACACACTAATACACACACCCGTACACACAAACACCCACACACACATAACACCCACCCACCCACACACTAATACACACACCCGTACACACAAACACCCACCCACCCACACACTAATACACACAAACACCCACACACACATAACACCCACCCACACACACACACACACTAATACACACACCCGTCACACAAAACACCCACACACACTAATACACACACCCGTACACACACATAACACCCACACCCACACAACACCCACCCACCCACACCCACATACTCACCCACCTAAAACCCCAATCCCCAACGCTCCTTCAACCCCCCCCCTCCCCCTATCCCCATCCTTACCACATCCACAGGTACAAGTAACACACCAGAACGACTCCCCAATTTTTCCCCCAGATCTCATGACCTGTCTAGGCCTGCCAGGATTCCCAGCCTCCTTAAAGATGTCAGCGCCATCGATTCCCTACTTCACTTTCGCTCTCCAAGATGCAATCCTCTTGGAGTCCTTGTGGAATAAGCGACGAAGGGGGTGCAGGTGGGGAAGGTGGGGGAGGGGTGGAGGTGAGAGGGGGGGGGGACAAAAGGGTATTGGGGGAGAGAGGGTGGGGGGGCAACGGGCAAAAGGGTATTGGGGGGAAAAGGGGCGGATGGTGGGAGTAGAGGAGGACGGAAGGGTGGAGGGGTTGGGGGAAGGGGGAATGAAAGGGGGGAGGAGATAGGGGGGGGGGGAGAGGGGGGGGACGGAAGGGTGGAGGGTGGGAGGATTGGGAGGAGGGGTAATGAAAAGGGGGGGAGGTAGGGGGGAATGAAAGGAGGTGGTGTAGAGGGGGAACGAAAAGGGAGGGAGGGTTGGGAGTAGAGGGGGGACGAAAGGGGATGGTAGGGGGGGGGCAAAAGGGTGGGGTAGAGGGGAACGAAAGAGGGGGGTTAACAAAATGGGAGAGGGGGTGTAGAGTGGATGTAGGAGGGTGGAGATGGAATGGGAGTGGGGAGGGGATGGAGGCTGGGAGGTGGGATGGGGGTAAAGTGGGGAACTGGGGGAAGGGGATAGAGGGGAAGATGATAGGGACGGGATAGGGATAACAAAAGGGATGAAGAGGGGGGGGAGAGAGAGTACTAGGGGGTAGAGGAAGGAGGGGAGAAGCGGGCTGGATGGTAGGCAGATAGGGTCAGGGAAGGGGGTGAGGGAGGGCTGGGAAGGGAAGGGAACGGAAAGAAGGGAAGAAGGGAAGAGGAGAAGGAAGGAAGGAAGGAAGAAGGGAAGGGAAGGGAAGAGAAGGAAGGAAGGGAAGGGAAGGGAAGGGAAGGGAAGGGAAGGGAAGGGAAAGGAAGGTACCTGGTCCACAATATAACCCGGAACGAAAGGTTGCAATTATACCAACAGACAGGACACATCAATCTCTAAGCTTGACGCCATCGTAAACTTTTTTTTTTTTTATCTAAAAGTGGCTGAAATTCATAAATCCTTCACATAAAACACACGCTCTTCGAAAGGAAATTAACTACGTTTTTTTTTTGTATTTAACTAGAAAACGTAGCATTCAAAAAAAAAAAATAAATATCACATTTGATTTTTGCCGAGTTCATATTCATTCATATCAGAAAATTTTAGTTTAGATTTTTTATTTATTTATTTGTCTGTCTTTATTCGACGTCTGTCATCCATCAACGACAAAGGACTCTTAATATAAAAAAAAAACATATTTTTCTCTCTCTCTATGTCTACCTTTCGTTTTCCTCTCTTCTCGTTTTCTCTCTTATGCCGCTTTTCCTTTCTGCTGTTATTCATTGAGTTTTGGAGTTTCTCTTTTCGGTTTTCCTTTTTCGTTGTTTTGTCACTTCTCCTCTCCCCTTCTCACTTTTTTATTTTCTTTTTTTTTCTTTTCTTATTTAGTTTCAGTTCTTCCCTGTCAGAGGGATCGCCGGACCAGACGAAAGCAGATTGCTATCAGAAGAAATAAACTGGTACTATGTTTATGATATTGTAATTAAATGTAATATATCCATATCTGCTTATCTTTTTCTCTCTATCTATCTATTTACCTAACATCTACATTCAGACACACATGCATATATATACATACATATAAATATATGTACATATACTATATATATATGTATGTATGTGTATATATATAGATGTAAATATATAGATAGATAGATATAGATACATACACGTTTGGGTGTAGTGTGTGTGTATGGTATGTGTGAGTAGTACGTGTATGTGTATGTGTTGTGTGAGTGTGTGTGTGTGTGTGTGTGTGTGTGTGTGTGTGTGTGTGTGTGTGTGTGTGTGTGTGTGTGTGTGTGTGTGTGTGTGTTGTGTGTGGTGTGTGTGTGTGTGTGGCGATATGTCGCGAGTGATATTCATTTAACATTTAAAAGATGCATTAGTTATAATTTAGAAGATATTTGGACCACGCAGAATTGCCAAACGTCACCAAAATATTCCTTTACATATTTCTATTTGGAAGGCATATCAATAGAGAAATATGTAGTGTTGGAACAAATTGAACACATTAAGATGATTATCCATAAATAACTGGTTTGTTGAAATATTCACAATTCAATGGGGGAAGGGATAAAAGCAGGGATAATTAATAATTAATTAATAACTGTTCTTCAGACGAGCCTTTGCTCTCCTCTTGCTCACAGGTGTACAGTGCCGGGGTATTAAAGATCTTAATTTACCCAGAAATCGAAGGTTGTAATGCCGGATAAGTGAAATAATATAAATGTTGAATCCACCTGTAGTGAACTATGGTAATTGAGACAGGTATTTGCTCTCCTCTCGCTCACAGAGTGAAAGAAAGAGGTTGGGGGAAATCTGTGGCGAGAACGACACTCCATGACTTGCTGGTATTATTGAAAAAGACGTCAACCAAAGAATCGATGAAAACTAACCTTACAGCCTTGAGGATATTTGATTAATGATCATTTTTCATTAAATAAACTTGTCTCGCAAATGAATAATATCGAAGTTCTTTAATTATCAAAAGAGATAAAAATAATATTAAAAGCTATTAGGAGCTGTGAAATCAAATTTTCAAATTAGTCTCGCCATGACTTCCGTGTGTGTGTAATGATCATTAATTAAATATCTTCAGGGCTGTTATAGTTTTTTTTATCGATTCTTTGGTGACACCTTTTCCCAAATTTACCGCCTTGCCAGCCCAGTGTCTGTAGATTCTGTTTCTTTCTTTCTTTCTTTCTATCTGATCTTAATTCTGACATGGATACAATGGAAGTAGTCAAAGGAGACAATTCCGATTATGATTTATGAATTGGGAATGGAACAATAGATCTAGATAGGGTGTGGGAAAGGAAAATCTTGAAAGTTAGAAGGGGAGAAATGATGATTGATTCATCCAAGTAAATAGCGGAAAATACCAGGAGTGAGTGTTTCGATCCCATCTCACTTTAGTTTTATTATCTCTATCTTCATAATTATTATTATTTTATAATTAGTAGGGAAAGGTGGATGTAGACTTAATCATAGGATTTAATTAAGTTAGGAGAGAATATTCCTTATATTTTTTCATATTGTCATTTGCTTAGATTTACATTGTGATATGCCTATGTTATTTCTCTATGATAATAGAACAGAAATTGGTTAAAACTTTGTATGACATATAAAACACATACACTCAATAGGTATAATACACATTTTTTTCTCGGGGTTCCCTAAAATCTAAAACCCTGGGTGGTGGTGCGATACTAAAGTAATGTTGTCATTAGTGTTAAAATAGATCTTGACAAATTGGTGCCAGTAATTTAAGAATTAGTTTTAGTTGGACATATATCACACACACGCACACATTTATCCACATACATATTGATGGAAAAAATAACTAATAGATAAATCAATACATAGATGGACAAACAGACTAAGAACAAGGCAGATGGACTGACATACAGAGATAGACATAAATATCTATCTTTATATGTATATATATTTGCCCTTTTTTTTTTTTTTACTGACAATTTACAGCTTACTTACTTTAATAATGACATTATGTTTACGCTTTTACGATTTCTGCAATTCGAATGGTTTTGTTTCATGTTACATTCTTGACTCGAACATTGCATCAATGTTGAACAATCCATTGATTTGACACAAGATTGTTAGTCTACCTCATAATATCATCAAATTTAAAGACCAGTATTAAAATGCATTAAGCCTTCCATTTAATGCCATTCTGTGAAACAAAGTTACCTGATACTATATAAGCCTAATGTACCATTCTTAGTTATAAGAGGTTTAGCTCAAGCTCCACGGACCTAAGAACTGACATGGCAATGTGTGAAGACTTTATTGAAACTTTAGAATGGTTGACGACTTTTGACAACTTTTAGCAATCACAGTACGGTCGTCAGTGTTGTATATGGAAGATAGGAATCGAACTCTTTGCTTTCTTGAAAAAATAATAAACAGTGATTTCTTTAAAAAAAAAAAAAAAAAAAAAAAAAAAAAAAAAAAAAAAAAAAAAAAAAATAATAATAAACAGTGATTTCTGAAAATAAACAGGTTTTAACAAATATCGATCTCCTGAAATTAAATCGTAGCCAGTCAATTTAATAGATAAGTGTGGACTTGCCCTTTAAATGCATACTTAGGTACTATGGACAGGCTGATAAGATTATATATAAACACTTCTACCAACTCTATCTACGTAGATTATGTTAAGACTAATTATCTCAAACGTGCTCCAGGTTCTTATAATTTTCGTGTTTGATGTCGAATACAAAGTTGGTAAAAACATCTGAACTACAGCTAATCATTGAGCTTTCTGTGACGACAATACTCTAAGCCAAAGGAGAGTTCGGTTAGAAATTTGAATTTAAACTTAACGGACTTCTTCCACGGACTCTCCGCGTGCTGTGTCTCATATCTCATTTCTTCCATTTCCTCCCTCCCTCCCTTCTTTTCCCTTTCCTTCAGTTGCTCCATTTTCTCTAATTCCAAACTTAGAACTGCGTGCTAACTATTGACTCAGAAAAGAGAAGACTTTGTCGAAGTTACTCCACGCCAAAGCGACCGTTAAGCCTTACACGTGCCAAAACGAACACGTGTGATTTCCATGTTGTGGTGAAGATATTCTGGGAATTCGTGGCCTTGTATGGGCGAGATATGCTGCTGGGGTTGGCTGTATGGCAGGAAAAAGTTTTGTGGTTTCGTCTGAGGCATAAGAATGTCTCTCTCTCTCTCTCACTCACTCACATGTATGTGTGTACAAGTATATATATATATATATATATATATATATATATATAATATATATATGTGTGTGTTGGTGTGTGTGTGTGTGTGTGTGTGTGTGTGTGTGTGTGTGTGTGTGTGTGTGTGTGTATGTATATATATATATATATATATAATATATATATATATATATATATATATATATATATATATATGTATATGTGTATGAAAAAAAAATGAATAAATAAGTAAAGATGTCAAATTCACTTTTAAAATCTCTGGGGAAAGGGGGGGTGAGGGGAAAGGAATAGGGGTGTAGAAGTGGAAAGTGAAGAGGAGGAGGAAGGAAGGGGAAGCGGGGGAGGGGTGACCACTGACACTTGATATATCGCGGGTCGTAAATTTTGACAAATATTTAAGAAATCAGTTGCGAGAGGTTGACGTAACCCACGACCAGGTCTTGAGATAAATTAATACAGCTTATCTTGCGTTCATCTCTTTTTTATACGCTAGAGATGTATGTGTGCATATGTGTGCGTACGTAGATGCTCGTGTGTGTGTCTATATCTATGTGTATGTGCGTTGATGTCTCTGTGTATAAAATGTTCCCCATATGTATATCCAGAATTACTTAGACATGAAACGAATAAGTTACACCATGGGAATAAAAACACAATAACTATCACGACCTGAATACTGTGCAACTGAGACTAACTCTTGCTTCTCTTCTGAAGGCTGTTAATTGCTTAATTGGCTTCGGTGGTAATTTCAGCCTTAATTGGTGGTTATAATGACGTGGTCTCTCAGTTGGTAGGATGTGTGTTTTTTTTAAAGTTTGTTTTTATTTTTTTCCTTTCTCTTTAGTTTCTTTTCTCTCGTTCTGTCTGTCTTTGTCTGGTTCTGTCTGTCTGTCTACCTGTGTCTGTCTCTCTCTTTCTCTCGCTCTATCTCTCCACTCCCTTTCCCATTCCTTTTCCTTTTCTCTTTCTCTCTTTTCCTTCTCTCTCTCTCCCTTTCCTTCTCTCTCTCTCTCTCTCTCTCTCTCTCCCTTTCCCATTCCCTTTCCTTTTTTCTCTCTCTCTCTTCTTGTCTTCGTGCTTTATATCTAACAATCTCCCTCTCTCTCTTTCTCTCTCTCTCTCTCTCTCTCTCTCTCTCTCTTCTCTCTTCTCTCTCTCTCTCTCTCTCTCTCTCTCTCTCTCTCTCTCTCTCTCTCTCTCTTCTCTCTCTCTCTCTCTCTCTCTCTCTCTCTCCCCTCTCTCTCTGCGCTCTCTCCTTGAATGCATACTCAACTCTAGCAGTTTTTCACTACTTTACTGATTGCTGTATCACAACATTTTCGGCCTGTCTGCCTGCCTGGCTGTCTGATCTTTTTGTCTGTCTGCCTGTCTGTATGTGTGCATGTGTGTGTGTCTCTGTCTGTATCTTATAACCAATGAATCCGTAGAAGTGAAGAAAAAAAAGAAGGAAGAGGAGAGGTAGAAGGAAGAAGAGAGGGGAGGAGGAGGAGATGGAGAAGGTTAAAGGTAAGGTTAAGGTTAAGTTTAAGTGAGAAGCGAGGAGGCGAGAGGAGCGACAGGAGGAACCGACACCGCATGCCAGACGAAAGACNCACCAACCCTTTAGAGTAGGTGCTATCAAAAGGACATTTCGATATATAGGAAGATACGATGAGAGATGAGGACCGGTAGGTAGGATATGGATGATTGATAGATAAGTAGATAACTATCTTAGAGAATACGATTGACTAGATATGTTGGTCGATCCTGAGATCTGAATAGACTAGGTAAGTAGAGATAGGTAAAGGCTAGAAGGAATAGATTTGAGGATAGCTGATAAAGTAAGAATTGACGATAATAATTTGATGGATATCAGGTAGGTATAGATGGATGAATTGCATCGTGAATAGTGTACGTGTAGAGATGGGAATAGATTGATAGATTAAGTAAGGTAGAATATGATATGATATTGTATCAGCTAGGTATAGGATGAATATGTGATAATGATTGGAAAGATAAGTAGTAGATCTTAATAGTATGACTTGAGATAGGTAGGTAGATGGAAGATCGATAGATAAGGTAGGTCAGAATGTGATTAGATTGATAGATAAGTAGGTAGATGATATAGATTCGATTGATAGGTAGGTATAGACTGGATCAGCATTGATAAGACTAACACCATAGGCACTAGATGGATTAGATTCGGATCGGATAAGTAAGGTAGATGGATAGACTTCGATGGATAGGTAGGTGATGGAATAGATTGATAGATACAGTAGGTAGATTGGATAGATTGATGGATAGGTAGGTAGATGGATAGACTTGACTAGATAATAGGTAGATGGATAGATTGATAGATAAGTAGGTAATGAGATAGATTGATACGACTAGGTTAGGTCAGATGGCATAGATAGTGGTCGATTGAGATTGAAGTAGGTTAGGTCGAAATTGAAGATGAATAGATAGGAGTAGAATGGCAATGATTGACTAGATAGGTGGGTCTGAATTGAGATTGATGCGATAAGAGTAGGCTAGATGGCATAGATTGATAGGTAGGCTAGGCTAGATGGATAGTATGGATAGATACAGCCAGATAACTAGAATTGAGAGGTTAATAGGTAATTAAAAGATAGAGATAGATGATAAGATAGGTGGTGATTGGATTAGGATAGATAGGTTAGGTAGATGAATAGATTTGATAGATAGGTGTAGATGATCAGATCTGATTAAGATATGTGGTAGTCGAATAAGATTGAGATAGAGATATAATGACGAGAGGTTTAATCAGGCTAACTTAGATAGATATGAGATATGATAAAAGATAGGACCTTCTGCGCTCGATTGAGAATTGATAAATAGGTAGGGTAGATACTGGATACGACTGATAGATGGTAGATGGATAGAAGATAGATAGAGTAGATAACTAGAATCGGAAGTTTAATAGGTAATTAAACAGAAATAGAGATATAGTTGATAAGATAAGTGGTCGATTGAGATTGATCAGATAGGTAGGTGATGGATAGATTGGAAGCATAGGTAGATGTCTAGATAAGTAGATGACTAGCCCGGAAAGGCTTGATCAGGTAATTAAAAGATAGACGATAGATAATAGATGATTGGTCGAATTGATGATAGATGGGTAGATAGATAGATTAATAGATACGTCGACAAATAGACGGAATGGTTAATACGTAGATAGATAGAGTGATTGAGGGATAGAGAGACTGAGATAGATATATGGATAGATAGATAAAGATAAAGGCTGATAGATAGGTAGATAGAGGCAGAGATACAGACAGACTGCCAGATGTGTAGATAGATATAGTCACAGATGGATAGATAGATAACAAGATAGATGTGGATAGCTAGGCAAGATGTATAGACGAGAGGGATGGAGAGAGAGAGAGAGAAGAGAAGAGAGAGAGAGAGAGAGGAGCGAGTGAGAGAGAGAGAGAGAGAGCAGAGAGAGACGACAGAGGAATAGAAACACAGAGAGAATAAGAGAAAGAACAGAGAGAGACGAAACAGAGGGAGTGGAGGCGACGGAGAGAGATCGAGAGAGAGAGAACCAGTCCTTTTATCTATCTATCCATCGTTTTCATCCCTTTGAGAACGTATTTTCAACCATCGAAAATATCATTGCGAATTTTGGGTTTTATGGCCATCATAAATATTCTGTTTGGATATGCATTCATGACAAAGGCACTGGATCAACATAAACATCGATACATTATGTAGTTTGGAGAACAAACAGCTAACTACAGGTTGCGCCACATTGAATTAGCTTTTTACATATCAGAATGAGATTTAAACACAGTTTCCGAATTCAAAACCACCCGGTCGTCGAAGTGCCAATCTAGAGATTAACACAACCATGGTGTTTCAACACAAGAACAAAACACATCTTCTTTCATTTATTTTTAATTTTTTATTTCTACTTTTATTTTTTACTAATTATTCATCTTTTCTTTTGGGGGAGAGAAGCATGAGAGCTGAACCATGGAATAAAGGCCTGGATCTGTTTAGTTGGAATCATGCTGATTTCGGAAACCTGGTTGTTACGCTTGTTGCAAATATAAAGGAAGTGTTGTTATGGATTGTCTCGTCTTCTGTCTTCCTTACGGATAAAAAGCGTAAAGTGTAAATTTACGCGCGTTTCGCAATTATTTAATGATCTATTTATGTTTTCATTGTTATTAGGCTATGAAAGGCATGTGGCTTCGCACGAAATGACTAAATATGATGATTACACGTGACTGATCTGGTCTACAATGCAAAATAATGATTAACATAACAGTGTAAAATCTGAGAAGGTAATAAATAAAATTACCTGTAAACTACAGTTAACTGAGCTCAGGTTTCCACATGAAAATACCGACATGCTAGGAAGACATACTCTTATATATATAGTTATATTAGTAGTAATATATATAATATTATATATAAGAGAGAGAGAGAGAGAGAGAGAGAGAGAGAGAGAAGAGTGAGAAAAAGAGAAAGAAAGAAAGAAAAGAGAGAGAGAAAAAGAAAGAGAAAGAGAGAGAGAGAAAGAGAAAGAGAAAAGAGAGAGAGAGATTGTTAGATATATAAAGAGATACAGAGAGGGGGAGGAAGAGACAGAAACTGGAAAAGAAACAGCACCAGAGAACAAGTGAATAGAAATAGATCATATGTACAGTCGAAGATGATGCCAATTCCCAAATAACATTACAAAAACTTTTCCCTTTTATCCTTTTTTTAAAAATAACTTTTCCCTTTTATCCTTTCTTAAATAAAACGTTGAAATAATGACTTCAAAGTTTCGTTATTCGATTTTCAACCTCCTTTCATGTTGGCTGATTTACTGAAGAAATAAAACGAATCAGACCTTTATAATGAGATAATTACAAACGACAGAAATTGCTTGTTGGTTTAATACTCGCAATCTTTACGGCCAATTACACATTATTAAGAAATCTTTCACTTCATTTTGGCGAGTCTTTCCGTCACACAATATTGGTTTACAAAAGGATTCATTTTCAGTTAATTACGATATAATATGAGATCCAAACAGTGTTTTTATTTATTTGTTTATTCATTTAAGGTTTTGGTTTTGTAATTTTATTTTGTCATTTGTTGAAAGGCAATTGGTTGGTCTTTTATTTGGCTGAGACAAATTCTGTGGGAGATGGCTTGATGTTATCATTAGTTATCATGAGTTATCATTATTATAATTTTCGTTATTGTGCATTGGTTATGGTGTTTTTCTCTCATTGTGGATGGATGTTTTATTGCTGCAGTTGCATTGGGCGGGGAAGTTTTATTGTTATTGTTGCATAGAATGATTTGTTATTTGCATGATACAGAAAGTTTTTTTTTTCAACTCTTATTGTTTAATATACCATTAATTCATTCTTATAGTCCCTTTCTTTTATTTCCTCAACAGAAAGCAAGATGCAATATAAATCTTACTGTACATGATATACATACATATATATATATATATATATATATATATACCTATAATATATATATGTATAGTGTATATACCATATATATATATATATATATATAATAGTATATATTATATATATATATATATATTATGTATAGTATATATATTTTTTCTTTTTTTTTTTTTACAATCAAGTATTTTAGAACCAATGATCAATTTATCACATAGAAATCTCGGCCATTCACCTGGGAAATATATGCTGTTACTTAGATTATATATATATATAATATTATATATATTATATAATATTAATATATATATTATATCTGTATCTGTGTGTATAAGTATATATATTTATTTTTTTTCTTTCTTTTAATAAAAAGAGAATAACAGAACTATGTTCACGCACATTCTCTTTCCCACTGGTATATTTAACAATAGAAGTATTTTTCTCTCCTTAAGTTACTGCTCACTAACTGTACGAAGGCAAGGACAGAATCGGTCAACTCCAAACTTTATTCAAATGAAGTAGGCTCGATAAAACTTCCATTCATCAAGGAATTTCACTTTCTTTTTATATCTTTGTTTTCGGGTATCGGTTTATCAGTTTTTTTATCATCTTTTTATCTTATTTCATATTTTTTAAAGATTTATTCCTATTCAGTTTTCTTGAATCATTAGCTACCATGTAAGAATATGAGAAAATATTTTAGAATGTAAAAACTTTAAGAATATATGTGACTTTAATTTTAAATAAATACAAATACATCTTTAGAATGTATATTCTTACACAGGTGTTACATAGGCAAGACTGAGTGTAAATTGCAATGATAAACACTACAGGTTATGCAAAATTATAAAGTTATATAATGTCATTATTCGACAGAGACAAAGGCAGAAGATAATAGCGAAAATCATTATAGACAACAGATAATACTAAGAAAATCACGTTATAGACTAAATTATTCAGAACGTCTGGTAACTCCTGCCCTTTAATGTCTAAGCACAACGGTGTGCAGCGAACACATATGTGCATTACATTATTTACAAACAACACGAATTCCGAAAGGCTTTT
>NW_020869741.1:642478-648824 GCF_003789085.1 Penaeus vannamei | reverse complement strand
GCAACGGTACTATTATCTCTGTTCTCCATAACTCGGTTTTGATTGTTACTTTCCTGACTTTTTAAACCATCTAATGAACGTGAATACCGTTGATTACTCATTACACCTAGGATTCAATGGTTTCTAATCTCTCTCACCAAGTCAGGCCTGATCTATCATCCGCTGACCTACCTACAACAATTAGATATCTATATAAGTCGTAGGACCAGGAGGGAAGGAATAGAAATTATAATATATGAATTAGAATCCTCCATATATTGTGAAAAAGTGGAAGGGCAAAATATCATGATCCTTAATTGAATATAATACATCACTGCTCATTGGTAATAAAAAGAAATCGCCGAATATATAAATAATGTACGCTGAGAATTATGTTGTATGTAAATATAGAGCAAAAGTCTTACATGACAACATAACCAAGGTATCTATACGTAAAAAGTGATGTGTACTTGGTGAAATAGATATAAGATAGTGATGATGCTCGGAGACATCGATAGTGGCATAGTGTGAATGCTAGATGTGTGTTGTTAGTGTGTGTGTGTGTGGTGTAGATGACTGATAGCTGTATGTGTGATAAGAAGTCTGGAAATATACCTCGAAACGCATCCATGTAGTTGTTCGTGTGATATGGTGTGTGTGTCAGTATCCTGATATCTAGTGTGTGATAGATAGTGAGGTGTGTACGTTTGAATGTATGGTGGATAAAGTGCTCTGATGTGTGGATTCAATATACTCTTCCCCGTGGATATGTATTAAATCAATAGAGTTATACTCTCAGCGATTACTATATGATACAGTTATATGATTAAGTATCATTAACTTTACTTAGTTGCCCTATATATCATATATATATCATATATGACTATAAGCAAATATATGTATAATAGTGATATTATAGTATGGTGATATATATATATAGTGAGTATAGGTTATTATCATATTATGGTGATAATATTATATTATAGTAATAATATTTTATTAATACTTATATATATATATAAATATATAAATATAATGTGATAGATAGTAGTGTTTATATGCACACAACACTACAAACACAGTACAGTATTACTGGCTCTATCGTTTGTAAATAGTACTCCTGTCTTAACTCTGTACCTTTATCTTTAATATCTATATCGTAAATGGTGTCTACTTGAGCCAGAAGCATCAGGGTACACAAACGGTGCGCTTATCGATAGACGTAATGACCGAGATCCCGTATCCCAATATTCGCGTCTGTACCATGCATAAAACACTTGACGCACGACTAAACAGGATAATCTAGGCAGCATAAACAGAAGGCCCATGGTTTAGTGGGAACATGGTAAATCGATAGGATAGGATGCGGGACTAAAGATGATTAAGAAAATAATAATACCGCATAAATCTCCAACCGGATAACAAAAAGAATTAACCCACTAATTCAATATTCGTTTTCTCGCAAGCGAGAAGGGTTAGTGGCCTTAGTTTTCAAAGATAACCAACCTTAACTGATTTCTCAAGGTTTTAGAATCCTCAAGGAAGTTTCCTTAACAATTCATCAGGATTCTTTTCTACTTAAAAGTTATATATCAGAGGTATAACTGATGAGCTATTACTATCTGAATTTTGACAGATAAATGGTCGCTATAAGGTAGTGATTTGTTACTGATATGTAATAATATTTAGTACCAGACTTATCTTTAAGTGTTAAAATGAAATCAGTATATGTCTATATCCATTATTATGTCATTAAATCAAGGTATATATATATATTAATATAATATTAGTCATATTACTTACATATACTGGTATATATATGATCTATAAATATAATATTATATATAATTTAATGGTAATTGTTCGATTTTCTTTTTCGGTAATCAAATTTTTTCGTTTAAATGAAATTTCTTTGGTGTTTATCGATATAGAAGCGTTAAATGTATGTTTAAATTCCATCACTTTATGTTTAAATTTCCAGTTATACGTATAGGGAACCTATTGTGTCCACTAATCATCACCTCACCTATCGCCCAACAACACACCATATTTACCAGTCCACCTTTGAATCATAGATGGTGTATAATTTATTTATATCATCGACTATAGTAACACTAAGAGAGAGAGAGAGAGAGATGAGTAGAGAGAAGAGAGAGAGAGAGAGAGAGAGGAGAAGAGAGAAGAACGGAGAGAGACGAGAGAGAGAAAAGAGAGAAGAGCAGAAGAGGAGAGATGAGATGAGAGAGAGATGACCCAGGAGAGAGCAGACGGAGGAGAGACGAGAAGAGAGAAGAGAGACAGACAGAAAAGGCAGAGAGAGAGAGAGAGAGAGAGGATACGAAATCGAGATAGAGAATAATAAAATAGAAAGAGAAAGCTGGAAAAAGAGAAAGATAGAAAGAGAGAGGAAAGAAAAAAAAATAATAAAATAAAAAGGAAACTAAGAGAAAGAACAGTAGACATGTGAAGACATTTATTCATACCCCTCTCATATAGATCTCTCAACGGAGTATCATAAATCGTTGCAGATATAGATATCTTGATCCCACTATATTAATAATTCATATAGGCGAAATAAAAGAGTTCGTAAAGAAGACTAGCAAGGGACCGATTAATAAAAGGGCCTTTTGTATAGTTTCCATTAGCTTTCCTTCTTATATGACGAAAAGCACTTGTTCCGCTTGGATACTCGGGGTATGAGAAATTAAATAATGACATTGGCTTTAGTAAGACATTTTATTTTAGATCTGTGAATAATTTGAAAGTCTGACAGATAAGATATAATCTAATTATTTTCGTTTTTTTTTTCGGGAATTGAAGGCACGAGCGTGATTTAGATTTGTTAGCTTAGGTTTTGGCTATGTAAACTGGTGTAAAAATATAATTCAAAGATGATTGATTATATATTTAAGTTTGTTATTCATAGTAATATTACATATAAAAGTTGTTTTACCGAGGGATTTTATATGTATACTAATAATATAAGATATATCTATATTCAGTTAATGATTATAAGAATAAGATAAATAATAAATATATATACTGATATATGAAATAAATTAATATATAAAAAGTAATCAATAAATAATAATAAAAAAAAACACTACAAAAACCACACACACACAAATCACGAAAAACAAACACACTACTACACAATACGACATACACACACACACACACACATCACCAACACACCATCACAACACACACACACGAACTCCAACCGAACACACACACACAAACAGCACAACAACAGACACACACAACACACACAAATTAAATTAGACACACTAAACACACACCAGATACATATATATATACAATGAAATAAGCAAAATTATGGTCAGCGTGATGCATGGCTCAGTCGACCAAGTCAGAAGCACTCCGGAGTTAACGGCCACGATAATAATATCGGTAACCAATGAGAAAGACCAGATAATTTTGAGGTAGCTATTCAATTGGAGACGAAAAGAGATTTCTATGACGGTGATTGTTTCTAATATAATGTCAGCCACGTTCGTATTACATATATTATTTTATTGCTATTTGATTGTAGGGATATTTTTACCTATTCATTAAAATCATATGCGAGGGAAGGATATGCAATTATATTGAACACTGCCAAATCAAACTCCATTTCCCCTAGTACTTTCAATTGGAAAGAAAAGAATAAAGAAGTTAGAAAAGAAAATAATAAAAAGAAAGTATTAAACAATTCACGCATTATTTAATCACAAAACGAAACATTTTAAGTTATACACTTCATTTTCATAAAAACATTTTTATTTTTTAGTATATAATTTACTTTCACAAGATTTATACATTCATTCAATCAAATCTGAATGTAATAGTACTAACGAGGGTAATTCATTAAGGTAATGTTTATTATGCTAAAACTAATCAACTCTTGCACACAGCATCTAATGATTAAATCTTGTTATAATCCCATATAGTATGCGAATACTCATCATAATCAACATTAAAAGTCTTAATTTATACAATATAAAAAATTATCAATAAAATGTATTAAAAAAAAGAATAAAATAAACATTTATAATATAAAAGAAATTATAACAAATATCAAAAGAAAAAATGAGCAAGTAATAACTAAAAAAGTAACAGATATGTTATTCTAGCTTAAAAACATATCCCCATTATATAATAAATATATATATAAAATATTAGATTCAGGTTGCAAAAATAAAAAAACAAAGAATATTTATGTATATAAATAAATAAAAAAACCGACATACAACAATCATGAGCAAATAACACAATAACTCCTCCCAATGGCACGGCGCAAGAAAAATCACACAAAGAAACAACCAAACCACACTCAAGTAAACATAGAGGAAAGACGCGGAACTAATGACAACCGCGCCACGCTGCTAGAAACCCGGCCGACCCCAAAACTTAAGAAAGGATAGAGGGAAAGGTTTTTATTTATTGTGAGTTGCATATCAGTCGACTTACAAATCTATTTCTATTCACTTGTTCTCTGGTCTGTCTTTTCCAGTCTGTCTCTTTACAGCGAGATGAGAGGGGGAGGCAAAGACAGTCAGCCAAACTGGAAAAGAAACAGCATCCAGAGAACAAGTGACATAGAAAATAGAATCATTTGTACAGCGAAGATGATGCCAACTCACAAATAACATTTCCACAATAACTTTTACCCCTTATCCTCTACTTATAAAAAACGTATATAATAATGACGTCAAAGTCGTTATCGATGTTTCTCAACCTCCTTCATCTTCGGCTGATTTAACTGAAGAGAATAAACGATCAACCTGTATAATGAAATTACAAATACGACAGACAAATTGCTTGTTTGTGTGTGTGTACTCGCCAATATACGGCCCTCTCTACACATTATTAAGAAATCTTCACTCGACTTTTGGAAGTCCTTTCTTCAACATAAGTGGTTTACCAAAAGGATTTCATTTCCCGAGTAATTTACGATATAATGAGATCCAAACAGTGTTTATTAATTATATTTTATTCCATTATTTAAGTTTGGTTGTCGAATTTTATTTATTCATTTTTGTTGAAGGCAGTTGTTGATCTTTTTATTTGGCTGACAGACAAATCTGTGGGAGAATGGCTTGATGTTATCACTTTAGGTTATGCGTGATATTCATTTAGTGATAATTCGTCTATTGTTGCATTGGTCTCATGGTAAGATTTTCGCTCCTCTTATGTGGATGGATGTTTATGCTGCATTTGGCGGGAAGTTCTCTCTCGATTGAGTTTTGTATTTTGTATGTATACAGAAAGTTTTTTCCAACTCTTATGTTTAAATAACCCATTAATTCATTCTTATAGTCCTTTTTCTTTTATTTTCCTCTGCAAAACACTGTAAATCTTAACCGATATACACTACTATATAATTATATATATATAGATATATATCATTATCTATATACTATATATGTATATATCATATATCAATGTGTATATACATATATATGCTATATGTATATGTATATATATATATATGTTATATTTATTTAGTGTGTGTGTACTGCTTATATATATATACTATGTTTTTTCTTTTTTCTCTTTCTCTCTTTTTAAATCCAATATTTAGAAACCAATGAATCAATTTATCCAGATAGAAATCCTCTATAACCGCGTCTGTGATTACTCTTCTTCACAACCCATTCCCTGCGCTGTTAGAGCGTGTGGCCATATATATTCATCCCCAGTGATCGTTATGCATATTATAATAATTAATACCTCTCAGCTTCAAGATGGTAGAAGACCCCGACATGGATGAGAAAATAACGAGATAAGAAAAGTATGAAGAACAAGAAAGAAAAGAAAGAGCCAAGGGAAGGAAGAAGATAGATGAAAGGAAGAAAAGAAAGAAGAAAGAAAGAAAGAAAGAAAGAAAGAAGAAGAGAAAAAGAAAAGAAAGAAAGAAAGAAAGAAAAAAGAAAGAAGAAAGAAAGAAAGAAAAGAAAAAAGAAAAAGAAAGAAAGAAAAGAAAGAAAGAAAAAAGAAAGAGATAAGTTTTCGAGAGTTTGAGTTTTATACAAAATGATATGTAAACTTGTCTCTAAATAGAAGGTAAAGAAAAGTAACAAAAGAAAGGAATACTGAAAAGAAGAAGAAGAAAGAAAAAAACGGGGGAATAACAAGAAAGTGAACAAACGGGGAAGAGGAACGGAAATAATAATTAAAAAGAGGAAGAAAAATATATATATAATCATTTAAATGTATAAAAACTAAATGAAAGGAACAGAAAGGGAAAACGAGAAAGAGATATAAATAAAAACAAAAACAACAAAAGAAGAAAAAAAAAACATTCCAATGAATTACTTTTCAATGTTAAAAAATTATTTGAAAATTATCTCCATATCTCCTC
>NW_020869741.1:632478-634978 GCF_003789085.1 Penaeus vannamei | reverse complement strand
GAATTAACGTGGTTTCGAAAACTTCTAATGTAGACTTCCAGGGCCCTTTCGACACCTGCAATTGGCCCAACTTCCCTACGGATTATGGATGGACTCATTATGTACTAATTACATACGACGATTTCTACGCGAGGAAGCAAGGTCACATGGAAGCGTCCTTTGCAAAGGTCACAGAAGTTAGAGAGAGAAGGTAAGAGTTATCCATCGACTGCTGTTATTATTATTATTACCGTTATTATTATTATTGTTATTTGTGACTATTATTTCATTATTATTGTAATTATTATTATTATTATTATTATATTATTATTATATATTATTATTATCCATCATCATTATCATATTATTATTATATTATTATTATTGCTACTATTAGGAATTGTCATTATTATTATTATTATTATTATTATTATTATTATTATTATTATCATTATCATGTAGAGGATATTATCATAATTATCATTGCCATTGCAAATGTTATTATCATTATTGTTATGTTTTATTACTATTCTATTATCATTATTGTTGTTATTATTATTAAATTGTTGTTGCTGGTGTCTGTATAACTACAGTTCTCATTATTATTTTATGCTATTGTTATGAATTACCTTGTTAGCGTCACAGTTCTTACTATTTTTGTAATTATCATTATTATTGATTATATTATTATTATTATTATTATTTATAATTAAATTATTATAATTATCATTATTATATTATCATTATCACAACTCTTATAGTTACTTTTATCACTTTATTATATTATTATTTTATATTATTATATTATTTTATTATTATTGTTGTTTATTATCATTATTATTATTATTATATTATTATTATTATTATTATTATTATTATTATTATTATTATTATTATTATTATTATTAATTATTATAATTATTTATTAATCATCATCATCATCATTAATACCTTCACCATCAATTTGATATGCGTACATGTCATTGGGAAAGGGGAGAGGGTGGGGGGGGGGGTGTCGAAAGATATAGAAAGGGAAAGTGAAAATATTTTCATTTTGTTTTATGGATCAGGTGATAGCATACCGGAAGTATACGATTTTGACAGCTGTTTTTTTAATTTATTTTTTTATATATATGTTGTTTATTTTTTATTTTATTTTATTTTTTTTAAGAGTTCAGATTAATGTGTTATTCGTTTTGAAAGAATAGACAACCCGTTTTATTATATTTATCACCGTGGGATATTCATTCATTCTGTACTCCATTATCGACTATAGTGTCTACGATGCAGACCGACAAACAGTACATCAGACAAATATACATCTGACCACCATCAACAATTCTAACTAAAGAAACAATTACAATTTCTTTTCCAAAAATATACATACATATGAGAATGAAAAATAAAAAAAAGGAGACCAGCTTCGGAGCCTATCACACGCGCCGAGTTCCTATCTCCTGCTCTCCAAAATGGCTGCCCCTTCCTCCTTTCGAGTAGCGAGGGATAAAAGAAGGATATTGAAAATTGTAGCTTCTTTTATTACCATTGATGATTATCGTTCCGTTGTTTGTCGGTATTTGGAAGTGGGTGGGTAAATAAAATGAAGAAATCTTTTTGTTTTTATTTATTTTGGCTCATTTTCTTTGTGGGGATTTCCGTTTGTTTTGTTTGTAGGCGTTGCTGTTCTTGGCGGGATTTTCAGCTGGGGATTGGATAATGACTGGATGTGTCAAATGATGACTGATGTAAAAATATGTTTATGAATAAGTATAAACATTTCTTCTTCTCTCTCTCTCTCTCTCTCCTCTCCTCTCTCTCTTCTCTCTCGATGCGTCTCTCTCTCTCTCTCTCTCTCTCTCTCTCTCTCTTCTCTACTTCTCTCTCCACGTCCCTCGCCTCCGCTTTTTACCTCCCTTGCCTCCGAGCGATCGGGGCGGAGCGGGCGAGACCCGCAGTGCCGTCCCTCCTAGCATTTCTGAGACATTCCCTCGGCCAACTGCCTCCCTGAATCCTTCGGTCCTTCTGCCGTGATAGTTTATCTCAATTGCTTCAGGACTCTCATAGACGACGTGTCTGTCATTCGTTCTTCCACTTCTACTGGGTCTGTCGCGCTAGTTCGCTGTTGTGCTTGTTTATGGTGTCTTGATGTTTTCAATTTTCTCATAGCTAATTTTCTTTCTTGCTTTGTTTTGTCTGTTGCGTCCGTTTGTGTGCTTTGGGTGTGCGTTTGAGTGCATGACCCTTCTTTCCCCCTCCTTCTTCTCCTCTCTCTCTCTCTCTCTCTCTTCTCTCTCTCTCTCTTCTCTCTCTCCTCTCCTCTCTCCTCTCTCTTCTCGTTCTCTTTCTCTTGCTCTCTCTCTTCTCTCCTCTCCTCCTTTCCTCTCTCTCCTGTCATCTTCTCGTAATTCTCCTCTCTTTCAGTCTACTCGATCAATTCTCTCTCTCTCCACCAATTTCCGTTGTGCCCCGCCCCTCTCTGCTCAACCTATGAGTCCCTCGACTCCTTTATCTACTCGCCCTA
>NW_020869741.1:623538-626417 GCF_003789085.1 Penaeus vannamei | reverse complement strand
CCGGCTGGCGGTTGATAGTCCCTTGGGGGAGGGAACTTTCCCTTGTTGCCGACTTGTAAATGGTCGTTGACTAATCCCACGACCCACATCCGATATGTGGTTGGAGCAAGCAACCGTAAAATCCGAGCTTCACCCTATATTAATGATGGTACGTTGCGAAGGAGAGACCAAGTTGGAGCAGCGTTTCGAGTGGCCGAGGCAGTGAAGAAGAGAAGGGCTCTTCTGTTTTAGCTGACATAATATAAGCAAACTGAATAAGGGTTGTTTCATTGCGTTTTAGTTTAGCTTCTCTCAGCTCTGCAACTGCGCGACCGGGATAGCCCAGATACACTGATAAAGTCGATGCGGAAGGTAAGGAGTGATTTAGCGTTGGGGAAAAGGAGTGTAATTCTAAACCAAATACAAGTAGATGGAAAGGAGGTTGGATGTGAAGTCATAGCAGGCGAGAGGAGACTCACAGCATACAACACGGCGTGGCATTTTTAAAAGATCGATTTTTGTTGGTATTTTTTCCGCCTTTCTCAGGGGTGGCTCGAGCTTACCTTCGGGATAGAAACAAAAATGATAAAAGTGTTATACCGTTTGAGCACTTGCGCCATGCCCTGTAGATGGGATTAGAGGATTAACAGAGAGGAGAGAGAGAGAGAGAGAGAGAGAGAGAGAGAGAGAGAGGCGAGAGAGAAGAGGAGAGAGAGAGAGAGAGAGAGAGAGAGAGAGAGAGAGTAGAGAGAGGAGAGAGGAGGAGAGAGAGAGTGAGTGATATGAACACTCTTGTGGTATATCATTTCTCTATATCTATAAATTGGATAAACTACGCATTAAAAAAATGTGTACTCAAATATCTTTGACAACTGTATATAATTCTATTTTTTCATTTATTGGTTAAACTTTAAGTTAAGAACATAACGGATTAATACTTGGGCCAAGGTTTAAATTCTCTGGTTATTTTGTTGAGTATTCTTGGGATTTTTTATTACTGTATTGAAAGAGAAAATTGGTTAAAACTTATCCTCTTGCTGTTCGTTTCATTTCGGTAAATTTAAAATTCTATATTTTGATGACATCTCAAACATTTGTATGAACTGTCCCTATGTATCCGCATTTTTCTTTACATTTTCTTTTCTCGCATATATATATATATATATTATATATATATATTATATATATATATATATATATATATATATATATATATTATATATATATATATAATATATATATATATATATATATATATATATTATATATATATATATTATATATAAATATATAGTATATAATACTGATATATGTATATATATATATTTATTTTGCTTATGTATATACTTTTCATATATATTATTATATGATTTTGTTTCTCTTTATTTTCTTCTAAGCATGATGTCTCCCTTCTATTTTATCATATCACGGGAATGTTGTGTCTACATGTAGGTCGTGATATTCTTAATGAAATAGGTCTAACTCCATTACTATAATTATTCCTGTATCGATTCACACTACCAACGCTACAATGAGTTGCCATTACAAGCTGCGTTGCTGCTAGCTGCTACTATCTACTATTTTCTACTACTATTACTATTACTATATACTACTAAGACTACTACTTATTACTGCTACTACTACTACTGCTACCATTTCTTGTACAAATAATGAAATATATAGTAATGTTATGAAACTGTATATACAGACAGAATAAAATGGTGATGAATAGATGAGGAAGATAATTTTGTACATTATTACTAGTATTGTTACCATTATCATTATCATAATTGTTGTTGTTGCTGTAATAAATCCATGTCAAGCCAAGAGCATAAAACAGAAATACAAACTGGTGAGAGAGATGGAGAGAGAAGAGAGAGAGAGGAGAGAGAGAGAGAGAGAGAGAGAGAGAGAGAGAGAGAGAGAGAGAGAGAGAGAGAGAGAGAGAGAGAGAGAGATAGAGGAAGAAAGGAAAGAGAAAGAGCGAGAGAGAGGCGAGAGAGAGCAGAGAGAGAGAGAGAGAGGGGAGAGAGAGAGAGAGAGAGAGAGAGAGAGAGAGGAGAGAGAGAGAGAGAAGAGAGAGGAGAGGAGAGAGAGAGAGAGAGAGAGAGAGAGAGAGAGAGAGAGAGAGAGAGAGAGAGAGAGAGAGAGAGAGAGAGAGAGAGAGAGAGAGAGAGAGAGAGAGAGAGAGAGAGAGAATAACAGCGGGGAGAAAGTGTACAGAGATACAAAAGGGTTGACGCCCATCCAACAACGCAGTCATTCATGCAGAAGGAACGCCCCTGACACCCTGACATGACAGTATGGATCAAACGACGCACCTCAACATAGACTTACTAATTCATCAATCGCACTCACGCTCCGTCACGCTTGAACTCACACTTTCATGCACACTTAAGCACTCTTTGTGTTCTGAGTTCATGCTGCTTGTGATCGATGTGTGTGTACAGCGTGTATACTCCAAATCTTTCTCTCGCTCTTGTGTTAAAGCATTTTTTTTTTCTGAAGCGCGATTTCACTATAGTCATTATAGTCGGGACACAACATGACAAGTCAACCTGGATTTCATTTTGTTTTAATATTCCGCGCAGTTACGTTTTTTCCAGCCTCTCTTTTTATTTATATATTCCAAAAGCATGTTGGCATGTACGTAAAATGACCCACGAATATTCTCGCTAAAACATGGAAACAGATATGTGCAGCTGAGGCATGTTGGTCCACATAAACGAAATATAACGTTTAGAAATAACACGAGGAAAAAATTGTACGTACAGTAAATGCAGGTATATATGTTCAAGGCTCTCTCCTATACTCTCAAACGCAAACACTCACACATATACATACACATACACAAGCATACACACACACACACACACACACACACACTCATAAAACACAAA
>NW_020869741.1:606038-611038 GCF_003789085.1 Penaeus vannamei | reverse complement strand
GGTGAGAAAGAAGAGGTCGAAGCAGAAACAAAATAGAAAAAAAGAAGAGGAGGATCAAGAAGAAGCAGAAACAAAATAAGAAAAAGAAGAGGAAAACGCAGAGGAAGCAGAAACAAAATAAGAAAAAGAAGAAGAGGAAAACGAAGAAGCAGAAGCCAAAGAAGAAGAAGGAGAACCAAAGAAGGAAAAGCATAAGGAGAAGCAAAGGAGAAGAAAGATTTACAGTCAAATCCTCATATCTAAATCTGGCCCGTAATAACTTCAGACCGAGCTGCCAGAGCCAAAGCGTCTGGGGAGGAGGGGTCTGGGAGGAAGGGGGGAGGGGAGGGGGAAGGGAAGGGGGATGGAAAGGGGTGGGGGGAGGGAAGGGGGTCTGGGGGAGGGAAGGGGGAGGAGTAGGAGGTTGGGGTGAGGAAGGGGGGAGGGAAGGGGGATGGAAGGGGGGGGGGGAGGGGGGGGTGAGGGAAAGGGGTGGGAGGGAGGTCTAGGGCAAGAGGAAGGGGGAGGGAGGCGGCCGGGTGTGGGGGGGGAGGCTAGGAGGATGGGGGGATGGGGAGGGGGAGCCGCTGGGATAAGTTAGGAACTTCCTTGAAGGTCATAATTTCTTGTCTTCATTACCGGCGGCAACAAACTTCGGTTCCGCTCCAATGACTGAGTTTAATCGCTCGAAGTTGCCGATTACGTAAAACGGTTACGGAATATATGTATACTTGGAGCGCTGGCCCTGATAAGAGCGGCCTTGGGACTGATACGGAGGTACCTATAAATCTGACGCACACATACACGCACATACATCCAGGCCCATTCACGTCTGCACTCACAGACACAATACGCACATGCACAAACACTCACACACATACACACACACGCATACACACACACGCACAAAAGAAAAATAAATAAACGTATATATCGAAGAGCAATGTTTTTCTTGCATTATTTATTTACAACTCATAACATATTTATTTTGTAGATTTAAATCCATTGCGACAACAAAGGATTAAAAAGGATATTCAACTTTCATAACAGGTTTTATTAATATATTTGAATACAAGTTGGATCTACAATTTCTTTCTTATCATTTTCGAAACAATTCTGCTATTTCCGAATAATTCATCCCTTTCGTTTTTGATTGAAAAATATATATATGATATATGAATCACGACGAAGGAACCGAAATACACGTCTTTAAAATGTCACACCTTAACTCTAGTAACGGAATTTTTTTTTTTTTTAAAAGAAGAAAAGAATGAAAAGAAAAGAAAAAACGAAAACAACATCCAGAGGCGAATTTACGCGAACGATTCGATCCGCCAATAGGCAGCCGCCGCGGGGGTATCCGGAGAGCTCCCACGAACGCTCCTCATAAACAAGGGAAATGCTGGCCTCGGCGACGCGTACGATTTATCACTTCCAGCCGCGTTAGACGCCGTTCAAACACACAAAGAATTTCCAGAGCAAGAAGGAAGTGGACTACTGCGGCGCCGAGAATGGAAATGGGTTGACGAGGAACACCGTTTGGGGAAGGGAAGGAGGCCTTCTCTTTTAACACATGTCCGTAGGTGGATCAGACCTTTTCCTTTTTCTTTTTTCTTTGCGTTTGTTTTAGGTTCCATTTTCTTCACTTTTATTGGCGATGACTTTGTCGATATTCTCATTCATTTTTCTTTCGTTGGCGACTTTAAACAGGACCATAAAATCCTTCACAGCCCGCGGAAACAACAATTCATAAATCCCAATTCCTTTTCGTCACGCTTTTAAATCGATCCTATTTCGGCTCTCTCGCTGCAAATGGGTTAAAGCGAAGGCAAGGCCAGCTGCTGGAGTCCGGAGTCTGGCTTGCAAATTGTGTGCCTTATTGCTAGTATTGGGATAGAGTGACGGCCCCTTTAAATCACTTACTGCACACATAACTTCCAACGGATTCGCCAATCTTGAGCGAGACTTCCCAAAATTCTTCTGCTGATATTTCAGAATAGTTTGAAGTTTGGAAACAACTGTTTTCCATACTTTGGAATTCAGTTGCTTTTAGGAGGGAGAGAATTAACGTCTTTTCTCTCTCTCTTTTTACTATTATTATTTACAAAATAAATGCCCTCAAACTCGTAAATCCTTCACACTCCATTCCATCTTGATATCAAATAATCCGTACTCTACAGATGGCCTGCCTGTAAATCCTGGAATATGTCACATGTATTCGAAACGAAATGGGAAAGCGCTGCAAGTGATTGATAAGTGTTTTCAGTGACTGGAACGTGACTCTAAATAACAACAGTGAAGCGGCGAGACGGCCATTCGTCAACCTGATGTGTGGTTCCTTCCATCTATCGCTCAGTAATATCAGGCTTCTATTTCCAGCATGATTTAGTGATAATTAACAGTGACTGAGAGGCGGTTCAGTTTCGCATTACACCAACGCTCTCAAACAGCAGGCGGATAGATTGATAAATCTTGTATGATGATATGAATGTAAAAAATACTTATATCTGTCTGTGTGTCCATCTGTCTATCTATCTACTTGCCTATCTGTTAATCTATATACATAGATTTGTACATCAGGCTATCTATCTAGTTGTTATCTAATATATCGATTTAATGGTGCTTTTGCTTGTCCGTTTGTGTGTGTATGTGTGTGTGTTTTGTGTGTGTGTGTGTGTGTGTGTGTGTGTGTGTGTGTGTGTGTGTGTGAGAGAGAGAGAGGTGGGATGGTGTCTGGTTGTGTGTATGCTAATATGCATTTTCATATTTACAATGAAATATATACGCACATTATCTTCCCTTCCCTGTATCATCATGGCATATGCATTTAACATTCATGTATCTCTTTGCATCCTGCGTAAGAGCTCGAATTAGAGAGAAAAAACTGTGTAATATATATATATATATATATATATATATATATATATATATATATATATATAATATATATATATATATATATATATATATATATATTATATATATATATATATATATATATATATATATATACACATACATATATATATCAGATGAATAAACAGCTAAACAAACAGATTCATAAAGGAACAAGTATCCGGAGGCCAAGCCAGGCACCTCGGAATACTCACGGTTCTGTTGCCTATGGGAGTGGACGCGGCAGTGGAGCTCCGCCTGGGCCCCACGTAGGCGGTGTGGTTGGTCAACATGCTGGAGTCGAAGTAGGGCTGATCCGTGACCAGGGGGGCGGGGGATGAGGGACTCGCTCGCCGCCGAGGTCACCGTGGCTGCTGGGGAGAAGAGGCGAGGTCAGGCGGGGGGAGTGGCCGAGGGTTTTCGTGAGGTGAGGGGTATTGTGTTACTAGTATATATATTATATATATGTTATATATTAACTGTTTATAGTATACTGATATACGGCCACTATCGGTCTTTAATTATTTATTTTTCATATAAATACCTATAATATATGGTCATTGCTTTGTGATTTAGTTTAGTGTATAGTGGTTGAGTGTTAGCTGATATAATATTAATTATATATATATATATATAATATATTATATATATATAGATCTTTGTGATGATTTAGTAATATAAGTGATATATAACTGTATGTTTGTTGTGTGTTGTTGATGTGTGGTCTGTGTGTGGTTGTGCTGTGTGTGTTGTGTGTGGTTGTCTTGTGTGTGTGTAATTAACCAACACACACACACACAACACGCATATTATTATTATTTTATTTACGTTGCAAGGTATATTTTTACTATTATTCATGATAATTTGTATTTGTGACATATGCTATTGTTGATATAGGTTTTATATTACTACCGTGGATATAGAATAGGGTATTATATAGTCGCCTTGATATCAGCTAAGGTATTGGTACGTACGGGTTAGGGTAGTGATAGAGTACGGGGACAGTGTATAGGGTATAGGATTAGACAGGGTATATAGGCGGGTGAACTATAGTACGGCTGGGAGGGTAGTGGGATTAATGAGGCGAGCAGTAGGGGTAGTAAGCTGGCTGAGTGGGGGCACCGGCTAGGGTATAGGGTAGTGGGGGTAGGGCTGTAGTAGGTAGGTAGTAATTAGTCGGTTTAGCCTGTATGTTAGTAGTGTGTGGAGTCAGAGAAGATGAGAGAGGCGGACTATACTGAGCGCGTATATAGTAATAAACGGACTGAATAGATAAATATATATATATAGCATGTATAGACTGACATATCTACTTGTTTGTGAATACATTTATTGCCGATATTTCTATTACAGTGTAATGTATGCTTAATATCGCATATATAATATCGCTTTCGTGAGTTATGCTCGTAGATATACGTTTCCATCGTTATGCCTATTTTTTTCGCATTTATTCTATTCATCCAGCACGTGGCACGCATTCGTTGGGTCTAGGGAAATGTGTGATTTTGCATGTTAAGCAAGATAAACATAGAGATGGGAGAGAAGCGAGCGAAAGGGAGTAAGTCAGTTCTTTCGCGCATCTTGAACAGCTTCCTTCGGCGCAAGCAAGACAAGTCAAACCATCATCCAATTATAGCACTCAGGCAACGGACTCCCGAGACCAATTAACACGAATGCACACCCAACGCGGAGGGGTGAACCAATGATGACGTAGGGAATTTGGAGGTGGGAGCAGGAAAGGGGTTTATTGTCATTGTGAATTGAATTTAAGGGAGAAAAGCAGATCGCCTGTTTCATCCTCTTCATCGTTTCTTTCGGACATAATTACGGTCAGGGGGGTTGAAATCGTAACACCACGTTTACATCTCTGATATGAGCTGATGAATTGTAGGACTAAGTCCCCCTCAAAATAAAGATGAAATGGGGTATGCACGAAGAAAGGGGAAGAAAAAAGAGAAAAATATGAACAAGATAGTTAGATGAACACTCAGAACCCTCCCTACCGTGCACAGTTTACACAGAAAAAACAAACATATAAACTAAAAAATGACTGAGAATTTGTAATTTTGTTATTGCTTGGTAGAACATTCTTTCCTCCAACGTGTCAACATTTGCTCATCATTTCA
>NW_020869741.1:596038-601038 GCF_003789085.1 Penaeus vannamei | reverse complement strand
CCCCCTACTCCCTCAACTCTCTCTCCCCTCTCTCTATTTTCCGTCTTCTCTCCTCTCTATGCCTCGTCCTGCCTCGCCCTCCTCGCCCTCTCTCTCGTCTCTCTTTCCTCTCGTGTCTTTCTCTCTTCCTCTCCTCCCTCCTCTCTCATCCTTCTATCCCTCTCGACCTCCCTCTCATCGTATTGCCTCCTCTCTCTCTCCTCTCCGCACCAGCCCTCTCTCTATCTCTCTCTCACTTCCCCTTCCTCCCCTCCTCCTCTCCCTCCTTCAGCCCTCCTCCCTTTCCTTCCTCCCTCCCTCCTCCACTCCTCCCTCCTTCTCTCTCTTTCTTTCCTCTGTTATTTCCGGATGGAGTTCCATATGACTTTAATTTTTCCTTCTGTTTTCTGCGAGTCATATTCCGGAAGAATTTTTTTGTTTGCTAGTCTTTGCTCTCTTTTTTTTCTTTATTTTTTTTTTCTGAAATTGCAGCGGGAGTCATGTTAACAGCGTTTTATTTATTCATTTATTATTTATTTATTCTCATTTATTTTTGTGTTTATTTATTCATTCATTCGTTTATGTTTATCTTTTCGATTCATTAAAAAAAAATCTATTATAATTGTTATCATTATAATTTTCCTTCAGTATGAATATCCAGCCAGAGTTCTGATTATCTTTTTTTCATCATTTTTTTTTATTTAGTTTTTTTTAGGTTTTTTATATATATATTTGTGTATAATATCTCTTTATCAATTTATCCATTTATGTAATCTATTCTAATTATAACTTCCTCTTCATTTATTTCAATAAACTCCTTGCTGATAAAATTTCGTCCGGTCACGAGCGCTATAAAGGAACTGGAGATAATATCCGTGAAACAAATGCCGGATGGGATTTGCATAACTATGGCATCGGTATTCCATCAAGTCGAATCGAAACCTACACAGGAGGAGGATCTGGAAGGGCATCCTGGTCCTTATTCCTTTAGGTGGAGAAGATGAGGTACTTCTTTACTCGTCTATTGCGTTAGTATTATCATTTGTTTTCCCTAATATTTATTTCGTAAATTTATTATCATCATTTTGCGATAGATGTTATTATTATTACCGTTATTATCATTGTCATAGTTATCATTTTCGTTATTATGATCGTTCCTATTGATATTACTGTTATTACTATTGCTAATTTTTAATTATAATCTTTGTCATTATCATCATCATTGTCATCATTATTATTATTTTTTATCACTATTATCATTATTACCATCCTTTTCATTATCATTATTATTACCATGATTTTTGTTATAATCATCCTTATTTTCATTATGATAATTATCATTAGTATCATCATCATCATCATCCTCTGTATCATTTTTACAATGTAATTAATATCATCATTTATATTGCTATTGTTATTCTTATTCTTATAGTTATTATTGTTATTACTATCATTATCAACATCATCCTTATTACCTTTTTTATCATCATTATTATCTTTTTATTATTATTATTATTATCATCATTATCATCATCATCATCATCATCATCATCATCATCATCATCATCATCATCATCATTTTCATCATCATCACATCATATTATTATTATTATTATTATTATTACTATTATTATCATCATCATCATCATCATCATCATCATCATCATCATCATCATCATCATCATCATCATTATCATATCATCATCATCATCATCATCATCATCATCATTTTTCACTGTTAATATCATTATCACTATTTTATTATCATCTCTATCGTTTTCATTGTCATTAGCGTTAGCATTACTATTATTATTCTTATTATTATCATTATTAATATTATTATTATTATTATTATTATTATTATTATTAGCAGCAGTAGTAGTAGTTGTATTGGTGTCAGTATTACTGTCCTTATTATTCTTACTAATCTTATCATTGGTATTAGTATCAGTACTACTAGTAGTACTAGTGGCAATAGTAGCAGCAGTAGTAGAAGAGAAGTAGTACAGTAGTTAGAATCATTATCATTATTTTATCATCATTATCATTATTATTATTATCATCATCATGTTTTTCATTATTGTCATTATTGCAGTAGTAGCAGTAGTAGTATCATTATTGTATATCATCATCACCATTATTATTACATTATTATTATTGTCATCATTATCATACTACTTGCATTATCATTGATATCATCATTAATATTATAATTTTCTTTATTACCATTATATTCAAATCTATCATTACTACCTTCATATCTATACCATCATTGTTACCATCATTAATATTATCATTGCATTATCATTGATATCATCATTAATATTATAATTTTCTTTATTATCATTATGATCAAATCGTATCATTACTACCTCCATATCTATCACCAGCATCCTTTTAATCGCCCAATTATCGTTAATTAGCCGCAGCATCCCTTCCTAAGCCCCGCGATGAGGCTCGAGCGGGAGGCCGAGGCTCGCGTGTCCTCCCGCCTTGAGACAGCGCGGAGGAGATTGCAGCATCTGCTCTGTCTCCCACATGTCTTGGGCGTTTAAGGAAGTGTCTTTAAACTTTTATGACGTACGTAGACGTTTTTTTTAGTGAGCCATATTCGCTAAAAGCTATAACGTTTTATTGGCATAAGCACGTAATTGCAGTGTCATAGCGTCGTGCAAAAGAGAGGAGACAAGGAGACGGAAGTATTTTGCTTGAGTCTTCGCTTTAGGAAATGTTATTTATTTAGTGATTAATGTTGCATATTCTGAGGCTTTAAGATTTGTTTAAATAAAGAACGAGAGGGATGGGAAAAAACAAACAATAAAGAAATAAACCAAACAACGGGCATACATGATACTTGCGTGGAATAATAAGCATTAGAGAGCGAAAAAAGAGGAGAAAATCGGCAGACATCATTTTAAACGAAATTTTCACGTACATATGTACACGTGTATATACATACATACATGTGCCGGGTCCATCCGTAGGAGCAAAACTGCAGCATTTATAGGCCTATAAATTCACTTGAATGACATGAGCTTTAGGGACATAGCAGACTGAAACGAGGCTTTCATATACTCTATCTGGAACATAATTCACTGTATTTGGGCATATGCATGTGCATGTATACGTACAAAACACACACACACACACACAAATCACTTACATACACACACACACACAACAACTAACTCTCTCTCTCTCTCACACACACATACATACACACACACAAACACACACAGAATACGCACACGCGTGCACATACATAATGCTCGGACACAGATAGGAGCCATTCAGCATGCGTCTGAGCTGACGCCTCCCTTACTCCCTCCCCTTTCCGGGATTCCCTTTTCTTCCTTCTTTCTTGTCCTTCCTTCTCTTCGCTTCTTCTCTTCCCCCTTCCTTCCTTTGCCCTTCCTTTCTTATCATTTCTTATTCTGCCTTTTCTCTTCCCCTTGCTCGTCCTCTCATACTCTCCTCACTTCCCCTTCTTTTACCTGCAGTTCTCCTCCCCCTCCTTCACTTCCTCCCCCTCATTTCCTCTCGCACCTGCCTCCCCCTCCCCCCTCCCCTTCCTCACCCGCTCATCTTCTTTTCCTCTTCCTCCGCTCTTCAGGTTGCCCCCCCTCCCCCTCCCTCCTTCCATTACCATCCTATCCCTTCCCTCTCTCCTATTCCCCTCCCTCTCCCTCCTCCTCCTCCCCTTCCTCCTCCCTCTCCCCCTCCCCACTCTTCCCTCTTCCCCCAACCTTCCCTCCACCCTTCCCTCCCTCTTCCCCCCACCCTCCCCTCCCTCCACCCCACCCTTTCCCCCTCCCCTCCCGTCATACTCGGGACACTCGGATACAGTATCACATCTGGCCACACTCCAGCACGCGCAGACAAAAATCCTTTAATGGACACTGCTGCAAAATCTCAGACAATTCGTAAGCAAACGCCATCCGTGACGACAAGGACGTTATGAGGGAAGACTCCGGGGCGGGGGGGGCTGGGCTACCCCTCCCCTTCCCCCCCTCTTCCTTTCCCCTCTTTTCCCTCGGTTCACTCTCTCCCTCTCCCCTCCTTTTCCTTTTCCATGACATTCATTCTTTCTCTCTCTCTCTCTCTCTCTCTCTCTCTCTCTCTCTCTCTCTCTCTCTCTCTCTCTCTCTCTCTCTCTCTCTCTCTCTCTCTCTCTCTCTCTCTCTCTCTCTCTCTCTCTCTCTCTCTCTCTCTCTCTCTCTTCTCTCTCTCTCTCTCTCTCTCTCTCTCTCTCTCTCTCTCTCTCTCTCTCTTCCTTGTTTCTCTATTTTTTTCTTTTTTACTTCAATCTCTGTTTCTTTCTTTCTCTATCCTTCTATCTCTTCTCCCAGTTCCATCTATCCTTTGTTTCTCTGTTCCCCACCATATTCTTCCCCACCCTTTATCTATCTATCCTATGCACTCTGTTTCATCTTATCCCTTTTTTACCCTATTCTCCTTCAATCTTCTTATCCCCCTCTATTTCCTTTCCTCTCTATTCATTCCCCTACCCATTGCTCACTTTTATTTTTTTTACTTTGTCTCTCTATGATTTTCCTGTACTCCTATCCCCTGTCCCTATCACTATCCTATACTCTGTCTATTCCTTTATCTATCCTTTACTCTTCGTACCTTCCCTCTCCCCTGATCCCCCTATCCCTTCTCCCTTCTTCCTCTATTTTTCATCCCTTTTCATCTATCCCCTTACTGTACCCTGTCCAATTCCATATTCCTTTCCATATCCTATTATTCAATCTTCCTCTTATCCCCACTGTCCTCTTCCTCTCCCTCATCCTTCTTTCTGTCTTACTATCATTTCCCTTTATTCCTTTTCTATTTTCCCTCTACCCGTTTCTCTATCATATTCTTCAAATTTTCTTTCTTCTCCTACTATTTCTTCCCTCTTTCTCTTCTTCCTCCACCCTTCCTCTATCACGGTTTTTTTCAGTCCTCCTATCCTCCCCCTCCCTCTATCCTTTTCCCTCTCCTTCCTCCCCTCTTTCCTTCCTTCCCCCCCCCCTATG
>NW_020869741.1:586038-591038 GCF_003789085.1 Penaeus vannamei | reverse complement strand
TATATATATATAATATATATATATATATATATATATATATATATATATATATTATATATATATATATATATATATGTTATGTATATTTGTATATTTACATCTATCAGTCTGTCCATATATCTATCTATGTAGATGTTTCTTTGTGTATGTATATAGCCTGTGTGTGTGATTGCATGTGTTCATGTGTGAGTGTGCCTGTATCTATCCGTTCCTCAATTTACTTAGAAATAGGGAAGCGGACTAACAACACCAACAAAAAACCGTTTATGGCCGGAGGGCAAAAAGTCCGGCGAGGCGCAGGAAGGGAGAGAGAGAACGGAAAAAATCCGAGGCATGAGAAAAAGGCGTCTCCTTATCACTTTTAGCATCATGATCATTTCCCTTTTTCTCTCCCTCTTGTCTACAGCATCCGAGGCGGCAACTGCGGGGGGGTTTGGCGTCTCGGAGCGAGTGGCTGTAGCGCATCTGCTGTACTTGTTTCGTTGTGGCTTTTCTCTGTAGCGTGGTGTCTTGGTGGCGTCTCTCTGTAGCGTATTTCTGTGGTGTGTCTCTGTAGTGTGGGTTTTCTGTATCTTTGTCAGATGTAGGTTGTAGTTTGTCGTCACAGGTTTTCTTTGGAGCGTCTCTCCAAGGAACGTCTTGTAGCGAGGCCTTCCAGTCAGTTCCCCTTCGCGTGCCTTCATAACTTTTCTTTGTAGCGCTTCTCTGTAGCCTGTCTGTAGCGTGTCCTGTCAGAGCGGAACTTCTTGTTGGCTTGAACATCCGAGAAAAGAAACTCGGTTTACACTGCGAGTGAAAACGGCTTTCTTTGTTCTCTTTTTGGGGGATTCTTCAGACAAGTGAATTACCAGGGCCATTCAAGATATCCCGAGCGTGGAGAAGTTAATACTGGTTATATGCGTTAGAGGCAAGGGAGCAAATGGGCTTTAAGCTAGGATACTGCGTAGTAAAATATGAATGAAAAAGTACTTATTTCACACTTTCAGAGTAACAGACACGCGCATACGCATACACACAACGCACACACACACACACACACACACAACACACACACACACACACACACACACACACACACACCACACACACACACACACACACACACACACACACACACACACACACGCAACGCAAATACGTATACACGAATATCTAATCTTTCAAAAATAATTATAGTGAAAGATGTAATAACAATTTCGAAATATTCCTAGATATAATTCCAATATCATCTGAAATTAATGAATAAATTAGTTGATATACAATACATACATGCATATCTACTTATCTATCTAAATCTGTATCTCTCTATATACAAACATGTACAGACAGCCGCACACACGACCACAAACACACATACATACATAAAAATGCACATACATAAAAATATATAGAGATAAATAAAATGAGAAAGACAGAGAGAGAGAGAGAGAGAGAGAGAGAGAGAGAGAGAGAGAGAGAGAGAGAGAGAGAAGAGAGAGAGAGAGAGAAGAGAGAGAGAGAGACATAGATAGATAAAGATATAGAAACGGATAAACGCGTAAACATATGCTATACTGTTGTGCATACATATGCAAAAGTGTGTACACAGCATTATTTGTATTCGTAAGCAAACGAAATCACTCAGGAATAAAAGTCAACACACACACACCAACACACACACCACGTACACAACAACCATTAAGCATGATAACTAATGCAGGTCATTATCCCAAAGCATTGCACCTGAACTACAAAGACTCAGCATGAATATTGTTCATGACTGATGATAAGTTTAGCTTCACGTGATTTATGATGGTCTCTGCACTAAGTTCGGCGAGCAACTGCAGAGCTTAAGATTAGCGAGTTTGTGAATAACTTAACCGATCAAATGTTAATTGAAGAGTTGTTATATGTACATATGTATTTGTGTATATGTGTATACCTACATGCATACATGTATACATAATATACTTACATATATATATATATATATATATATATATATATATATATATATATTATATATATAATATATATAATATTATATATATATATATATTATATATATACACACCACACACACCACACACACACACACAACAGACACACAACACACACAACACACACACACACACACACACACACCACATATATATATATATATATATATATTATATTATATATTATAATATATATATAATACATAGCACACACACACACACACAACACACACACACACACACACACACACACACACACAACCACACACACACACATATATATATATATTATATATATATATATATATATAATATATATATATATATATATTATATTATATATACACACCACATTTACATACATGTATAATACATAAACATACAAAAATATACATTTAATATATATGAAAATAAATATACATATATAATATATATATTATATATATATTAATATATATATATATTAATTATATTATATATATATATTATATATATATATATATATATATATATATATATATATATTATATTATATATATATATACATATATATACAAACATATATACAAATATATATATTGGTGTGTCTGTTGTATCTTCATATCTCAGAAGTTCTTCTTTTCTAAGAAATACTGGGATTTCCAGGCCCAGCCTTCACCTCCGAGACGACCGCAGGCAAGCAGGAGAGAGCAGAGCCTTCGCGGTGACATCCAGCGCCAACAAACAACACACTAAAGTTTTAACGTCGGAGACCTCTGTCTCGCGTGTCCATAACCCCCGCAGCACCAGCCATCTACATGTTAACCCCGGCCCAGTACTTGGCTCAGACCGCTGTCATTCTGCCATGGACTTTTGCCCAGCGAACGTTTCTCTAGCCATGGATACAAGGGTGAAAATCCCGTACGCCAAGAGTACACAGCAATAGCGCCGCGCCATTAAGAACGTTTGGTAAAAACGTTTAGCGCCATCGGCGTGATAATGGTGTCGGGTCCCGTCGAAAAGATCTTTTTACGGCCTTCGTTATGTTGGGGTCGTCGCCGAGGCCTCCCCCGTCCGAGGCGAGGGGAGAGCCCGTGACGCCCCCTGGAGGATAGGGTCATATATGGTTGCCCCGGACAAAGGAATCCAATTCTCGGGAATTATAATTACCGCGGCGACTATTATTCCGGCGAGCTCCATAAACCACGCGGCCACATCACCCGGGAATCACTCCGCCGGCATTTCGCAAGGACTGTATCAAAGCAGCATTCCCGGGTCAGCAGGCCGGATCATGCGGGACCAGTGCCTCGCATTTCAGTTTGTTCGCGGCATTAGTGAATTTCGTATATATCTGGCCGGCTCGGCGCTTGGGGCTGCGAACACATCTCGGACCCTTCCTCCTCCCTTCAGTGGCTGGACGTTACTTCGCGTGGCTTCCTTTTCAGGGCCATTTCAGCTTCAGCACACAAAGCACGGGGTCCGCAGAGAGGAAGTGTGTTTATGAGTTCGCGAGGAAGGGGTTCGGGTTCCACGGTTTCTCTAATTAGGTTTTTGTTCTTTGGAAAGGATGGGAGGGAATAATGCAGGTAATGGAGGACGCTTTCGAAGACTTACACAAAAAAAGGACATACAAACCACACGATACGGAAGACACAAACTGACCTCCTTTCATCTTAGAACAAATGTGTGCAAAAACGTGTACCATTAAACGCTAAATTCAACAGTTATATGACAACTAAAGGATGACATCCGTTCTACCTCGTGACACCGTACCTCGCTGCTGACCTTAGGAAGCGCTTCGTGTCATGTCAATTTCATCACCTTATGGAATACCAAAGATCCGCTTCCAGAGGGATTGCAATCAAACGGAAATGATCCCGAAGGGTTATCTATCTATCATCTATATGTATATTTTTTATGTATATAATATTCATGCATACATACACACACACACACACACACACAACACACCACACACACACACACACACACACACACACACACACACACACACACACATATATATATAATATATATATATAAATTATATATATATATATATATATATATATATATATATTTATATATATATATTATATATAATATATATATATATATATATATATATATATATATATAAACATATATATATATATATATATATATATATATATATATAGTATATATATATATATATATATATATATATATATATAAATATTAATATAAATATAAATATAATAATATATATATATATTATATATATATAATATTATATGAATATATATAATATATATATATATATATATATATATATATATGTATACATATAATATATATATATATATAATAATATATATATATTATAATATATATATATATATATATATATATACATATATATATATATATATATAATATATATTATATATATATATATATATATATATATATATATATATATATATAAAATATAAATTATATTATATATATATATATATATATATATATATATATTATATATATATATATATAATATGTATGTGTGTGTGTTATATATAGGTATATGTATATGATTGCGTGTGTGTGTGTGTCTGTAAAAGATCAACAGTGTATGATCTTTCAGCTTTTGCTTTTTAGTTCATTAAATTATTGTCACTCTGAAAGCCTTGACCACTTGACATTTCTCGCCAATATGTTCTAACAAAACGATCAACACTGGCATTCAAGCAGAACTTGAGATGCAATCAAGTACAACCTTTGAATCAGACTCAATAATCAATAATACAATCGCCTTAATAAGTCACAGATATCACTCTTTCACCTTATGTCTCCATTACCTGCATAGCTGTTTTAATGACAAGTGCAATTGCAAAATAAACTAAAATAAAGTCACTGTTACCACTTCAAATTAAACATCAAACTCATCTACCTGCGTAAACGTTCTTGGTTTCACTGATTACGCATTCATAATTTAAGGAAGCTTTTCGAAAGATTTTAATCAGCCGGAGTAATTGGAAGAATCTCTATTAGGTCCAAAAA
>NW_020869741.1:576038-578538 GCF_003789085.1 Penaeus vannamei | reverse complement strand
ATCATCAGTATTATCATAATGATCAGATCCTATCACATGTAAACACCGAGGATTCGAACCCCTCTGGGTCACTGAATCAAATCTCGAGCTGATTCGAAGGGAGTGGTTCAATCTTAATTAAATCTTGAAGTTATTTGGCCTCAGGGAGAGAGATCTTCGGTTATAACAAGCGAGGCCGATCAGACGCCGAGTGATGGCTTCTGTCATATTATCGGGGTTCGACGTCAGACAAAGGGGCTGATTAAGGCAGGAGGCGAGGGCGCTGACGGTCGGGTCGGGGATTTGGCGAGGGCGACTTCGCAGCTGCTTGAAGGGGGACCAGTCGTTTTGTGTTTCGTTGCAGCGGAGAGAGAGGTCTTGTAGGAGTTGTTTTCATTCTCCGTTTTGTGTGCCACTGAAGCGCTGTCTTGGTGTTTAGCATGTTAGAGATATTGGATTCCATTTTCGAAAGTGATATTGAATTTAATGACTAAGCGATGTATATCTTTGCGTTATAACCCGTGTGAACGCTGTGTGTGTGTGTGTGTGTGTGTGTGTGTGTGTGTGTGTGTGTGTGTGTGTGTGTGTGGTGTGTGTGTGTGTGTGTGTGTGTGTGTGTGTGTGTGTGTGTGTGTGTGTGTGTGTGTTGTGTGTGGTGTGGTGTGTGGTGGGTGTGCGTGCGCACGTCTGAAAAAAAATCGATGAAAGTTGAGAATAGGCTCCCAAAAAGCAGACAAACAATGCAAGGCAATATTAATAACAATATATCAGCTGGAGACTTTCTTTCCCTCACAGAGAGCCTCCCGAAAGAGCCCTCCGTCCGCCACTGCTGTTCCTATCTTTGTCTTAAGCAATGGCACTCCTGTTTTTCTGTGGCTCTTGGAACAGCCTTTCCTGCCGTAAGAATATTTTTTAAAGATGCCTACTAAAGGGAAGGTATTGTAACTCAGAGAGAGAGAAGAAGAGAGAGAGAGAAGAGAGAAAGAGAGAAGAGAGAAAGAGAGAAGAGAGAAGAGAGAGAGAGAGAGAGAGAGAGAGAGAGAGAGAGAGAGAGAGAGAGAGAGAGAGGAGAGAGAGAGAGAGAGAGAGAGAGAGAGAGAGAGAGAGAGAGAGAGAGAGAGAGAGAGAGAGAGAGAGAGAGAGAGAGAGAGAGAAGAGAGAGAGAGAGAGAGAGAGAGAGAGAGAGAGAGAGAGAGAGAGAGAGAGAGAGAGGAGAAAAAGAGGGTGGGAGAAAGAGAGAGAGAGAGAGAGTAAAACAGAAACTGAGAACGTTGAATAAATCATACAACAAATATACGGCTGGAAAGAAGATATAAGGAAAAAAAATCCCGAAGCAAAGAAAAAGATGGAAAAGATTGAAACTCGGAACAAACCGCAATACACAAAAAAGGAGAAGAAACAGACAAGGAGGCGGAGGAATAAGAAGGAGAAGAAAATTCCCAACATCTGCACAATTTTTTGGCAACAATCCGGTGTCACTCAGCGGTCGAGTGAGGCAAACCCTGCAATTGGAGATGTATCTGAGTGAAAATTCGTCAGCGGGAGATGCTCTTACCATAGGCATCATGCGGCCGTGTATTTCACATTCCTTTCTTTTACTTTTGCTCTCTTTCTCCTTCTTTTTCTCTTTCTGTGTGACTTTTTCTCTTTCTTTGTCTCTGTCGCTTTCCTTGTATCTGTCTCTGTGTCAGGCTCTGTCTCTTTTTTCTTTCTTGTGTCTCTCGCTCTCTCTCCCCTTCTCTTTCTCAGTCTCTGTCTGTCTCTTTCTCCCCCCCCTCTCTTCTCTCTTCCTGTTCTCTCTCTCTCTCTCTCTCTCTCTTTCTCTCTCTGTTCCTCCTCTCTCTCTGTTCTCTCCTCCTCTCTCTTCTCTCTCGCTCTCTCTCTCTCTCTCTCCTCTCTCTCTCTCTCTCTCTCTCTCTCTCTCTCTCTCTCTCTCTCTCTCCTCTCTCTCTCTCTCTCTTCTTGTCTTTTCTTCTCTCTCTCTCTTCTCTTTCTCTCCTCTCTCTCTCTCTCTCTGTCTCTCTCTTCTCTCTTCTCTCTCTCTCTCTCTCTCTCTCTCTCTCTCTTCTCTCTCTCTCTCTCTCTCTCTCTCTCTCTCTCTCTCTCTCTCTCTCTCTCTCTCTCTCTCTCTCTCTCTCTCTCTCTCTCTCTCTCTCGCCTCTCTCTCTCTCTCTCTCTGCTCTTCTTTCTTTTTCTCTCTCTCACCTCTCTCTCTCTTTCTCTCTCTCTCTCTCGCTCTCTCTCTCTCTCTCTCTCTCTCTCTCTCTCTCTCTCTCTCTCTCTCTCTCTTCTCTCTCTCTCTCTCTCTCTCTCTCTCTTCTCTCTCTCTCTCTCTCTCTCTTCTCTCTTCTCTCTCTCTCTCTCTTCTCTCTCTCTCTCTCTCTGTCTCTCTCTCCTCTCTCTCTTCTCTCTCTTCTCTCTCTCTCTCTCTCTCTCTCTCTCTCTCTCTCTCTCTCCTCTCTCTCTCTCTCTCTCTCTCTCTCTCTCTCTCTCTCTCTCTCTCTCTCTCTCTCTCTCTCTC
>NW_020869741.1:561038-568538 GCF_003789085.1 Penaeus vannamei | reverse complement strand
ACGTGAGAGTGGCGATGGCGTATAGGTTTATCCCCCCTCCTCCCTCCCTCCTCTCCCTCCATCCCACCCACCCACTTATCCACCCTCCTCCCATCCCCCTTCCATCCTTTTATCCCTCCTCCTCCCTCCCCTCCTAATGAGATAAGGCAGCATGTTTATCAGCCAGTTGGTATGAAATCAGGTTCATCACCACAATAAGGGAAGCTGTTTCTGCCTCTACCCCCCCCCCCCCCCCCCCCACACACACACTTTATCTATCTATTTATCTATAAATGTATGTATATAGGTTTATACATATATTGATTGATGGATTAACTGCCAGATAAATGTGTACAGAATAGATACGTACAAACACAATAGATAGGAAGATCAAATACATAAAACAGAGGAACACAGACATAGATGTAGCTATATAAAAAGGCCAGTATAAATAAAACGAACTGTTACCATTCCCCTGTACACAGTGATCTTTTGTAACAGAAACCCTTTGTTTACAAGAACTGAAAGATATCATTGTGTTCGGGAATGTAATATTTCGACCGCGAAATATTACATCCCAGAGATGAAAACAGAACGACTTTTCCACACGATTTTATTTTTTATTTCTTTCTTAAAATATAGTCTCTCGCTTGTCGATATAAAGATATTATTCCTAATTAACAAATCCTATTGGAGCTGACAAGGTATCCTTTCCGAGGCGACATGTATTTGGTGGATATATTAATAATTACTATTCACATTCCGTCAGAGTTTCTTAATTACTTTACGAGTTGATGGGTGTTCATTAGCATAATCATCTGGGTGGGGGGGGGGGATATTGGGTTCTGATAATTAATTCATAGGATGTTGTGTCATGATTGCAAATAATCACCAGAATCCCTGTTTTAATCAGAATCCCTTAGTTATGATGCGACGAGCTCCCCGATAAGGACCGGGACGGATAATGACTTCGAGAAGGCTCTAGATTAACTTAAAGAGCGAGGTGTCGTAAAGAGTCCGCTGATTATAGAGCTAATGTGACTTTAATGAGACGAATTTGCGGGGATGACTTATGAGAATTTTGGCAGACATCTTGATTAGAGTGTTGGTTAATTCATGGCATGGAGACAGGGATGGCTCAGTGAAGAGAGTGGTAATAGGGGGATTAAATGTTCTTGTAAGCTTAGGTGAACATTCGGAGACACACACACACACGCGCGCGCACGACACACACACACACACACACACACACACACACACACACACACACACACACACACACACACACACACACACACACACACACACACACACACACACACACACACACACACACACACACACACACACACACACACACACACGTCCTGCAGCTACAATTTCCGGAAATATAAAGACTGACGACAGGAAAGGAGAAAAAAGAAAGGAAGAAGGAAACGCAAACGACCAGAGGAAGAAGAAGACGAAGAAGAGGAGAAAATACACATAGCATTTCATTTAAGTTAAGGCGCTGGGTGAAGGGCGGCGCGAGTTTCCTCTTGCCTTCCGCGTTGACACAAGAAAATGACAGATATCGCGATGGGAAGAACAAATAGAATTTTAATCACGTGCTCGAAATTTGGATGCATTTTATTCTTAATATCTTTTAAGGTCTGGGTTGTGGACTTCTAAAATCCACTCTCAGTAATGTTTGTATATCTGCCTTTGTTACGGACTTAAAACTTGGATCTTGGAGGAAAGCGAAATATATCTTGCTGTAAGAAACAAAACATAAGAGGGATATTCTGTCTATAAAGAGGATTTAAAATCTAAGCGTCTTGTTGAGAATAAAACAATTCTACACTTTTGAAAAATAATGTTGAAGACACGTATTTCCGTCTTGTTTCAGCAGCTATAATATTTCAACAATATGCGCACGTAATATCATGTTGTACACTATTAAAGAACAATAGTGGAAGGAAATATGAATAGTTTTTCTCAACACACTTTGGATTAGATAAGAAACTCGTAGATGTCTCGCGAAAGTTGCCAATCCAAAAGAAAACGTTTAACATACAACATAAATAGTCTTAAATAGTTCTAGCAAATTATACTATTTAGTGCGTGAGGCTCTACGTCTGCTCTCATTACGGTAACTCAACGATAATACGTTAAATTCTTTTCAGATTTAAAAATATCCATTCCTCTATATACGCGCAGTATATTCTACAGATACTATTTACAATATATTTGTAAATGCTTGATGATAAATCTTTTTACTGATAACCAAAACAATACTTTGATAACCATAGTTTTATCCTTGTTATTTAAATTGTTATTCCCCGTTTATAAAGGTATAACTCGAAGATAAATCGCTGCTGGAGAGGGATTAAACCAACAGATAAATCGCAGTTGGCTTTTTAGCGCACCGACGAAGAGTATACCGGATGCGAATCAGAAGCAGGAGAGAAAGGCTTGTATAAAACATTTTGATTTATTCGCAAATGATGTTGCGCCGAACAATCTATTAATAAATGAATTAAACGGATCAAAAAGGGCGTCGTGTCACAAACTGTAGGAGTGAAAAAATTAATTACACGGCCTTTCGTTTTTTTTTTTTTTTTTCAGTCAAAATAAGCAAGGGATTTAATCAGCATTAGAACCTTTGGCCGGAGTTGAAGGCTATATTAAAAAAAAAAAATATTCCATAATGTGGGAAGTAAATAAAAGAGAAAAAGTTAGATAGAAAGATAGGTAGAATATATAAATAGATACGTAGAAAGGTAGATAGATAGATAGACAAATAGACAGACAGGGAGAGGGAGAGGTAGAGGGAACGGGAGGAAGAGGAAGAGGAAGAAGGAAGAGGAAGAAGAAGAGGAAAGGAAGAGGAAGAGAGAGAGAGAGAGAGAGAGAGAGAGAGAGAGAGAGAGAGAGAGAGAGAGAGAGAGAGAGAGAGAAGAGAAAGAAGAGAGAAAGAGAGAGAGAGAGAGAAGAGAAAGAGAAAGAGAAGAGAGAAGAGAGAGAGAGAGAGAGAGAGAGAGAGAGAGAGAGAGAGAGAAGAGAGAGAGAGAGAGAGAGAGAGAGAGAGAGAGAGAGAGAGAGAGAGAGAGAGAGAGAGAGAGAGAGAGAGAGAGAGAGAGAGAGAGAGAGAGAGAGAGAGAAAGAGAGAGTACCAAAAAGCAAAAGAGAAAAGAAAATTCTGCTCCTTTGATCAAGAAAGTCCTTACATTAAGCGCCTTTCCGTGGAAGGAGGTATTAATTTGCTCGCTTTTTCCTCCTTTTCTCTCTCACCTTCTAACTACCGCCTCGTTCTATGTATTTTCGATCTCGTTCGCTCTGTTTTGATTCGCGAACTTCCATGAGGACAATAATTTCAACTTGTTTTTCATAACAGTGTCGAGATGAGGGAAATTAGGTGGGGGGTTGGGGGGGGTAGAGTAAGCCCCTCCCCCTCTAGCTCCCAACTCTGCGTGACCTACACAGACCAAGGGAGATTATTATTATTGTTTTTGGTTGATTATAGGCCTACCTGCTCCTATAAAGGCTTTCAATCACAATAACAACCAGAGAAACACTTGGGATGTAGCCTGTTCATCTATTTGTTCGTTAATTTCGTTATCCATCGATCGCTGCGTTTTATTCCCCAAGCTTTCCCTGCATCAGTCCAGCAACGGCCATTGGTTCATGATCCAACGTAATATTCTATCACATCATCGTCAATATTACGATCCATGTACTTAATTTCTCTTCGGTCTCCCCTTCGTCCTCTTAATTCTGATCTTTGTACTTTCCGAAAAGCCAGGAACTCCTTCCTCGCTCTTCCCTTCCCCTCTTCGCGAACAAAGTAATTTACGGTTGGCTGAATGACGCCCCTCCTGACTTTCCTTTCAATAACTGAATGTCTTATTTGCCGGAGATGAATTAGGTTCATTAATTGGTTAATGCCTTTATTCATTTTGTGATGCTTTTCTTGGGTTCATTAACTGAGTGATTCGGTTATTCATTTTATGATTCTTTTCTTACTATTTCTATCATCATTTTTTATTTTCTTGATATTAGTGTCAATAATTTGGAAGTTATTAGCATGACCATCGGTATTTTTGTAGTTTGTGTCGTATTGCATTTACTGATACAATTAGTATTACTATATCTATTGATATTATAACGACTATTTCATCATTTCGTATTTTTTGGGTAATAAGTTTTTTGTCTGAATTCAATTCATGGGTGAGATATTTTAGCGTGCGAACCTCGAACGTTTTCTTCGCAGGGAGTTGCCTCCCAGTCTCCCCCAATCCTGTTTCACCGTCCAATCTCCATGGGAGAGCTGAGAGTACCATCCTCGCCATTTGCTAGAACCTTCGACAAAGAATCCTCCCCATTCCCTCCCGCTATGACTTCGGGGCGACCTCCTTACATTCACTTCACACACGCATATCCCGTTTCCAACATTCGCGATTCCCTTCCTTTAATCGCACGCCAAGCTCTCCCTCTTATTATCACGATTTCTCTTCTTTCTCTTCCTCGCGCGCCCTCCACTTTCTCCATCAGCCTTAAGCTCTCGACGGGCCCCGGGATCTCTCAGGGCGTCCATATCCCTGACGAAGAACATCGTAAATATTCTTTACCTGTTACCTGACGCAGTTCTTTTTGTCATCCCATTTTCTGTGCCTGTGCAGCATGGCGTGAGACTGGCGTATGCCTCGGCGATACGAGAATTGGGTACGTGTTTATATTGCGTAGGAGTGAGTTTATGTCTCTCTATATTCGGTAAAAGCAAACGTATGTCTTTGTTTTACAGCAACATTCGAGTGGTTTCTGTTTTATATGCAGAAAAAATGGCTTATATCTACGTTAATTAAGACTTAACACAGGTCCGCAATATAATTCCTGTGTGGTTTAAGCGCCTGCATTCGGTACGTCTTTCCAGGTCACATGCTGGGAACTGTGCATTCACCTGACCTTTGACATCAAACTCGGAGGAAAAAAAGGTTGAAAGCAAAGTTCGGAAACTTGAAAATGAGATCAAATGGCGCAGCTGGGAACGTCTTTACACTCTTTGATACCTCTCCTGATGCTGCGGGAGTCTTTGATCAATTAATGAGCCTCCTCCGGGCGTCATCAGGGAGAAGAGGCGTACGCATGCGAGGATGAATGAGAAGGAAGCCGGGGCACCAGGGAGCGGGATCCTGATGCGCATAATACTAATGATTGGCTCAGGGATCATCTCTTAATTAGCGAGGAGTGTGGCGCCCTCTTCGGCTGATACGGTTGGATTCGGTTCTCGGCTGACGGGGAACGGCGCGCCCAACGAACGAATGGGATCAGTTCTTTGATGCATAGATAGTCAGGTGGGCATGTAGCAAGACAGACAAAGTGATTGGTAAAAAGATAAATAGGATTAGATAGATAAGCGGAGAGATGGGCTTGGAACATGGGAGACATGGAAAGACACAACATTACGAAAAGCAGTGTGATAAGAAGATGGATAAAGCTGGGTAGGAAAGAAGGTAGATAGAATGATCCATAGAACGATAAAGATAGATCATTTGACTGATAAATGGATATCTCGATAAAAAAAAGTTAAAAATAGTACATCGACTTTCTGGATACGTCGACGTATGTTCAAATTAATGTGAAATGAAAATGACGCATTGCTGTTTAGTAGTGCCTATGTATGTGAATGTGTGTGTGTGGATATATATATATATATATATATATATATATATATATATATATATATATATATATATATAATATATTTATATTATATTATTACTGAGACAAAAAGATAAGTAAAATACGGAAGTAAAACCCCGTTGGACAGTTTCCAAACGCATCGAATTTTGCGTCCGCCGTGGACACCGTAACGCTGATGACATTTTCAGCCACTTCCTTTTTATTAATCGAAGAAATCAACAGTAATTAACTTATTGATGATTCCTGGTGTAATTTAGTGACCGGCGATTACAAAAAAAAAAAAAAAAAAAGAAAAGCAAGAAAAGCATTCACTTATCTCGACATATAAAACCTTTTTTACGGATACGACGCATGACAACTACGGACAAGCAATTGACCGGCCAAGGAGGGACACGACAACGCTCGGAAAGACGTTCTACCGTAAGTCTCGTGTTCAAATCTTTAAAAACAAACTCGCGGACGGCGAAAAAGCGATGCGTCTGAAATGGAACAAATTGGGAACATTAATTACAAATGTTGCAGAAATCATTTCGAGAAAACATGACACACAAATATGTTTCTCGGTCTTTGCTAACGATTTGATGGTTTTAGGAGAAGGCAGCGATTGTCAGGAGACTCTGTATGTGATGGACGAGAAGAAGCACATGAAGAAGAGTAATGATAGGAAGAACGGAAATAGGAAATAAAAAGTAGAAAAAGACGAGAATGAGAATATTAGAAATAAAGGAGAAGGCCGAACAGTTGACAAAAGAATAGAAGAAAAGTAGAGAAAGAGAGAGAGAGAGAGAGAGAGAGAGAGAGAGAGAGAGAGAGAGAGAGAGAGAGAGAGAGAGAGAGAGAGAGAGAGAGAGAGAGAGAGAGAGAGAGAGAGAGAGAGAGAGAGAGAGAGAGAGAAGAGAGAGCAAAAAATATAACACCAGAAAAGCAGAAGCAAAAGTTCCTAGGACGGCACACACAAAGCAAGGAAGGAAAACCACATCTTTTATAATAAATTAGCATGCTAATGTGTGAGGCGCAGCGAAACTAAGCAAAGCAACTTTACGTGTCACCTGTTACTGCAAGAGTTTAAATGGAGATTCCGTCAGAAGAAAGAGACGAATGCTGTCGTTTGCCTCCCACACCCGAACGAAAAGAAAGTGTTCTTCGTTTCGTTTGTCAGATAATCAGCGATCAGTCTTTCCTTTTCCTTACGTTTGTTGATGTTTGGATTTCAACGAAGGTGTGATGACTACGGCTCATACAGCAATAACGTTTCACATGATAAGACGATCAGCACTGGTAAAATCATAACATTAACGTTACCAGTAGTAATAGTAATAATGATAACGGTTACAAAATAGACATATTAATGGTAATCACAATATGATAATACATATCAACGACCATTATAAAAGAACATCAAACAGAAAAGGGTGATATTAATAATACCAACTAAACTATGAAAAGATTTTGACTCTAAAACTTTTATGCAATTTATTTAGGACAAGTGCCGACATGACCAGACTAATTAATTTAATGTCCAGAGTTTGACATTAAAGCAAGCAAGTATTTAGAAGCGTTGATTATCATTTGGAACTTGCAACTTTCAAACATAAATACAGGAAGGACTACGATAATATGGAACTGGTAATAACACAGTGAAAACCTTTTTACTCTACTATTTGTGACTTCTTATATTACACACGACCGCGTCTGTGCAATATTCGCCGGCCAGTATCAACATCATCGCTCTATTTGCAATGAATTTACACGCTAGAAAAAAAGTCGATCCACTGACTATGGAAGCGATATCACGGCGAGTTTTCCGACTGCTCTTCGGAAATGGAAAACTACGGCAAA
>NW_020869741.1:518538-531038 GCF_003789085.1 Penaeus vannamei | reverse complement strand
CTCAATGTCATCATTATTTCACTGAGAAAAATTATCTGAAGTGTCTCCAGACCTGTTCCCCGAAATTGCCTCGTGAAAATATCCTCTTGAAGAGAGGGAGAGAGAAGAATAAATCGATAAATAAATCACCCTTTCATATATCATTCAATATTTAATACCTTTTTGAAATTCAGGAACTTCGGCAAGCTTCAAATATATGAGTTCCGCTTTCTGAATTTTTAATTATTTTAGGGCCAGCCCACTGAAATATCTAATCACGCGCCATTTTTGAGTTGGTGTCGTCAGTTGCGTATTTTTATCTCTTTTTCCCTCTCTCTTTTTTCCACCATCATTATCAGATTACAAGCCAATACCCTCATGGCGGATGGGCGAAGAGATAATACATTTATGGGCGCTTTGCATTTTTGGAAACTTAATTTTTGTGACACTAACTCTCACGCGTTGGTGTTGCACGGGCGGACGCGGGCGAAAGGCTGGCTGATTCTCGCTTTGGTGTCACACGTATTTTTTATCGGTTGTATTGTGTGTTTCTTTGGTCTGTGGGTTGGACGAAAAACATTTCGTGTGTGTTCAAAGACAAGTATATATCTTTGCGGAATCTGTTGGGAAAATTATAGTAAGTTTTTTTGATCAGTGATGGAATGACGTGTAGAAGAGTATAGAATTAATGTTACACAGAGTCTAATGTGAGACATTATCGACAAGCTGCATTTACTGGCATAACAGTATTGGTCAACGGGAATACAGACAACAGAGATTAGCTTGTATAATATTAGAAAGGACAACATACTAAACATTAAAAAGTCTACCCATTAAATGACCGACATCAAAAATCGATTTCACTGCCACGTCATTTCAAAACGTTGCATGGCTGAAGTGACTTACGCAAGAGAGTGACACGAAAGACCAACATGGCTGGCAAGGGGAGTTAGAAATCGATACTGAAAGATATAGGCGTGAGAATGACACGGATAGACGGGACAGACATGAAAGAAAATGGATTGGTAAGATATTGCAAGGTGTGCAATTGACGTTTCGGCATTACATCTTCATCAGGTGCGTTCGACATGCGAGGCAGGATGAATTATGGTGAGCCAGCGAGAGAACTCAAACGCAGGGATTAACAAACACCGAGCAGATGTCCGTCAGTCCAGGACTTCCAAGGCCAGGGTGTTGTGTGTATACGCGGCAGAATAACAGTAGGACTGGAAACGAAAGGAAATAATAACAAAAGATAATGTAATGAAATGAAGAAGACGTATACAATCCCGTCGAAGGTACTCGATATTGCGGTTTCCAAGGTCAAACTAAATTTGTTTTTGCAGTAAACAGTTAACAAACTACCATTGATGTGCATGTATATATATACACACACACAAATATATATATATGCGTCTGTGCATGTATGTATGTATGTATATGTAACTATAACTATAACTATAATATAACTATAACTATATATATATAATATATATATATATATATATATATATATATATATATATATATATATATATATATATATATATATATATATATATATATATATATATATATTATGTGTGTGTGTGTGTGTGTGTGTGTGTGTGTGTGTGTGTGTGTGTGGTGTGTGTGTGTGTGTGTGTGTGTGTGTGTGCGTGTGTGTGTGTGTGTGTGTGTGTGTGTGTGTGTGTGTGTGTGTATAGGTAAATAGATAGATATATGTGTGTGTGTGTGTGTGTATGTGTGTATATATGCATATATATATATATATATATATATATATATATATATATATATATATATATATATATATATATATATATATATATATATATATATATATATATATATATATAAGATGTTGAGAATGGGAGAGGCTAACTGGTTTTGGAATAATGAGTTTCAAGTTTCGCTCTGAACACGAGCTTTACACTCTATTTAAAACCTTAGCTCTCAGCCAATTATAGGCGCACCCACACACCATTTCTTGTCATAAGATAAAGTAGATTTCATAGAAACCGGAGAGGCACAAGAATCGCTTTTTTTCAATGGTAGCTAGTTCGCTCTCCCAGTCTCAACGCCTCACGCACACACATACACACAAACACGCACATTCACATATATGATGGGGTGTGCGCGTAATCATGCCCAGTACATATATTTGACAACAATATCAAATATCTTGCTCTTTTATACTCGTCTCTTTTTAGAATTTCCCACATTTTTGATATCAGAGAACAACAGAAGCAGTAAATGAAGGAAATGGGATGTTTGTAATAGCACATGGAAGATTATGTATCCGTGTTAACTATAAGGAGCCCCCTCACTGTTTTAAACATTTGTCCTAATATGCATGACGTTAAATTCTATTGGCCTTGATATTCCTCAAGGCATCCAACTGTGTTGGTGAACATTAAAGAGAGAGAGAGAGAGAGAGAGAGAGAGAGAGAGAGAGAGAGAGAGAGAGAGAGAGAGAGAGAGAGAGAGATACAGAGAGAGAGAGAGAGAGAGAGAGATTACACATCCAAAGATACAGAGAGAGAGAGAGAGAGAGAGAGAGAGAGAGAGAGAGAGAGAGAGAGAGAGAGAGAGAGAGAGAGAGAGAGAGAGAGAGAGAGAGAGAGAGAGAGAGTACATATCTAGAGTACATATCTAGAGATAGAGAGATAGACAGACATAAATAAAGATATAAAACAAACAAACAAACAAAAGGAAACAGGAGGCGGAGGACGACAAGGGAAAAATAAAGGAAGAAAAGGAAAGAACGACAAGGAAGAAGAAGAAAACAATATTCCCCTTATGACCCAATTTCTGCGGTCCAATTTATCTCAAAAATATTTGTGGTCAGAGCAAGATTGAATCGCTTGTTTCTATTACGTCCCTTGGTTGATTGGAGTGTAGGAACCCACTCCCGGCTGCGTGATTCGTTGGCACCTATTTCGTATGACTACCTCCCAAAAATGTTAATAGAATGGCATATATGAAAGGAGGAAGATGGGTACCAGAAATTGATACATCACGTAGGATAAAGAAGCGTTTATGAAATAGAGGAAGAGAAAAAGAGGAAAAGTAGACCATGAGAGGTGGGAACAGAAAGAGGAAATGAAAGGTATAGGAAGAGGGGACCAAATGTGTACACCAAAGAGAAAGTAGCGAGGGTCCGAGGAGGGCGATGAGGGAGTGATATTTCAGAGGGTGAGGGGCGTCGAGGGGAGAGGAGTATGCGAGACATGTCGGGAGAGCTTTGCAAATAAGCTCCATTACTTAAAAAGATAGTACTGTGGAGCTGAGTTGTATTCGAGCCATATATTTATGCGCTCGTAAAGCAGGGATTAGAGACAGTGACATGATATCACAGCGATACACGTGTCCGTCAGGTTTTGTTTTTCTCTTGCTGGTTGCCTTGGTTAATCACAATGGTTTTCATCAACGCATTTGATTTATTATGTCTGTCTGTGTCTATCTCCTCTAGACTACCTGGTTCTTTGTCTGTCTCCTCTAGACTACCTGTCTGTCTCTCTAGACTACCTGGTTCTTTTTCTGTCTCTTATTCCCTTGTTTCTCTCTGTATATGTAGCATGTCTCAATCTGTTCATCAATAAGCCCCCATATAACAGCTTACATATCTACATATAAATCTACTCAAATTATATTTGTATATACAATATGCCTCTCAAAAAACAGAGTGGCGTATCAAGATGCACCGAATGTAGTGCCCCCCCCTCCCCACTGTAACAATACATACTTGGGCCCATAAGAAGTAAATTGCCAAACTCTGTTGTAAGCCACCGAATGCGTACAAGAGACACGAGCGAGCGACCAATGGAATTTAGGCGAAAATCAAAAGTAAACAGTACCACTACTGCTACCACTACTGTTGCTACTGATGTTCGTGATAATGATGAGAATGTTACTACTAATAATGAGGAAGTAGTAGAAGTGATAGCAGAAATAGTTTTATTAGTAGCAGTAATAACAGCAGCAGTAGTGGTAATAGTATTAATGGTAACTGTAGTAGTAGTCGCAGTAAGGATAATAAATTGATAATGATAACAATGATAATAAGAATAAAAGAAAAAAATATAATGAAATGGTAAGAACAATAATAACACTATAGTTATAGTAGTAGTAGTAGCAGTAGTAGAAGCAGCAGTAATAGTAGTAGTAGCGGGAATAGCAATGGCTAACTAACTGTAGTAATGGTAGAAGCAACAACAGCAGTAGTAGTAGTAGTAATACTTATGATAATAATGATAATGATGATGACAATAAGGATAAGGACAAATGATGATAATGATAGCAAAATTAATATTAATAATGATAATGATATCAATAATAATAATAATAATGATAATAATATAATAATATAATAATAATAATAATAATAAGTACTTATTGTTATTATTATTATTATTATTATTATTATTATTATTATTATTATTATTATTATTATTATTATTATTATTATTATTATTATTATTATTATTATTATCATTATTATTATAATGAAGATAATAATAATGATAATGAAAATGAAAATGATACTAACAATGATGATAATAACAACAATAACAATAATAGTGATAAAAATGCTGATAATAATAATAATGATAACGATAACAATAATAATGATAATAATAATAATAATAATAATGATAGTAATAATAACAGTATAATAATAATAATAATAATGACAAATAATAATAATGATAATAATAATAATAATAATAATAACAATAATAATAATAATAATAATAATAATAATAATAATAATAATAATAATAATAATAAATAATAATAATATAATAATAATGATAATGATATATAATAATAATAATAATAATTAATAATTAATAATAATAAATATAATATAATAATAATAATAACAATAATAATAATAATAATAATAATAATAATAATAATAATAATTAATAATAATAATAATAATGATAATGATAATAATAATAATAATAATAATAATAATAATAATAATAATAATAATAATATAATAATAATAATAAATAATGATAATAATAATAATAATATAATAATAATAATAATAATAATAATATAATAATAATAATAATAATAATAATAATAATAAAATAATAATGATAATAATAACAATGATAATGATAATAATGATGCTGATGCTGATGATAATGACAATAATAACAATTAAAACAATGTCATTATCAATGGTAAATAACGATGACAATAATAGTAATAAAAAATACTACTGCTATTAGCACTACTGCTACAACAACAACAACATCAGCAACAACTACTACTACTAATGGTAATGATAATAATAATGATGATAATAATGTTAACAATAATGATAATAATGATAACAATAATGATAATGACAATAATAATGATAATGATAACAATAATGATAATGACAATAATAAAGATAATAATAATAATGATAATACTTAAAATATTAACAATATAGTAAGAAATACAGATGTGATGGAAGGAGCCTCACGAACTGCCAAGGGACCCTCTCATGTCTTCTCCAAAGCAGTAGTTAATCAAAGCTTTTTCCTCCCCGGAGAGCTGGATCCAAGTGATAAACATGTTACCAGGGCTCATCGCAGAAAAATAGGGCATGAGAGGAGATTCGACCTCAGCGTTGGTGTATGTGAAGGAATCGAGAAATGATTGAGTTCTGTAATTACTAGATTAAATTTTCTTTGATTTGTGTATTTTTTTATTGATTTTTTTTCGTAATCACCTATTTCATTAGTGAAGTTATTGTATAAATGTAGTGATGATGGCAGAGTTAATGATAGTAAGAATTATTATTATCATTAACATTTTTACTATTCTATTATTATTATAATTATTTTCATTATTATCATTATTTTATTATCATTATTGTTATTATTATTATTATTATCATTATTATTATTATCATCATCATCATCATCATACTATTTCTATTATTATTATCATTATTATCATTATTGATTATTATTATCATCAATATTATTTTTATTATTATTATCATTATCATCATTACCATTATTATTATAATCATTATTATTTCTATTATCATTATTGCTATTCATATTATTATAATTAGTGGTACTAGTATCACAGTCACCATCATGATGATGATTGTAGATATTTTATTATTGTTATTATTATTGTTTTTTTCATTTTGGGGGGTATTATCATTATTATCATTATTATTATTACTATTACTATGATTACTATTATTATTATTACTATTATTGTTATTTTATTATTACTATCATCATTATTATTATTATCATGATTATTATTTTCATAATTATTTTTATTATCATTATTATCAATATGATTAGTATTGCTGTTATTATTTTATTCATTATTATTGCTATCATTATTGTTATTTTTAACAATATCTTTTTACCATTATCATCATTACTATTGACATACATAGCATTTTTCCCAACTCTTCGGGAAATGTGTAAATGAAACGTGGGTTTTCTTCCGTAGAGTTTTCACATCGCCTTGGGATGTTCAAAGTATAGTATGGTCTTAAGAAAAGAAGAAAAAATGGAGGTACATTAATATGCATATTCCAAAAGCGATGGATAAGTAGAAAGTAAAGGATTTTTTCTAACTCTTTGGCCAATGTGTAAATGAAATGTGGGTTTTCTTCCGTAGAGTTTTCACATCGCCTTGGGATGTTCAAAGTATAGCATGGTCTTAAAAAAAAAAAAAAAAAAAAAAAAAAAAAAAAAGGAGGTACGTTAAAGCATATTCCAAAAGCGATAGATAAGTAGAAAAATAGGATTTTTTTCAAACTTTGGCCAATGTGTAAATGAAACGTGGGTTTTCTTCCGTAGAGTTTTCACATCGCCTTGGGATGTTCAAAGTATAGCATGGTCTTAAAAAAAAAAAAAAAAAAAAAAAGGAGGTACATTTATATGCATATTCCAAAAGCGATGGATAAGTAGAAAGTAAAGGATTTTTTCTAACTCTTTGGCCAATGTGTAAATGAAACGTGGGTTTTCTTCCGTAGAGTTTTCACATCGCCTTGGGATGTTCAAAGTAGCATGGTCTTAAAAAAAAAAAAAAAAAAAAAAAAAAAAATGGAGGTACATTAATGCATATTCCAAAAGCGATGGATAAGTAGAAAGTAAAAGATTTTTTTCTAACTCTTTGGCAATGTGTAAATGAACGTGGGTTTTCTTCCGTAGAGTTTTCACATCGCCTTGGGATGTTCAAAAAGTATAGCATGGTCTTAAAAAAAAAAAAAAAAAAAAAAAAAAAAAATGGAGGTACATTTATATGCATATTCCAAAAGCGATGGATAAGTAGAAAGTAAAGGATTTTTTCTAACTCTTTGCTAATGTGTAAATGAAACGTGGGTTTTCTTCCGTAGAGTTTTCACATCGCCTTGGGATGTTCAAAGTATAGCATGGTCTTAAAAAAAAAAAAAAAAAAAAAAAGGAGGTACATTTATATGCATATTCCAAAAGCGATGGGTAAGTAGAAAGTATAGGATTTTTTCTAACTCTTTGCCAATGTGCAAATGAAACGTGGGTTTTCTTCCGTAGAGTTTTCACATCGCCTTGGGTTCAAATTAAAGCATGGTCTTAAAAAAAAAAAAAAAAAAAAACGGAGGCACGTTAATATGCACACTCTAGAAGCGATGGATAAGTAGAAAGTATAGGAATTTTTTCTAACTTTTTGTCCAATTTGTAAATGAGTTTTTATATATTGGCATCGTAATGGTTGACTGAGATATAACATGAAGGGAAGAGAAATTGAAGTGCGATTTTTTTTCACCCTTGTTACCTAACGAAGTAATTAATCCTTGGTTATCTTTTGTTGAATTATTAAATCTGTAAGTATTATGAAACATATACATGTACCGGAGTAGAGGAGCTGAATAAGATAAGGGATATCATTTCAACCAATTGTTTTGCCCACGCACTCTCTCTCCCTCCCTCTCCCTCCCTCCCTCTTCTCTCTCTCTGTCTCTCTCTCTCTCTCTCTCTCTCTCTCTCTCTCTCTCTCTCTCTCTCTCTCTCTCTCTCTCTCTCTCTTCTCTCTCTCTCTCTCTGCTCTCTCTCTCCTGTCTCTCATTCTCTCTCTCTCTAATAAGGAATGTATCTTAGATTTTCTTTTATATATAATTCAAATCATAGTAAAGAACCGGGATAAAGAGAAATAAAAATTTTGTTTAGAATAAGCAGGAGGTAGAGAATAAGGGGGGGGGGGATTCAACTGGATTTGTTTAATTTCATTACGTAAATTTTTTTTCCTCTCGCTAAATATATTTTCAACAGAAGGCTCTGGAAGAGGAGGAATTAGAATTAACAATGTGTATATACGTAGCAAGCGATGAATATGAATACATATTTTTCTCTTTAATGCAGTATCTCTAATGCTGTATGTAACATTACATAAAATAAGGCATTTGAATATATTAATGAAGTGCACATTCTCCGGAGGCAGTGAGCAGAAGAAGAAGGGAAAGAGCGGAGTGGAAATTAATTACACTTTTCCGTTATTAAAAATTAGAATGTCATTCACGATCAAATCACTGGAATAAAACAAATCCAAAAATATTAAATGCACACGTGTACAGATGGCTAATCAAATTTAAAAGCCGATACTATAAATTAAGATAAAATCCATTCCCTCCTCTCTCTCTCTCTCTCTCTCTCTCTCTCTCTTCTCTCTCTCTCTCTCTCTCTCTCTCTCTCTCTCTCTCTCTCTCTCTCTCTCTCTTTCGCTCTAACAGAGTAATTAACCGTTGTTTTTCCTCCGTAGACTCTCTATAACGCTGAATATTTAACCTCCCCCGAGTCCAAACGTGGTAAATTTGTTTCCCTTAACTACTGTGGTGTTTTGTAGGGAAAGGGAGGCGTTGTCTGAAATTCAGAGTTTATACGTACACTCTCCAGCGCTCACACACTCAAACCAACCAACATACAACACAAATCAACACACACACTGCACACACACACACACACACACACACACACACACACACACACACACACACACACACACACACACGCACACACACACACACACACACACACACACACACACACACACACACACACACACACACACACACACACACACACACACACACACACACACACACACTCGCCTTTACTCTATGGCTTACGTGATTAAGAGTGTCCTTATTAAGAGACAAGTAAATGGAATAAAGATGAGAGGCGAAGCTCACCTCGTGTTCAGAAGCACAAGTGATGCTCTAAAACGCCTTAAGGATGGATGAGAATTCTGATTGAAGCGAGAGCAGAGCTTTCCATCGAGAGAGATATCGAAACATGATTCAATTCAAGTGGTCATGTGGTATATATATATTATATATATATATATATATATATATATATATATATATATATATATGTGTGTTGTGTGTGTGTGTGTGTGTGTGTGTGGTGTGTGTGTGTGTGTGTGTGTGTGTGTGTTGTGTGTGTTGTGTGTGTGGTGTGTGTGTTGTGTGTGTGTGTGTGTTGTGTGTGTGTGTGGTGTGTGTGTGTATGTGTGTGCATGCATATATATATATATATATATATATATATATATATATATATATATATATATATATATATATATATATATATATAATATATATATATATATATATATATATATATATATATATATATATATATATATATATATATATATATATATATATATATATATATATATATATATATATATATTTACTTACATATATATGTTATATATACACACCATACTTATATGCATATATACACATATGTATATCGTGTTATTGTATGACCGCTTCCTCTCTGTAAGTGCTTAGAGAGTCTTTTGATGTCACTCGCGCCGCGCAAAAGTTGCTGCTTTTAGTCTTCATGGCAAAAGATGAGAAGAAAGTCTGCGAGCCCGTTTTGACTCCGCACTCAGCTTGGTCGCTGATCATACACAGAATTTCTTTTCTTTTTTATGCACTCTTCATTTTTCTTCTTTTTCTCGTTCATTTTCTTTGCCGTTTTAGAATTTACACGTCAGTTCTCTGCGATGGAAGTGCGGTTGTGTCAAATACTCTACTAGAGAGAAACATATAGTCCCGCTGGGTGTCTTACCTGGCTCCTGATACTACCTGTTGGCTTTAATTCTAAACGTTACTTGCTACGAGTATCAGTAGTGGCAATGCTTAGGCTTAGTACGGACCACCCGTTTAGTTGATAGTTTATTTAATTTAAGCTGCATCAGAGTAGTAGCAAATGGAATTTAGGGATTAGATATCCCTTGACATTTCTAATAATTCTGAACGTCTTAAATCGTGGCAGTTTTCAGTCATATTTACATTTCCCTTAATGTCATAATGTCCTTTGTATTATCATTGATTTTTTCACAGAATTCACAAAGCAATCAACACAATGGATGAAGCAAAGGAAGAGAAATAGTCGATCAACAGAGAGAGAGAAAAAAAAAGTTTGTTTGTATGAGAGTAGATATGCAAAGATAAATATAGATGTATAAAATGGAATAAACAAAATATTCCCGCCTATACGCCTTGACACATTTTTAAAAAGAATTCACAATCCACCAAGACACTAAACGAAACAACGGAGCAGATATAGTCGATCTCTTCTTAAGTAAAAAGAAAAGAGAATCATATCAATTAATTTGTTTGTCCGTCAAGCAAACAAAGCTCTCCCTCTTCAACGCGGCCATAACTAGCAACGGAATCCATCTTAACTTGCATACAGCGTCTCGCACACCAGAACCATGCAGCAGCGCCCACCTGCGTTCAACTAATCTAATAAAGCCTTCGACAGTGCTGACTTAATCTCCCGCGGGACACCGGAGCGAAACCAGCTGTTCAACAATAGCTGTCGAACAATATCCTGGCCTAATGCTATCAAATTAATGCTGGCGGAGTAGCATGATCTTCCCCGTCTCTCTCGTGTGTGTCTTGTGGATGTCGAGGAGACGGCGGAGCGGGTATTAAAGATTTTCGGGAGGGAATCGTCTTGGCGGAATCGGCGCTTCGGTGTTTGGCGATGTATGTGCGGCTTCATGGCGGGACAAGGGAGCGCTGTTGATGGTAACACTGAACGGGGGTGATATTGTCGTCATGATGCGAGCGACGGATGATGATGATGGTTGTGATGATATGATGATGATAAATAACGAAGTAATAGTAATGATATAATAAGCAACGATGATGAAAATAATGATAATGATATTTGTGATAATGACCAATAATGATATAGATGATAAGATAATAAGAATGTAATAACATTAACAACAACAACAAAACAACAACAACAATGATAAATAGTGATCATAATAATAATTATAGTAATAATGACAATAGTAACAATGATAATAATAGTAATAGTAATAACAACAGTAATAATAATAATGATAATGATTACAATAACATTAATGATAAGGATAATAACAATAATGGTAATGATGGTGATAATGATAAGGATACCAATAATAATAATAATAATAATAATAATAACAATGTAATAATAGTAATAATAAATGATATAATGATAATAATAATGATAATAATAATAATAATGATAATAAACAATAATAATGATAATAATTAATGATAAATGATAATAATAATAATAATAATGATAATAATAATAATAATAATATGATAATAATAATGATAATAATAAATAATGAATAATAATAATAATATATGATATATGATGATAATAATGATAAATAATAATAATAATAATGATGATATATAATATAATAATAATAATAACAATAATAACAATGATACTATTAATAAAAACGATAACAATAATAATTATCAATATAATAAAAGCAATAATAATAATAATGATGATAACGATAACGGTATTGTTAGTGATGATAATGGTAATAAAAAATATAACAATAATAATCATAATAACAATGATAATAAAGACGATGATAATAACAATGAAAGTAACAATGATAATAATGACTGTAACGACAATGTTAAATGATAATGGTACAAAAATAAGAAAAAATAATAACGATAACTGATCCCATACTTCTCTTAAATTCTATTATTGTTATTTTCAAATCTTAAAGTAAATGCATGTGTTATCTTTACAAAAATTATTACAAAGGAGCTAATAGTGTATAGGAAGCTAACGATGTTTATGGTGGTGGTAAATCAGTTTTTAACTAATATTCTTTTTCAGTTTTTAACCAATAATTTTTGATGAAGAATGATGATGATTGATTGATGATGATGATGATGATGATGATGATGATGATGATGATGATGATGATGATGATGATGATGATGATGATGATGATTGAATGATTAATAATAATAATAACAATAATGATAATAATATATATAATAATAATAATAATAATTAATAATAATAATAATAATAATAATAATAATATAATAAATAATAATAATAATATAATATAATAAATAATAATAATAATAATAATAATAATAATAATAATAATAATGATGATGATGATGTGAACAATCTTAGGAATGTGAAAATAACAGA
>NW_020869741.1:511038-513538 GCF_003789085.1 Penaeus vannamei | reverse complement strand
TCATTACAATATTAATTTATTACTTAGTATTATTTAGTGAATTATTTTATGAATAAGAGTGCTTTAGGCGTACCGTCAGTTACCTATATAAACTAGATAATTATGGGTAAAGTGAGTGGATATAGGGTTATATAGGTGGAGTAATATATTTAAATAGGTTAATATTGAATATATTATTATAAAATTATTAATATTATATTATTAAATATTATTTATGTTATAAAATGTAATAGGATGATATTTATATAATTATGTTTAATATATTAGTAGTGAGGTTAGGGTAATAATAGTGAGGGTGGGGTTAGGTGTGTGGGTGGGGTATGTTATCAGGCGTGTGGCCGTGCGTCTTGACCTACGTTTTAGTGTGTGGGCGTAGGGTAGAGGTGTAGTTTAAGGGTAGTTCATTAGTAGAAGGGCTGATTCGTAGAGTGAATGAAGGTATTAATGATTGTAGGTAGTGGTGTAGAAGTTTGTAGGTGGTATGTGTGGAGTGTGCTGGGGTATTGTTATATTACGATATGATTATAAGATATGGTATTTTAGTAGTGTAATGAGGTAGTTTTTTAAGGTGTTAGTGGATTTTGTTATTATATATGCATAGGGGGTATATGGAGGGATTTTTTTTAGAGAGTTTATCTGTTTAGTGGAGTTTTGTTTAATTATTGAGGTTAGGTTTAGTAAACTGTAAAATTAGGGTAGGTTAGTTGTGTTGTTTAGCCGGGTAGGGTGTGAAGTGGGATTAGTTTAGGTTGTTAAAGAAGGTGGTTATTAGAGTTTTAAAGGTTTAGTAAGGTAGGTAAATTAGGTAGCGAGTTTAGTAGTTATTAATTATTGTATTTAGTTAGGTATTAGTGGTTGAGGGTAGGGGTTATAGTGTAAAGAAAATGATTAGCTTAAGTGTTGAATTATTATGTACTTTATTAAAATAGATAATATCGTAATAGACTATTGTTTTATAGTATAGCTAGTAACTAGCGGTTGGCTTTGATGTAGCGGATAATAGGTATATTTTGCATAAACTCGTAGATGATTTTACGGGGTAATATTTCTAGATAACTCTTGGTAACTAGTCCTTGTAATTTGTTTGGTTAAATTATTGTAATAGTGGTGTTAGGTGGTGGTAGTTGTTGTATGTTTAGGTTTGTTTTACTTAGTGATGATAATGGTTGTTAGTTGTTACTTTGTTATATATTGGGGGCTAATGGTTTGTTTGTTTTTTTGGTTTATTGTGGGTGTGGTATGGAAGGTTGATAATGATTGTGGGGATATTTTATGGATTTTTTTTACGGGTTAGTGTGTGTGGTTTTAGTTAATAGTGTGTATAGTTATTGATTAAGTTGTGAAGAAGTAGATGATATTGTGGTAGTAGGGTGTTAAGTATTTAAGTTGTTATGTTAGTAGTAGTATAGTATATATAGTATATATAGATATATTTATATATATGTATATAGTAGTTATTAGTATATAGTACATTATAATTTTTTTATTTTATTATTTATTAGTTGTAGTGTCTAGTAGTGTTTTTAAGTGTGCTATTATTATTTGATATTATGGTTATGTGGTTACTCATCTAATCTGTGTGTAGGTGCGACTGGGTACTATCGTAGTGAGTAAGGCATAATATATAGGGTATAATAGTAGTATATAGGATTATGATTATCATAGTAAGCGATAATAATAGTGTATACACTATTTATGGTGGCATTGAGTTATATAGTAGTGAGTGTTATATTAGTAGTTATAGTTATATATATAGTAGTTATTATATAGATAGTATATATATATATATATATATTCATATTATATTATATAGTTATTATATATATATAATATAGTATATATATGATTATATACATTAATATATCTATATTATTATTGTATATATATAGATATATATTATATCTAGTGTAATTAGGTATATATATGTAGGCCGTAGTAGTTTTATTAGGTTATAGTGTGATTTGAGTTAATTATTGAGCATGTTAGTAGTAGGTGAGGTAGTATTGTGTGTGAGGGTTATACTGAGTGTGTGGTAGTTTTGGTCTGATATATAATATATAGATATATCATATATAGTATATATATTATATATATACTATATATATAATATATTATATATTCATTTTTATCTGCTCTTGCTTTTAATATCATGATGGTTGTTTTTGTTATCCATGATCATCAATTCATATGGCCTTATCATTAATCATCACATCACACACACACACACACACACACACACACACACACACACACACACACACACACACACACACACACACACACACACACACACACACACACACACACACATATATTATATATTATAATATTATATTATTATATATATATATATATATATATATATATATATTATATATATATACTTAAAAAAAAGCACAAAAAAAAACACTTGCTTCATAAAAGTGGCCTTAGTGTTTTGCAACATGTAATACTGTCAATGATCAGATTTCATAAATCTGAAGAGCTGAACATTAATCAC
>NW_020869741.1:483538-491038 GCF_003789085.1 Penaeus vannamei | reverse complement strand
TTAAGGAAGGAGAAATATGAATAACACTAAGAATACTTGCATGGTACGAAAGGGGAAAAGGTCGAAAACATGTTTTTGGTAAACAAGGACAAATCATAGAATGCCAATTTTCTGTACATTGATACCGGGAACAATAAACCTAAAAGAAATATGAGAAACATACATTGCGAACCGGCTTGGTACACAGCTATGATTATTATCAATGATATTTCAGAGGAAGACAACACACGGTTGCTTCCCGATTTTCACGTGGGTGAGGGTGTGGCGAGAAAACCGATATGGGCGGAGGTGTTGAGGGTAAGTGTAAGATATAAGATTACCATTATGATTAGTATCGTTATATCATTATTATTATTATTATTATTATTACTATCATTGCTATCATCATTATCACCATTATTGTTATAGTGATGATGGTAATAGTAATAATAGATGGTAGACAGAATATGAGAGGAAAAAAGTAGAAAGATTACAGAGAGAGAGAGAGAGAGAGAGAGAGAGAGAGAGAGAGAGAGAGAGAGAGAAGAGAGAGAGAGAGAGAGAGAGAGAGAGAGAGAGAGTGAGTGAGTGAGTGAGTGAGTGAGTGAGAGAGAGAGAGAGAGTTTCCTCACCACTCACTCACCCTCACAAGCGTGCGTGCCGCTGTATGATTCTTTGTATTAGTTGCAGCCAATCCAGAAAGTGCTGGTTCTATATGCACTAACACCCGATCACGAGAAACCTTACCTTCGAGCAAACACAAAGGCACGAAGCCAAGCCAATTTCCCGGAACCGAGGGGCACGACAGCTACTTCTATCATTAATGATATCCCAGTTTAGTGTATAACTTAGCCTAGAGTAATATCAGTAATTGATTGCTTCCCGATTCTCCGCTCTGCTTCGACCCTCGACGGGATATTGGGTCGAGCGGCGGCTGTGCGGACTCTGCAGGAACTTGGAAACAAGAGAAGAAAAGAAAACATGTTTGGCTGAAATTGACTGAGTGCTCTTGCTCTTTCTCACGTGGCTGTCGAAAAGGATTGCCGGGGTACGCACAGACTTTTACACACACATACAGACATGCACACGAACACACATACACACATATATACCGTATATACCGGCTAACAATTCGAACCAAAAATAAAAACAAACGGTCTCGAGCCCTATCGTATGAACAAATAAAAACAAAACAAAACAAAAAACACGGTATCTCATTAAGAATTGGAAGACAGTTTAGTTGCAAGTGAGGACCTAGTACGCACAATAAACCAACCTAATCTATCCCTAATATATATACACTCCATCGCTACGATAAAGAGATCAAATATGAGTTTCTGTGGCAAATAATAATGGTTGGCTGAGAGAAATAATGGGTTGTTCAATATCATTGTTAGGGAGGCTGTTCCTCTTGTTTAGCCAACTTTGGTGGCGGTTCGCAATTTATATTTGGCGATCAAGTCAACCGCTTGCCTCGGAGAAATACCTCTATGCATATATATATATATATATATATATATATATATATATAATATATATATATATATATATATATATATATATATATATATATATATATATATATATATATATATATATATATATATATATATATATATATTTATATGTATGTATATGCATGTATGTATGTATGTATCTATATCTATATCTATCTGCACTCACACATATTTACTTTTTCAACCATCTATATATATATATATATATATATATATATATATATATATATATATATATATATATATATATATATATATACGAATCTCCGTATGTAATTTTGTGTGTATTATCCAGTATATACATGCGCTTTTGTGTATGTACGTATCAATGTTTGTACACGTATGAGTGCCTATGCACGTATACATGCATGTGCGTGGCGCATCCGTCGCCGCAGAGCAATTTCCTCGTTAGCAGCGACATAAATATGAGGTCAGGGAGCCAATCACAGGCGGGGACGCCCTGATGAGACCATCTCATCTTTAATACTTCGCAGGATTTCCTTCAGGACGGGAATGAAGCTCATAAATCCGAAGGTCCGGACTCTGAACCGCAACGAATGTGTGTTTAAGTGACAACATATAAATATATATTTCGGTTCTTACCAGATTTGCAGATTTTTTTCTTTATTTATCGATAAGATGATCGGTTAACACATCATCATCCTCCCGCGGCGAACGACTCGGAGGCCGCTGGACGGGGGCCAAATATCCTGCCCCGATCAATAACCGGAGAAAATATAAAACTTGTGGTGGGAGGAAGAAAAGAAGAATAAAAGAGGAAATGAAAAACGAAAAGAAGCGTTTTTGCTTTGTGGAAGAATAACGCCGCTTGGTAATGTTTGCGAGTACCACCAGCCTGGCTCGTTGGCCCTAGTTGGCCCTGTGAACGAGGACACGTGACTGTGAACGAGGCGAGAGGCTTTCTGTGAACCGAACGGAGAACCTCAAAGCTGTCTCAGGTGCAAGCAAACACCCGAGGAGAATGCTTGCTTGTTTTCTGGCCTCATTCCCTCTCAGACCCAATTAAACGGAGGCAATAAGAATCGAGAGCAAGTACGTACGATGATTAAAAAAAGAAAGAAAGAAAAACGTAAAAGAAAGAATGGTTTGAATGTCAGTTCAAACTTTTTCCTAAATATTTACGTAAGCTCCTTCAGAGATGAAAGCTTCAACGCGGCTGATATCAGTATAATGAATTATCTAAACCTTTACTCGGCTGATTAAGGTACAAGAAAGAGAGAGAGCTTGATTCGACTTCCGCAGGAGATGGGATTCTCTCTCCAGCTGCGGATGTAACGAGATAGAAAGGATATAACGGCAAGGACAAATGAATTACCTTGACCGCCCTTGATCACACATCGCCAATTTGTTACTTGAGAACAAACGGAAGCAGTTGTGTGATTTAAACACTGTCCAAATATCATTCAGTGCTCAGATATTAAGCTTATCTCTGCGCTTAATTGTATACATCCTTCAGCTCGTGTGAATTCATGATTCATTCAACGTGACGCTACATTAAGCACAGGAAACACATGATATGGCCTCACGAAATGCCTCTGGGAGCAGCGGAGTAGCTGAAGGTCTCCCTCGGTAGAGGCTGAATGCATAAGTTATAGAGCGAACGGGGAGGGAGGGGAGGACACACACACACACATATATATATAAATATGTTATATATAATATATAATTTATATATATACATATACATATATATATATATATATATATATATATATATATAATATATATATATATATATATATATATATATATATATATATATATATGCAAAGAAAAACACAATATCGTGTTGATAATATGGAAGAAAAACCCACAATGACAAACTAGGTTTATTGATGAAAGTGAGACTATAGTTTTGGAATCGTCCTCGATTCCATCTTCGGTCTGGAGAGGCAGGGAGAGTAAGGTATAAGAGGGAAAGGAGGAGAAGCACTCGGGAACCACGGGGCCGGTGAGGACAGGAGAACGGAAGCGAAGGGAGGTCAGATCAGGTCGAAGGATCAGGCGGTCTATGTGACGGGTGACCGGCATAAGGGAGGAGACGAAGGATGTGGGAAGCGAGGAGGCTGTCGGCAGGAGAGAAACGCTGTTCAAGTTGAAATTGGCAGCAGCTTAATCAAAGAAGATTCCACCTCTGCGGGCATGGACATCAGCGGAAGGGAAGAGAATGCGTGCTGCTTTCCAGTCCATCTGTGTCCCACTGATGGCAGAAGAGGGCGTTGTTGCTATGTCCCCTGGATACAGCGTACTTATGCTGAGACAGACGCTTAGTAAGACTGGCGCCTGTTTCACCAAAATACTGCTTATCACAGGAGGCACACGGAACAGCATAGGTGCCCACCTTCGGGGTAGAGGGAGGGCAGGTGTGAATCAGGTTACGACGGAGAGTATTCACCTGGCGAAAGGAGAGTCTGCAGTTGAGAGACTGCAGGGGCCGACGGAGGGAGTAGATCTCCTCAGTGTAAGGCAGGCTGAGGACAGGCAGGTGAGGAGACTCATTGGGAGGGGAGTCATGGTAGAAGGTACGTCGCGCCCTGGATAACGCGACGTCTAGGACATGGCGAGGATAGCCCAGTTTGGAGAACGAACGACACAGGAAGTCGATCTCGCCATCCAGGTACTGGGGGTCACAGATGCGGAGGGCACGAAGAAACAGCGAGGTGGCAACCCCTCTCTTCACATGCAGTGGATGGTACGAGAAGAAGTGTATGTACATACCACTGTGCATAGGTTTCCTGTATATAGAAAAGGAGAAATGATCAGCAGAGCGATGGACAAGAGTGTCCAAGAAAGGGAGCTTGTCGTCAACCTCCCCTTCCACCTTGAAGCGGATGGACGGAGAGAGAGAATTCAGCTGCGACAGGAAATCAGGAAACAGGGCAGGGTCATGGGGCCAGAGAGCGAAGACGTCGTCCACATATCCCACATATATCAGTCACATGGAAGGACGAGGGGAGATGGAAGGGAGGAGCTCCGACTCGAAGAACTCCATGTACATGTTAGCCAGAACCGGGGTGAGAGGGGAGCCCATGGCAACACCGAACGTCTGTGAGTAAAAACGACCCTCAAAGGAGAAGGAATTCGACTCCACACAGACGAATCAGCTGGAGGAAGATTTCGGTGGGAAGAGGAAGACGAGGATCCTCGGCAGGGAGCTTCCTCTGAAGGAGAGCGAGGACGTCATCAAGCGGGACCTTGATGAACAAGGAGTCGACATCCAGGCTCAGCATGGACGCCGGCGAGACACTGCGGACACGGGAGATGAAGTCCTGTGAATGGCGAAGGTGAGCAGGAGAGAAGGTGCCGAGAAGGGGAGTGAGAGACTTAGCCAGCCAAGCCGCCAGAGGATGCGTCACCGATCCCCGGGAGGAGATGATGGGCGTAGAGGCACGGCCGCCTTATGGGTTTTAGGAAGCCCATAGAGATGAGGGAGGCGAGGGTTGACGACCTTGAACCTCTGGTAAAGGTTCGCCTCCGGGAAACAGGCTGCAAGCTCTCTCAGACGACGGTGGAAAGTGGAAGCAATGCGTTCCCGCGGGTCATTGGTCAGGGGGGCATAGGTGGAGGCGTCACCTAACAGGTCCTGGGCCTTCTGCAGGTAGGAGGCTCGGTCGAGGACCACCACCGAGTTACCTTTGTCAGAAGGCAAAATGGTGACATCCTCCTGCGCAGGCTGTGAAGGGCTTCACGGTAACGCCTGGGGATGGAAGGGTTAGGGTGAAGGAGGGTATATATATATATATATATATATATATATATATATATATATATATATATATATATATATATATATATATATATATATATATATATATATATATATATATATATAATATATATATATATATATATATATATATATATATATATATATATATATATATATATATATATATATATATTTGTGGAATTCATGTTGAACAGATTGCAACAGGAACGACGAAGGGAAGGGCAAGAAAACACACGAATATGCCGAAGGCCTTTTCACTATTGCTTCGTCAGGGGTATGCCCTGACGAAGCAATAGTGAAAAGGCCTTCGGCATATTCGTGTGTTTTCTTGCCCTTCCCTTCGTCGTTCGTTCCGTATATATATATATATATATATATATATATATATATATATATATATATATATATATATATATATATATATATATATATATATATATATATATATATATATATATATATACACATATGAATGTGTGTGTGTGTGTGTGTGTGTGCGTGTATGTGTATATATATAAATACACATACACACACACACACACACACACACACATTCATATGTATGTATATATATATATATATATATATATATATATATATATATATATATATATATATATATATATATATATATAAATGTGTGTGTCCATGTGTGTGTAATTATATACATGTATACAAAGTAACACACGCAGAGGGAGAAGAGACACTGAAGGCAAAGGTAACAAAAGGTTACAAAGAGAAAATGTGTTTGTGTGTGTGTGTGAGAGAGAGAGAGAGAGAGAGAGAGAGAGAGAGAGAGAGAGAGAGAGAGAGAGAGAGAGAGAGAGGAGAGAGAGAGAGAGAGAGAGAGAGAGAGATAGACAGACAGACAGACAGACAGACATACAGTATCAGAAACAGAAACAGGGAGAACGCGGCGAGCCAGGAGACCGGACCCACACGAAGCCAACCAAACAGACGAGCCGCCCCAGCGTCCAAGGATGCACTAAGACCCCTTGAATTCTAAGAGACCCCCATGTGGTTCTGACGTAAAAGACTCTGCGTTGTGACTAAGTTATTTGTTATTCCAGAAGCGTCTGGCAATGCTTTCTCACACCTTCTTGTTCTGGCTCTCGTTCCGTCCGCTTTAAGCTTAACCGTTTCCTTTGCAGAAAGATACGATTTGCAAATCACGGGGCTTCGTTTTTTCTGCTTTTGGCACATTTGTGTGTAGTGTGCCTGATCGCTTGTTGTTAGTGTATGTCATTGTTTTTTTTTATCTTTAGTTTGAATTTTACTATTCTCATTATAATAATGTAATGGTATCTTTATGCAAATGAAGTTTATGATAATGATGACGATGATAATAATAATGAAAATGATAATGATAAGGATAATGATGATGATGAATTATCATCATTATATCATTTCTATTAGATCGTCATGATAATTTTTTTTTAATAGTACTTCATAATCATCAGTCATAATTACTTTTAGTATTATCATAATTAGAATCATCTTTAAAATGTTTATTATTGTTACCATGATGGTTACCTTCATTATTTCCATCATTACTCCAACCATCACAGTCATCATCATTAATGATTATTTACTCAGTGTCAATCATTAGATGAACTCAACTAATGGTAGACACAGTGTTATCGGATTTGGATAGATGGAAATCGTGGCTTAATGGTATTAATGGGCGATGTGATGTCTCTGCAACAAAATCAAATCGCCAAGTGCTTGTTTCCGTGACTTTTCGCTTGACTTCCCACCGCTGCCTGACCCCGCGCGGAAAGGGAGCAGCCGGGTGTATTTTTACCTTCCAGCACCGTAGCTCCTCCATCACGAAAACTCTTACTCCAGCCTCCCCGCGCCCACAACACGGAAATGGGCGGCTTGCGGTCTCAGCCTGAATTTGCAGAGGTTCTCGAAGCAGCAGCCAGCGCGGGAGGTGTGGGGTTACGGGCAATTGGCCTGTGGACATGGCCTATTGCCCCCAGCTTGGCCTCCTGCCCCTCCCTCCTCCGCCTTCCGTCTATGGGTCAGACAGAGGGGGCGAGGAGGCTGGAAATCTCCTCCTTTGTAGTCGTCGTCCAGGGTCCCAGGCAACGCGAGGGGAGACGGAGGGAAGGCGGAACATCAAGGGAACTCTGAGCATCGGGTGTGTGTGTGTGTGTGTGGTACGAATGAGGCTAAAAAGGGTAAGAAAAAGAATGTTTCACAGAATGAAGCTTAGCGTGTCAGCGCTGTGTATAATGGTAATGGAAA
>NW_020869741.1:456038-458538 GCF_003789085.1 Penaeus vannamei | reverse complement strand
GAGGCCGGCATACATACAGATAAACAGACAGACGGAATGACAGGACTATTAATAGATAGACACCTACAGACACACACACACGCATAGACAGGGAGACAGGTGGATAGACAAGGTGGAAAAAAATGAAGAGACAGAAAGAGAGAGAGGATGGGGGTGGGGGCAGACAAATAGGCAGATTCACTTACACACATACAAACATGGATAGACAGACAGACGGATAAACTGAGAAAATACATATGGAGACAGAGAGAGAGAGAGAGAGAGAGAGAGAGAGAGAGAGAGAGAGAGAGAGAGAGAGAGAGAGAGAGAGAGAGAGAGAGAGAGAGAGAGAGAGAGAGATTGACAAAGAGACAGACAGACAGAGACAGACACTCAGGCAAACGGACAGGCAGGTAAACGTACTGGGACTCAAAAAACAAACAAACAAAAAAAAAGCAAGCAATGTCAAGAAGGTGCAACCGTCTGTCTCCTAGATCTCACGACCTACCCCGTCTCTCTCTGCACCGTTATATCGAGGTCTCGTTGCACTGGCCTCGCGTACACCGACCCGCCTCGTATGCTCGCCGTGTCCCATGCCATTATTAATCCGGTCGCGTTCCTCGGCCACTGGGACACGCCCACTGGTGTGACGTGAAAAATAGCCTGCGTGGGACGGAAAGTTCGGAAAATTATATTAGCTTTTTGTTTCTTTTCAGGACCATTAATCATTCATAACGCGACTAATTAGGTGGATAATGCCTTTCACAGGAAGATCTCTGTCGCTGGACGTGCTCTGAATGCCTTCTTTGTTTGGAAGACCGAGGCGGAGGTGTGCGTTGCAGGATGTACTAGAAACTGTTTGTTCACATAATGGTTAAAGCCCATTTCGTGGTAATTTGACTATTTTAAAGTACAAGGGGTACAGATTTTCGAACGATTTTTTAAAGGCACATTTGATCTAAATATCCACTGCTTATCTCGAAACGTGAATGGCATATCATTATAAACAATACAATAATGCGACAGCATAACCAACTATAACAACTTCCTCCAATTAACAGAACCGTGGAGATCGTTTCGATGACTTAGTACGCTACATATCGGCCCTTAGTTAGTGTGTCCTCGTAATACGCAGTCAGCAGAGCGAAGAAGACACGGGAGTATCGAGAGCAGCTCCCCAGCGCCCCCAAAGCAGCTCCCCAGCGACCCAAAGCAGTGCACAGCGACCCCAGAGCAGCTCCCCAGCGACCCCAGAGCTCCCAGCGACCCCAGAGCAGCCCCGTCGCTCTAAATTACTTCATTATCAGACATCAAATCGCCGCGCCAGAATTACACCGAGATTGTTCGCAACCTCACTGGCTCCATAACGACCGCGCGGCCCCGTGTGCTCTAGTCATGAGAGCTGATAATGGAATAACATACGAGGTCACGCAGATGATCGTTATGTTTCCGGGGTCAGCCTCAGGTCGTCGGCGAGGCACTTGGCGACAGCGGTCGAGGGACGTTGGGTCATCTCAGGTCCTGCGGCTTCGTGCGAGGGTGAGGGCGTCCTGGAGGCTGACGAGTCGCCGGAGGGATTCTGATCCACGAGGGCGTGACATTGGCGTTCTCATTTGGGGTGCGTGTGTATATCTACTCGCGGGGGGGGGGGGGCTTAGGGGGGGCAGTGAAGTGCTATTCGGCTTTGTTAATGCTAAGCGCGCCGGGTAATGGGAATTGTGGAATAGTTGTGTCATTTGAACGGATTTTTTTTTTTTCTTTTCTTCTTTTACCTTACTGATGTTATGGTTTTGTTATAACTATTTTTTGTGCGCGATTATGATGTCTTCTATCTGTGATGGAAGGAAGGACCATCATCCCAGAATGTCTTAGTCTGAGATATCAATCACCATTGCATTAATAAGTTAATTGCATGCGAGTCATATGGAGATATGTGAGGCTTACATAATATTTTAAGGTTAAATGAAACCTACAGTTTGTCCCGTGAACGAGTCAAAAGGTATATGTTTCTTCCATTTATTTCACACTACAAGGGTTACATATTACACGAAGGAAGAACGAAAAAAAAGAAAAACAAAAAACAGGAAGAGGGTACAAAGCACACCCATGATAAGGCGAAAATATGACGTAGGGGAAGCGCGTCAGAACTGTTCCATCAGTTCGTGTATCCGTTTGGAGAAGGAAATATCTTTGTACTTAAGAGGATTGATAATACTTTCCTACTTATTGGAAGCGTGCGAGTATCCGCGTATGTATTTGTGTGTGGGTGTATGTAATCTGTGAATAAGTGTTTCATAACCTGAGAGATGACTATTCACTTTAACATCAAAGAATGGACAAGTTTTTTTTTCTCTTTTTCCTCTTTTTGCGTGCGGCGGGGCGGGAGGGGCTGCACCTTGCATCACGCTCGCCTCTCGACGGAGGAGTTTCATTCGCAACTTGCTATTGGCGCGTGGTGTTGGTTTCGCAAAATATTTTCCTCGTCTGCAGAACTCGCGACTCGAAGGAAGCCGAGGTTGTC
>NW_020869741.1:433538-436038 GCF_003789085.1 Penaeus vannamei | reverse complement strand
GACTCCGAAGTAGAACATTGTAAAAGTTAGAGACTGCTTTTATTTTCAGGAGAGAATGTCCGAGAAATGGAGATTGGAAGTTCAGGGATAATATAAAATCATTTTGCAATTTTTCTTTGTGTATGTGCATCATCCCTTCTTTATATTCAATATTTTCACAATTTATTTTCAATTTATTTTAGCGCCTCCTATTTTATATATTATTTTATATATTATTTAAAAAATGATAATATCTCTACTCTATTTTCTACTCCTGCAACTAATACCAATTTTGTTAAAATTAGCCTTTTTGATTTTACATTCCTTTACAAAACAAATTCTTAGCAATTGATCTTCATACTTAAAAAAGAAAAAAAAAAAAAAAGAAAAACAAATGATCATATATATCTGATATGAAAACTCTTCTATAGTTCCGTGAATTTCACAGCTTTCTTGTATTTTTGTGCATTTGTGAAAGGAAATGGTATGTTGTTAGGAACTAATAGGGAGTACTGTCAATGTAAAAAGTATTGGAATGTTTTGTTTACACTGCCCTGTCAATGGTTAGGCCTAATGGGGGCGCAGAGACATGCTCTGCTGGTATTCGTTATTTACATTATAGTGAGACATTTGTATTTCCGACGTCAATTATAGCTCAAAATGTAACTCATGAGTGAATGAATGCAGCAGATAATCTAGTTAGGGCTTTTTCAGGACATGCAAAAAGTTAATTTGATTTCAGTACTGGTAAATCTTTCAACCATGGAAAGCATTATGTTCTGGCAGCCTTAATAATTGAGTTAGAATGATATTCAAATATTGATGCTGGATTCTTAATCCGTTACATTCGTGTGTATATAGCAAAGCTAGATAAAAGTGTTTGAATGTGTTATTAATTACATATTGATAATGGGTTGCCAATTGAATTACTGGTCTTTTTTATCGATTACCGGATTATTGATTGAATATATCCCTCATTATATCCATCTGTGTATGCGCTAATGAAAGTGTTTGAATGTGTCATTGAATACAAAATGATGATGGATTATTGAATTCTCTATCGTTTATTAGTTGAATTCTATGTCCTTTCTATCGACTGTGTATATTTACATATTTATGTGTGTGTGTGTGCGTGCGTGCGTGCGTGCGTGTGTGTGTGTGTGTGTGTGTGTGTGTGTGTGTGTGTGTGTGTGTGTGTGTGTGTGTGTGTGTGTGTGTGTGTGTGTGTGTGTGTGTGTGTGTTCGTGTGCTTATATATGCATATACATATATATACATTATATATTTATATATTATATATATACATATATATATATATATATATATATATATATATATATATATATATATATATATATATATGTATATATATATAAATATATATATATATATATATATATATATATATATATATATATATATATATATATATATATATATATATATATATATATATATATATATGTATATAAATATATATGTATAATATATTATATATATATATATATATATATATATATATATATATATATATATATATATATATATATATATATATATATATATATTATATATGTATATTTACATATATTTATACAGTGTCTCTCTCTATATATATATATATATATATATATATATATGTTAGATGTATATATATATATATATGTATGTATATATATGTATACACACACACACACACACACACACACACACACACACACACACACACACACACACACACACACACACACACACACACTATATATATATATTATATAGATAGACAGATAAATAGATAGATATACATTTATTCACACACATATGTATGTGTATATATACATACATATATATATATATATATATATATATATATATATATATATATATATATATATATATATATATATATATATATATTATATTCATTTTTATAGGGGATGCCATTGAATAAAGTAAAGTCTTTCGGCTCCAAGATGAACTCAGATGTCAGCAAAGAACTTTATTTTATGTAACATGTATCTTTCAATTATCGTAATCATCATTTCAGCATCTGACATCAACCTTAATGGGGTCTGGGCTGCTTTGTGCATTGTTCACGGTGACTAGGGATGGCTATGGCTTGGGTGTAACAGTTTTGAATCTAATACGAAATTGTGAAGGACGCCAATAAAGAGACACCCGGTCTCGCCAGGTCAAAGCACAAACCGCAGGGAATTTATTCATGGTGTTATCTAAGTCAATTAATCACCGAAAAAGAGAGATAAGTGTTTGAATTAGCTAGGTCTTTTGAGATTTGCTGACGTTCATTTCAGTTTCTTCTGTTTTTGGCTTATAATTTCTATTAATGGATCATTTTTGCCCTTGGTACTTCTTAATGGACGGGTAACTGTGTTTAATTATTTTGGGGTTTATTTCGTTTATTATTATTTTATTATATATATATATATAATATATATATATATATATATATATATATATATATATATATATATATATATATATATTTTTTTTTTTTTTTTTT
>NW_020869741.1:411038-413538 GCF_003789085.1 Penaeus vannamei | reverse complement strand
TTTCCAATACTATCATAATACCAAACAAAGTAAACACAGTTAAACCACAAATTTTATCACGCAAACACCTCTCTTTATAACAGAGCATTTAACAAGAAAAAAACTAAATAATTCCTTCCATTTTCTTCTTGGGTTCTCGAGGTGCCTTGCAGGTGGCAGAAATGTCAGGTCGGCTGCCTATCCTTTAACAAAACGCTGTCTTGCATAAAACCACAAGAGACAGACATTTTTACATCAGCTTGAATGCTTCCTAAAATACGTATATTCCTTTTTATAATCCATTTTTTCTCTCTCTCTTTTTTTTTTTTTTTTTTTTTTAGTTTGAAACGAGGATAAAGAGACAGATTTTGCTTAATCGATGTGTAATTTAAGAGTTTTCGCTTCTTTCGCTGGCATTTCCGTAACTAAAATTATCGTTGCTGCTCTCTCTGCAGCCATCATTATACAGTCAAATACATTATCGCTGTTTTTGTTATTATGGATACTGTTATAGCTGTTATCGTTATTGTTGTTTCGTTTATTATCATTATCATTATCTTTATTATTATCATTTAATCATGAACATTGTTGTTTTTATTATCATTGTTATTACTTTTCATCACCATTATGATTTTTAAAATTATCTTTATCATTCTTATTGGTATTAGTATAAATTATTTTATTGTTGTCATTATTATTATTATTATTATTATTATTATTATTATTATTATTATTATTATTATTATTATTATCCTTATTATCATTATAACTATGATTATTATTATTGATATTATTATAATCATAATAGTACTACTACTAATTATTATTATTATTTTTATTATTTTATTATTATTATTATTATTATTATGATGATGATGATGATGATGATTATGATTATGATTATGATTGTTATTATTATTGTTATCACTGTTTTTATTAATTATGTCATCAAAAATTATAATGATTATCATTATTATTATTATTATCATTATTATTATTAATATTAACATCATCTTTCACTGTCCACGACTTTAGGGCAAAATCAGGTATTTTTGCCATAAGCCAATGTGTCATAAGGTCGTAATTTGTCTTTGCTTTTCCTTGGAGCACTCACGGAATGGTTACAATCGGCAGAAGGATGTGTCAGGAGAGGAGTACACTGACAGGGATAATCTCATCTCCATCTGCTTTTGATGTCATGTGCCCGTGTGTCTGTGCTCTCATTGTACTATAATCACAGTATACTCTGAACTTTCAGGGATCATCATTGTCATTGTTAATTAATAGTAATAATAATATATTATTATTTATTGTCGTTATTATTATTGTCATTATTTTTGTTATTATTATAATTACAATAATACTAATTATTATCATTATTACTATTACTACTACTTTTTTTATAATTATCAGTTATTATTATCATTGTTATTATTCTTATTCTTATTCTTACTCTTATTATTATTATTATTATAATAATAATAATATTATTATTATTATTATGTTATTATAGTTATCATTGATACTACTACTGCTATTATTATCATTATTATTGTAACTACTAGTACTACTTCTATTATTATAATTACCATTATTATTGTTACTTTGTTTATGCTAATATAATAATCCTGTAGTAAAAACAGTTACATTACCATGCTGTGTTGCAGTACTAGTAGAAGGTACATCATTCTTCAACATTATTCTTACTCTTATTATCATTATTATCCTTTTTATTATTACTGTGCTATACTACCACCCCTTATAACTTTCATTATCATCGCTTTTACGTTCTAGGTTATCAAAATCATCATTTCGTTCTTAATATCTCCTTTATTGCTGTTATTTTTATGATGACAGCAATATCACCAACTTAAGATTTATTTCCAAAGAGAATCAAAGACCACAAATACAAAATCTCTTTTTAGGACGCCCTCCCCCCTCCCACACACACTGGTTCCTGGCTGGGCTGCCTTTCTTTAAAATTACCCTCATTAACGGAATTCGTCTGCGGTGCACTCGGGGCTAATTTCGGGGGAAAGGCACCAGGGAAGCAGTTTCTTCTTCAGGTTCTATGTCATTGTGTGTTGTCATTGTTGTATTTATTATCGTTAATGCTGTTGTTGATGTTGGCTTTGTTATTGATAGGATTATTATTAGCATTATTATTAGTAGTAATAGTAGTAGTCTTCTTTTGTTGTATCAGTATTCCATTCCTCTGTAGGGTCGCTGTATTTTCATCATAATCATTATTCATTATGAATTTTCTTATCGGTATTATTATTAGTAGTAGAAGTAGTACTAGTTATAGTATCATTTTTATTACAATCGTTATTATAATTTTTATTTTCATTCATTAGTTTTATTATCGTTTCTATTATAATTTTTATTATCATTATTATTATTATTACAGTTATTATTATCATCATTATTACTATCATAATCATTATTTCTCATTAGCATCATTATTACTATCGTTATCATTATTATTTTTAACATTATTATTTTTTTATAATTATTATTG
>NW_020869741.1:353538-356038 GCF_003789085.1 Penaeus vannamei | reverse complement strand
TAGGCGGGGCATGAAAGCCTGTGCAGCAGATTTCAATATAATCAGAACTGATTCATTTCATCAAACTAATGTTTTACGATTTTCAAGGATATGCTCTGTGATATACTGGAGTAGAATACCACAGACCCGCTGGCGGAGAGCAGTCATGGCGAAGAGATTCTCACGCTTTCCCGTGGGAATTTAGTCCCATGTAGCTTCGTGTATAATGGGGTTATATACATACATAATACATATATAATAATATATATTATATATAATATATATTATATATATATATATATATATAATAATATTGTGTTGTGTGTGTGTGTGTGTGTGTGTGTGTGTGTGTGTGTGTGTGTGTGTGTTGTGTGTGTGTGTGTGTGTGTGTGTGTTTGTGTGTGTGTGTGTGTTCTGAGTGTACGTATGTTATAAATGTCTCTCTTTTTTCTTTCCGTTACCCAATTTAACACTTTCCTGAGCGAGAAAACACCATCTCTCTCGCTGGATTTTTTGTTATTACATCTCGTTTCTTTTATGAAGAGACTGATGTTCCTCGCAAGTTCTAATACGAGAATTACGACACTTTCGAGTTTTGGGGTTTAAGGTGCGCCGACAGTATCCACATGTCTATCCATGTGTTTCTCATCATATATATATATATATATATAATATATATATATATTATATATATATATATATATATATTATATATATAGATATATATATATATAATATATATATAATATATATTATATATATATATTATATAATATAGATAATATATATATAGTATATATATATATTTTATATACATATTATTATAATATATAATTAAATATATATATTATAATATATATTAATTAATATTAATTATATTAAATATATTATATAATATAATTATATATATATATAATATAGTATTAATATTGATATGATGTATATATATAGTACTATTTATTAAAGATATTATATATAAGTAATAATTTTATATAATAGTATATGATATAGTATATTTAAATAATTAATTAATATTAAATATATATATATTAATAGGTACTTATAATTAATATACTATAAAGAGTTATGAGTAAAATAACATTAGGATTATAGACATGTAGGATATCATAGTTGGGCAGCTCAATCTCACTAAAATCATACCTCAAGTAATACATATGGTAAATAAGCTATACCAGTATCCGTAATTAAATCTATACGGCATGATATAATATTATGAAACCTTATTATGACTAGTAATAGATGAGATACACTATTATATATTCATTTATATACTCTTATTCATAAAGAAACGTTAAGTAAGGTAGATTAATCAAAAATAAATTTACTACAGCGTGAGAGCGTAGAGTGAAAATTATGTGTTTACATACTAGCTTATCAATGAGTACAGATAAGAGGTTAATTAATTAGGGTAACGGAATAAGAAAAATAAGAAGAGATCAATATTCCATATATTACAGATGACGTACACTTCAAAGATATAATACTAATGAGACTATAATCCAATATGATATATATACTATATGTAATATAGCATACCTAGTATAACTACAACATACACATCTATCAACTCACTAAACTTATAACTACACGTACTCAGCAACACATAATATATAGTACATACATATAGGTACTCACGATAAATAATACTATACACATACTAGTATAGTATCATATATATATACTAACATATAAGTGTTATATATAAGTATATATATAAAGTACTATATACTATAATATACATCGAACTATATATATCACTATTATATATATATTATATATATATTATATAATTATTAATATTTATATGTAATATATATAAATTAATATGATATTATAATATATTAATTATAATATATGTATATATATATATAATATATATTATATATATATATTATATATATATATTTATGTTTAGATATTATATTTGGTAATTAATTATGTAGTATTATATATTAATATCTAATTTATACCTACTATACGTATAAGCTTTAACTATAATGGTGACTATATATAAATAATTTACCTAACGGTATATGCTGTAGAAGATAATCTGTTGTGGTGCTGTGTGTTGTCGCTGTGTGGTGTGTGTCGCTTATATTGTAATATATATATATTATAGTATACTCCGCTAATAGCGTGAATATTACTAGTTGGTATATTAGTATATAATATATCTATATACTCCAGTATTAATTTACTATAACTAGAGATATTACTATCATGAATATAATCGTTAAATATACTATATTATAGTATATTTGAATGTAAAATAATAGTAATATATCTAGGTATAATAATTGGGAATCTGCTGTGAGTACTATAGGTTATAATTACTACCTAGTACTTAGGTATATATATTATAACCTATAGTGAAATACTAATATGCTACTATAAGCTATTATTGTGTGTGGTGTGTGTTGTGTGTGTGTGTGTAGTTTGTTGGTGTGGTATTAATTATTATTACTAAATAGGCTGGAGTGACTCTGCGTTGCATTATAAT
>NW_020869741.1:318538-321038 GCF_003789085.1 Penaeus vannamei | reverse complement strand
TTATTATTGTTTTTTTTTTTTTTTGGGGGGGGGGAGGGGTTATATGTTTATTTGTCTAGCTTATGTGTGTATGTTTTGTGTTTGTGTTTCGTGTTTGTGTGTGTGTGTGTGTGTTTGTGTGTGTGTGTGTGTGTGTGTGTGTGTGTGTGTGTGTGGTGTGTGTGTGTGTGTGTGTGTGTGTGTGTGTGTGTGTGTGTGTGTGTGTGTGTGTGTGTGTGTGTGTGTGTGTGCGTGTGTGTGTGTTTAGCGTTCCAATATCGCAAAATGAAAATCTTCACCAACCTAACTCCAAGCAAATTGGGATCGCAATAATAAATCTATTGGATAATCTTCCCCTTTGTAATTTCTCACACTTTACGATCGCATTCCTCTTTCTTGTAACGAAAGTGGCCGTAACCCATGAAAAACAGGCCACTACATCCACTTTAAATAGTGAAAACGACCTTACAGCTAGCCCTCTCGTTGCTGAGACACTTTCCTTGGTTCTCCCAACAAGGGAGGTGGACTTCCTTCCCCTTTTTTCTCTCTTTACCCCTCTTTCTTCCTATTTTTCCCCTGCTTCCCTCTATTTTCCCTTCATTCTCCCTCGTTTTCCCTCTTTGAGCCGTTGGAATAGGAGATCTTAACCCTTTCAGTTTCCCTGTCAGTTCTTTTATTATCCTTATTCATTTACACGATGGCATAAGAAAATAGGCAAGTTTTGTTGTTGTTTTTGTGTGTATGTTTGAATATCCGAAAAAAAAATCATTATTCTTAGGTTTCTTATGGTTTGTATAAGTGTTGTATGTGATTTATTTTCTTTTTGAGGACTAATGCAACAAGAAAAAGAAATAAAACGTAATATTAAAGTAGTGTCAGTAAGTGCAAGATATGGATTCTCTTACTCTCTGTCTGTCTGTCTCTCTGTCTGTCTACTTATCCGTCTCTCTCTCTCTTTCTTTCCCTGCCTCCCTTTCTTTCTCTTGTAAGACACATCGTATAATGCTAGATATATCTAATATAATAGACAAAACATCGCAGGGATGGAATTACATATTTCTTGAGAGGGAAGGCAAAGTACTTTGTTATATTGAGATTGAAGTCGGTGATAATATATACAAAACAAGGCACATGGCGTTTTTTATTTGTTTTGTTTTTTGATAACACAAAAAAAACCTTAGTAGTCTGTCCATAAGCGGGGTTTAATCTTTTAAAAGGTCAATGTAGAAGACTACAGAATAATGTATTTAGAACAAGGTTTAAAGATTTTGTAAGTCTTAAATTCACAGGCACACGCACACAGCACGCACATTACACACACACACACACACACACACACATAGACGCAAACATTCATATATCTCACATGAATCATTAAATGCGCAGAAAATACAATACTTATACGCGTGTTTCAGTGATTATATGCAGTTCCCATTTGTATATGGGAGCAGTGTTTACCCAATGGCAAAAGTGCAGTATTTCCATCTTATTCTTTCAGCCCTTTGTATATGTATATCCTTGCTTATTTTATGGAGAGACTAAACTACGTTTCTTGCCGGTCAGGCTCGTTAGTATATAATGTCGGGGCTGTTTCTATATGCCGGTTTTCGTAAAAACTTTTCGCTCCGCAATGTCTGGGAAACAAACTGTGATTTGTACATCAATCTCTCTCTCTCTCTCTCTCTCTCTCTCTCTCTCTCTCTCTCTCTCTCTCTCTCTCTCTCTCTCTTCTCTCTCTCTCTCACTCACTCACTCACTCACTCACTCACTCACTCACTCACTCACTCACTCACTCGCACTCGCACTCTCTCTCTCTCAGATAACTTTGATTCTAGCATCGCCAACAAAGAACAAATATTATGGCTATTTACTAACCCACCCAAAAGAAAAAAAAATAGCTCTTCAGAATTCCGAATTTAGATCGCCCCCTTCCAAAAAAAAAAAAAAAAAAAAAAAAAAAAGGCATATACCTTTTTATAAACTTTTCACTATTCTATATTTTGACGAATCCCCTCAGAAAGAAAAAGAGAGGAAAAATTAGCTCTTCACTATTCCGAATTAAGAAGAATCCCCCCCCCGACCCACCCTAAAAGAGTGAAGGAAGTCATATATACCCTCTAACGAACTCTTTACAATTCCGAATTTAGACGATTTCACCCCCCCCCCCTAAAAAAAATATATAAGTCCGTAAGACCGTCACGTTCATCACTTACTCGGCCTCTTGAGTTCTTAATCTATTTAAAAATATTCTTAAGAACCTTCTCTTACTTCGAAAGGGGTAGTCTGAGAATATTAAAAATGGATATGAAGATTTTAAAGGATAACGCATCTGTAAGCTGCACATCTTCACAAAAGATGTAGAAATTATATCATTTCGCACGTTATTTCTGAGAAGGTTGAGATGAAAGTTCGGATGATAAGACATGCATGTATAAAAAGGTGCACGTGTACATTTCCTACAAAGAGCATCTTTCTTATTCCCTTATTATCTAATGCTATTCTCAATTGTCAATTTGAATAG
>NW_020869741.1:253538-261038 GCF_003789085.1 Penaeus vannamei | reverse complement strand
GTATCGGTGATATATATCTCTTATATATTCTACTATACTACTCTCTCTCATCTTACTATCTCTTCTCTCTTACTACTGACTATTCTCTATATTAATCATTCGCTCTTTATATATCTCATGCTTACTCTCTCTCTCTCTCTCTCTCTCTTCTTCTTCCTTACTCTCTCCTTCTCTATCTCTCTCCTATCTCTCTCTCTCTTCATCTCCCTCTCCTCTCCCCACTCTCTCTCCTCTGCTTCTTCCTCTCTCTCTGTCTTTGTCTCTCCTCTCTCTCTCCTCTTCTATCTCATGTTTCATACTTTCTCTTCTCTCTCCTATCTCTCTGCTTCCTCGTTCCTCATACTCTCCCTCGTCTCTTCTTCTCTCTCCTGTTTCTTCCTCTCTCCTTCTCTCTCTCTCCTCTCTCTCTCTCTCTCTACTCTCTCCTCTCTCTCTCCTCTCTCTCTGTCTCTCTCTCCGTCTCTCTCTCTCTGCTCTCTCTTTCTCTCTCTCCTCTCTCTCTCTCTCTATCTCTGTTTTCTTGTCTCCGCATCCTCGTCCTCTGTCTCTCTCTCTCTCTCTCTCTTCTCCTCTCTCCTTCTTCCTTCCTCTCTTCTCTCTTCTCCTCTCTTCCTCTCTTCTCTCTTCTTCTATCTCTCATCTCCCTCTCTTCTCTCTTCCTTCGCTCTCTCTCTCTCTCTCTCTCCTCTCTTTCCTCCTCTCTTCGTCTCTCTTCTCTTCTCTCTTCTCTCCTCTCTCTCTCTCTGCCTCTCTCTCTCTCTCTCTCTCTCTCTCTCTTCTCTCTCATCTCTCTCTCTACTCTAATCTCTGTTTTCTGTTTTCTATCTCTGTCTCTGTTCATCTGTCTCTGTCTCTCTCTCTCTTTCATCTCTCTCACTCTCTTACTAGCTTTCTCTCTCTCACTCTCTCTCGTCTCTACTCTCTCTCTCCTCTCTCTTCTACTCTCTCTCTCTCTCACTCTCTTCTCTCTCTGCTCTTTCTCTCTATATCTCTTCTCTCTCCTACTCTCTCTACTCTCTCTCTCTCTCTCTCTCTTTCTCATCTCTCTTCTCTCTCTCTCTTTCTACCTCTCTATCTCTCTCTCTCTTCTCTTCTCATTCTCCCTCTCTTAACATTTTAATCATATTGTCATACATCATTGTTTTACCATAATCTGTAGTTTAAATAGTAGTAGTAGAGTAGTAGTATGTATTATTATATTCATACTTAATTTATTAATTATTATTATTATATTATTAATTATTATGATTATTTATTATATATTAATCATATTATTATTATTATCTAATTATTATTTATATAATTTAATTCAATATATTTTATGCATAATTACTATATTATATATATTATGCTGGATTATTTCCTCTTCTTATCCAGTTATTTAATATTATCTTTAACATGTCTCTTGTTCATTACATTTATTTATTGTATTATCAATACTCTATTCAATTAATATTTGTTACTAGTATTATTCTTTTCTCTACCTATTATTCATCATTAATATCACTCTTTGTTTTTTATTCCATTATTCTAAGTCATTGATTATTTTTATCTTTTATCATTACTCTTATTGTAATTACTACATTTTGCTTTATCCATTTATTGCCATCTCTCTATCTTCTAATGTATTATTTCATCTTACATTATTCATCATTCTTATCATTGATCATCTCAATTTCTTCACTATTATTCCTCATTCAATTCCAATACTATTGTCCTTAGTTATTTCGTTATTATTATTGATATATAATACTTTCTGGTTGCTTCTTTGTATATTATAATCATTGTTATTATTATTATATCATTATCATTATTATTATCATTCATTACTTGTCTATCATTTACTGTATCGATTATCTCGTATTTTCTGTATTCATTCATCTTTCTTTATCGTACTCCTTATTATCATTATTTATCATGCTCTACTTATTATGTCTTATTTAATTCATTATTATCTTTATTTATCTCATTATCTATTATTACTCTCGATATTTGATCTGCTTATTTATTTATTATTATTCATTGATTACTCTCATTATTTCACTATATTATTATTACTTGACTATCACATGTATTCGCGTATTTTATGATCATTATTATTGATTATCATTATGTATTATTTGGATTATTATTATTATTATTAATTCTTGTACTTTATCATTTACTCTATTGATCTAGCTTCTCTCATTATCTCTATTCTATTATTTATCGCTCTTCTCATTGTTCATCACTTTATTTCCATTATTATCATCCACTATTCATTCATCATTATTGTTATTATTCTATTATCATCCGATTACTCCGCTCATTCATCTCATGCCGATGTCTGACCATAGTTATCATTAACTATCTGTCTAAAATCATTAATTATTCATTATCATCAATAATTACCATTAAGTTATCTTATTACCTATCTCTATAATCAAGTTATATTCTCATTTAATCATCAATAATAATTATTCATCATATATTATGTCAAATTATATTATATGTTTATCATCAATTATTAGTACTGTATAGATTATCCATCTCTCATTCATTCGGGCTCTCATCACTTCTTTCTTCTACTTCATCAGTCCTTCCTCTCATCCTGCTCTGCCAGTCTACTCTAGTCCGCAGTGTACTCCAGCTCTCGTCGTTGTCCGTTGGCTTGCCATCGTCTGCGCCATCTCAACCTCGATACTTTGTGTATTCATTCCCGCTTCATCTCCACTGCACAAAGCTTCCTATCACTAATTGCTCATTATTGTTTCATTGCTGATTCAGTTTATTATCATTATTTTATTATCGACTTATCTCTAGTTCTTCAGTCTCTTTTCATTAGTTCAGTATTCTTATTATCTCTGATCTCTGTATTCATTATCCAATATTAGTTATATCTCATTTATTATTATTATTACTCTCATTTATTCTTATTCGTTTTCCAGTCTCTATTCCCCTTACTATCGATTCATCTTACAATATTATCATTAATGCTATTTTCATTTTTCATATAATATTTAATAGTTCATAGCTTATGACATTATTACCTAAAGTAACATATTATTACTTTAGTATTAATATATACTATCATGTTATATTGAATTCATCTATCTTCATCATATTTAGGCAAAATAACATGTTATTATTATCATTATTATCCATTATTCATGAAGTCGTTCTTACTATTCAATTCTGGTATTCTTGTGTGAAAGTATTAAAGCCAGTATCATTATTATTCTTGTGTTATTATTTTCAATATTTATCATTATTATTTGATTATCTAATCATGATCGATTATCATTATTATTATTATCAATTATGATATTATATATTATTATATCTGAATTATCATTATTATTGTTATTATGCCATCATTAATTGATTTAATATGTATTATTAATTATATTCTAATCATATTACTTATATCGTATATCGATTATTCATTATATATTAATTAGTTACTTATTATTATGTGAGTGGTTATTCATGTGTATTCCCGATATTATCATTACCATTTGTTATTTAATCTAATATTATTTATTATGAATATTATCATAGTATTGTCACATTATAACAAAATATATTCGTGATGTGGAATGATATATCACAAATCATTTATATTGCTGTTTTATTTCATCGTTTTATTCATTTAACCCATTATTCATCATTACTTTTAACATAATCAGCGTTAGGAGGGAACGTTATAATACAATTCAGCAAGATTATCTTATGTATACGGATATCATTATCATGTCATAGGTATTCATTATCGTATTATCTAACTCTCATCATGTCAAACTATGTATCATCATCATTTTTCCTGATCTCAAGTTCAGTCAATTACTTATTTTTCTCTAATAGTTCAGTATCCATTTGTATCGCTACTCATTGATTGCCTCAGTTACTGATGTATTAAACATCACAATCAGTTATCAGCTAGAGTATAGTCACTGTTGTTGTCCATAATCCAATGTACATTATTGTAGTGAGCATAATAATAGGTTAAGGTTAGGTTGTTTTTCTTTTTCATCATCTTTATCACCTTTCAATTCATTGGTTATAATATTTATGTTAGATAAGGAACTAATCATCATTAATAATAGCTCATTATAATGATAGCTTCTCATTAATCATTTTCTTATGAGTTCATTTCGGTTCCAACGATGTATGATAATCTTAAGTATTCAGCAACTCACGACATAAGGTGAGGAAACGTGCAAGCAATCGTTGGATGGCTGAAGAAGGTGTGCGGGTCATGGCGTTGTACGTATTTTAGCGTGTGTTTTTTTGTGGCGTTTGTAGCTGTGTGCGTGATGGTGAGAGCAGGATTGACGAGAGAGGAGCACGAGAAGCGATATATGCTAAAGCTAGAAATATAGTGCTTCCATGTGCCGCATATGCAGGTGCGTTGATTCGGTGGGCAACCTGTCGTGGGTGGAGTTGATGGACAGTCTAGTGAGCAGAATTTCGAACTTACAGACATTCAGACACAGATTGGTGGAATTTTAGCACAGATTATTGCCATCATCATCGTTGCAATACTAAAAAAATGACGAAGAGGAAAATAAAGTAGAGAACTCTCGGAGACACAAAAGCTGCTTCGCTCATTTACAATCTCAAGAAGGTTGATAAGAAGGTAATATCGTAGAGAACTTTGGCCTTTACAGCCCCCGATGCGGTCGATAAGTGGCTAATGCCTCGAAGAATTTGCAGCCTTGCGGTAAAAAAAAGAAAAAATAAGAAAAAAAGAAGAGAAAAGAGACTGAATAGCGACGGTGGCAGGCGGGCGGGGAACCATGCGGGCGTGATCAGAAACCGTGAGGAAGAAAAAGGGACGAAAAACTAATGAGAAAGGAAATTGATAGATGAGGAGAATAAGGAGCAGCGAAGAGGGTTTTGGTGGATGGGATGAGAGAGGAAAGAAGAAAGGAGGGAATGGCGGGAAAGAGAAATTAAAAGAGAAAGGAGTAGAGAGAGAGAGAACAGTAGACGAGTGAAAAGGTTAGGCAGAGAGTGGGAAAGAAGGAGAAAGGAGAAGGAGGAGAGCAGCAGTAGAGATGAGAGAGAGAGAGAGAGCAGAGATGGAGAGAGAGAGAGAGAGTAGAGAGAGAAAGGGGGAGTGAGAGATGATCCTCGAGAGTACAATACAGGCAATAAAGACGACGCGAATGGAATGTTAAAAACAAGCAGAGAGCAGAAGCTTGATATTAGAAACATTCGATGAGAGAGGAGGAGATGAGGAGAAGAAGAAAAGACATTGATTGTACAACGAAGAAATATTGGAGCATATATATATTGTTATTGGTATATGGCAGGGAAAATGCTCTTCACCGAGATTAGTGAATAGTTGGGTGTGTGAGTTTGTATACGCGTGTATATCAAGTATCAATCAACATATGGTTGTCTGCGGAGTAGGCAGTGAGTGGAGTATGATCTGCTTGATGGAAGGTAGCATGCGAAGAGTATTGTGTTAGGCACGTGTGAATTAGAGGTATACTATTAGCAAGAGAATTGACATATTAAGTACACAGATCGTGAGAAGTGTGTATCATCACGTTAGCATATGTAAAGTTTCTATCAGTGAATACCCACTTGAATAGGATCAAGAGTAGATCGTGTTAGTCATTGTTTGTGCATCTATCAATTGAGTAAGTCTAGAGTGAGTGTTGTATATAATCATAGTGATGCGATGCTCATTTTATTATTGATCAATGTATGTGTGTGGTTTTGATGAATCATCGCATGTAATGAAAATCATTCAATAGACTTATTCATAGAGAGCATATCGTTTAGATCAAGATGTGACGGCTCTGATATAAAGAAGAGTCAGTGAGAGTTGAGTTATTCGCTCTCGGAATTATTTTTGTTATATATTCATCACATAATTTATAGTATTTATCATTGGAAAGTATATCGACGAGAAAAAAGATCATTCACTCGACTGATGCGAGTAAGTGCATGGGTATAAGAATATAGATAGCTATTTTGTATACAGCGAGATATTGGTAGAGATTATCCTTAATCGCATATATGAAGGGGAGCTGATAATCAATACGATTAGCCTGGCGAGTCATGTATTACGAGATGAGAGAGAGTATGAGAACGATTATCAATGGAGCGGTGAAGATATGTAATTATATCACTCATAGAGTAAGAGGTAATGTTTACGATCATGTGATTATTGCTATGCCATATTCTTATTTTCTTGTTGCTTTATCATACTATTATGCTAATTATGCGTATTAATTATTAAATTATTATAGAGATCCATCTAAGTGAGGTAAGTGGAATATTATTATTATTATTATAGATTAATTAATTCACATTAATTACAAAAGATGATAGCCGGTGGGTATATTGAGATATATGCTGATTTAGTGCGAGTTAGATATCATAATCATCATATAAGATTATTTGTGTGAGGCTATCGATATATCATTAATTGCTATCGATTGCAGTGATTTAGGTGCTTTTACAAATCAGATAGACTAATTATAGTTGAAAGGGGGAGAGATCAATGTGATTAATGTATATGAGTAAATATTTTATGTAGCTAATTATTAGTGATTGATAGGAGGAAGTGATTTGTAGTTGTTATTGTTGTTTTGTGGTTTGTTGATGGAATAAAAGGTCGTGCTTATTGAGTTAGTTGTCTACTTGTATATCATCTGTATATAAATTATTAGTTGATTGCGATTTTAATGAGTTCTTAGGTCATTATTTTTATCTACCTTGTTAGATATTGCATGTTATTCGCATTCATTATTTATATATAATGGAGATTATCATATTATACTTATTTATTATATTAATTATTATTATTCATCATTATTAATGTATTATTTCATTATTAATTATTAACAATTATTATTATTACATTATAATAATTATAATGATAATAACTAATAATAATTATTATCCACTTATTATTGTTATTATTATTATTGTTATTATTTATTATTATTATCTTTATTATTATTAAATTATATTTATGTATCTATTAGTTATTATATATTATTCACTCTCTCTACATTTTGATATAGAATACATGTTATTATTATCTATTATTGATTCATTATTATTAATTATATATTATTATTATTGTATATCATTATTAATTATTATGTTATTAGTCATCATCATCAATCACGAATTATCTATTTAACTAATTATTATTATAGCACGGTTATTCCTGTTATTGCCAGCTATTTTTCATATTAGTTCATTATTATATATGATTCATCTATCTATCCATTTACTCTCATTATAATATGAGTTAATAATTATTACATCTGATTATCAATGTTATATCAATCTCATACACATATTTATTTTCCCTCTATCTCATAAACATTCATTCATCATTTAGTACATTGTAATTATTATGTAATTATCACTTTAGCTTTTATAATAAATGTAGGTCATTTCATTAGTGCTTATTAATTACTAATCATCTACTATCAGTATCATTTGGTTAAATCTCAATTAACCATATCAATTGTTTATTGCATTGGCATC
>NW_020869741.1:228538-243538 GCF_003789085.1 Penaeus vannamei | reverse complement strand
ATTATATTATCTATCTATTTTATTTTTTTAGTTTTTTATTAATTTATTTAATTTTGCCTACCAATGCTGTGCTTTAAATCGATACAAGAACGCACATAATCAGACCCTATATCATTACGGGATGTGTACCTGGGGTATGGCACTATAAGTCTCCTCACGGGGAAGTGAATGGGACCCCTCCCTTCTTTCTCTCGGCTTAAGGCGCCATCCACCACTGGGCTCGATTTTTGGCAGTAAACCTTATGCTACTTGTTTTAGGTGCAGAGCCAACACCAATAAATATATGCTATGGCAGAGTGACCAGATAGGTTAATCTGGCTGAGACGGAAAGAAGACCATCAACATTATTGCAGATGACACACGTGTTTGTTTTATTGACCCATTTTTATGTGGAAAGATAACTTAGCTGTAACTTGGTGATAATAAGTACCAATGTTACTAAATCAAGTATTGATATCAAAGCAAATGTGGAGACACGATGTGACATTGTTGTAGATCTATTACCTGCCCCTGCTCTTTCGTAATGTGACATGGTAAAGGTACTGTGTTCATTGTTAAAAAAACTCTTAGCAAGTAAGGCAACATTGAAGAACAAACTCTGAGTGTAGTTGGTGAAGCCTCGGAATTAACTGCTGTCTATTATGGATTTCACTTGAAGAGGACATGGCATCACTTCGACATTTGGTTTAGTATTGTAAAATGTCGTAAAAGATGCTTGACTCAGCACCAAGTGAAAATGAACATGAAGATATCAGGTGGCACGAATAAGCGTGGGAAGATTAACCTCAGCTATATGGATGTGTGGCCTTTCAGTCAGCCACACGCTGGCCCGCTCGAGGCGTACAAGGATCTCGTTGACGTTGATAAGACAAAACTTAATGACCAGCCTTTGCCTCGTGGGCGCGGGTAGAGCGACCTACGCAGGGATGCGGATTCCGTCTGAAATCATCAGTCCGCGAAGGGAACCCCCCCCAAAAAAAAGAACAAAAAAACGAATACATTACCAAATATCAAATGCTGGGGTCCAAGTAAAAATGTTGGGGTATCACCTGCCTCGGATTCGCGATCGAGTACGGGAGGGGAGGGGAGGTTGGCCTCGGGCCCTAAATGAAAGGCACGTGTCATTTGCCGCAGATGCTGGGGGAAGTACTGAGAGAAGTCCGTCCTCAGGACACGAATATCCATAGCGGAGTCATTGCGAGTCATGGGTACGCGAGAGGGTACTGAGGGAAGTCCTTCCTCAGGTTTAACACGAATATCCATATCGGAGTTACTGCAATTCACGGGTGCACGAGAGGTTACTGAGGGAAGTCCGTCCTCAGGTTTAACACGAATCTCCATAGAGTTAGCAATTCATGGGTGCACGAGAGGTTACTGGGGGAAGTCCGTCCTCAAGTTTAACACGAATATCCATAGCGGAGTTACTGCAATTCACGGGTGCCCGAGAGGTTAATGGGGGAAGTCCGTCCTCAGGTAACACGAATATCCGTTACTGCAATTCACGGGTGCACGAGAGGTTACTGAGGAAGTCCGTCCTCAGGTTTAACACGAATATCCATAGCGGAGTCATTGCAAGGCATGGGTACGCGAGAGGGTACTGAGGGAAGTCCTTCCTCAGGTTTAACACGAATATCCATATCGGAGTTACTAATTCGGGTGCACGAGAGGTTATGGGGAAGTCCGTCCTCAGGTAACACGAATATCCATAGCGGAGTTACTGCAATTCACGGGTGCACGAGAGGTTACTGAGGGAAGTCCGTCCTCAGGTTTAACACGAATATCCATAGCGGAGTCATTGCGAGTCATGGGTACGCGAGAGGGTACTGAGGGAAGTCCTTCCTCAGGTTTAACACGAATATCCATATCGGAGTTACTGCAATTCATGGGTGCACGAGAGGTTACTGAGGGAAGTCCGTCCTCAGGTTTAACACGAATATCCATAGCGGAGTTACTGCAATTCATGGGTGCACGAGAGGTTACTGGGGGAAGTCCGTCCTCAAGTTTAACACGAATATCCATAGCGGAGTTACTGCAATTCACGGGTGCACGAGAGGTTAATGGGGGAAGTCCGTCCTCAGGTAACACGAATATCCATAGCGGAGTTACTGCAATTCACGGGTGCACGAGAGGTTACTGAGGGAAGTCCGTCCTCAGGTTTAACACGAATATCCATAGCGGAGTTACTGCAATTCACGGGTGCACGAGAGGTTACTGAGGGAAGTCCGTCCTCAGGTTTAAGCGGCGCGACCACAGGGAATACATTGCTAGTCTCGGATACGCGGGGAAGTGCGGATAAGGAGTCGGCCTCGGGACTGGGCGATACAACCATAGGTGGGACGTCAGCAGTGCCGAACGTGCGAGTAACTATTGAGGGAAGTGCGTCCTCGGGTTTAGAAAAAAATCGTGGGTCGGACGTCGCGGCAACAGGAACCGCAGGCCGTGACGCTGGCCTGGCTGGCTCGGCAGTGGGCACGCATAGATTCTGAAATGCAACATTGTTAGACGGTGTGGCTGGCTCTGCAACGGACACGCATAGATTCTGAAATGTTCCTGAAAGATAACAATTTTACTGGGCTTGTACGGCAACGGAATGATGATGAGAAAGACAACATACATTACTTGGAGGACTGATGTCGTACACAAATACACTATGCACGGCAACCTTGTATCGTGACGGACGAAATAATGAACGAGGAGGTCCTCCTGTTCGATATGGACGTCGACAACGACGAAAAGACGCGAGATACAAGGACATGCGACATCTGAAAGGGTTATCGTGTTAGCAAATATCCTTGAACAATCCATTACTGTCAGGAATGCTGAGGTCAAGGTACTGGGTTTCGGTCAAGTCGAGGTGTTTGTAGGAAGAACAGTGTTCCGAGTCAGTAAGCAATGATGTGAGTACAATTTTCATTATAGAGTGATAAGTGATAATAAGGTATCAAGAATATTTTCTGTGTGGGAAAGGCCAGACAAAACAGGGGGGAAACAGGGGAGCGATGTGGAAGGGGAGGTGGGTGAGGAAAGTGTGGTGTCACTTGAGTTCGTATGTTTTATTGTACATAATGGTGTTTTCTTGTGTTTTCTGCAAATATGGCATCATTCAGACCGAGACTGTAGAATATAATTTAAGAGGAGTTAGTTATATAGGGTTAGGAAAAGTAGAAAGAAAGAAAAAAATCACATATAAAAATTACTGCAGGAAGGGAGAGTGACGAGGAGTGAGCACGAGAGAGGGAGATGCACCGTTTTCTGATGAGCGAGGAGACTTTGGCAGGGGACGTATGGGGAAAATGTAAAGAAATAAATTGCAAAATATTCCTAGTTGCCTTAAAACAGTTCATCAGCAGTCACCTTTAAAATCGTGACTGCTGATGTTGGTCGTCGGTCGGAGGTGGTGTAAGGTGATATGTCGGCAGGGCAGAAGTTCCTTCGTCAAAATACCACTTCACTGGACTCCCAGACTTCGGCTCACGGATGGGCCTGTAATTCCCTCACAGGGCAATGTGCGACAGGTAACGTTGTGTAACGGTGGCACATGTGGGTGACTGCTTGCATGGTGTAGTACTGGAGACAGACTTGTCAGCACTCTTGCGTATGCAACTCAGCAGGCAGTGTGTCGGGTGCGGAGACACGGTGGGGTTAGTTTGCTTGCTTTTTGGTATCTTCCCTTGTATTGTGTGTGATTGCTTGTGTCTGCTGGCTGATACTTCAGGGTGGAGTTTCAGATTCAAAAACTTATGGTGGGACGAATCTAACTGTAACAGGGCCGAAATACAGTCAGAGTGCAGATAGTCGTGTCTGGCAGGATCAGGTGAATTTGATGGTGGATTGGTCAGTAGACGTCTTAACGGTTTATTTGATGGGAGAGATACAACTGGTAGATAGGGTTTCGGTCCGACCAGCTATGGGCTGTCTGTCTGTCGCTTGCAGGCGACCCTCTTTTATAAAGGTTTACACACAATATTAGAGAGGTGCCGGTTCGTACTAGGAAGGTGAAGAGAGCAATAGTGGGGGCATGCGTTTGCGTAAACAGTACGACGTCACAAGGCGGAAGGCCTAAGGGATGTCGAATCCAGTGGTGTGTTGAACGGAAGGCTTGGTACATGTGGACTGTAACTATAACTGTATAGGGTATATATAATTGTATAGGTATAGAGTATGTGTGCGGCAACAGCAGTAGGAGAAAGGGTGGCACGCGAGTGTTTAAATACGTGTATTTTTTTGTGAGATTTACCATATGCCAAAATTTTCATGTGCCATGAGAGCATATTATCTTAAATCAATGGGAATAAAATTTCTTCAGAGTATTCATACATGGATGCAGTATGTCCTTGTGAAGTCAATTAACCATGACAGTTGATAGAAATACATTATTGAAGTCACCACATGTAACGACTGCATGTGACTTTAAGGTCACTGTACTGGCAGTTCAACGACAGAGGGCAGTGTAAGGTAGTTTTTAATGAAATATTCTCTCCTTCCATTTGCTGGCAACTAGACTGGGTGGCTGCATCTGCTTCTTGAGACAGTGTCTGTCTATGGCTACCCAGTATGATGCCCATGCAGTGTGTAGCTGAAGGACGACTTTGTGGTGGATAGGTATTCATCAAAACGACAGAGCAGTGTAAAAACATTGTGTCGAGGTTCGTTGATATTCGTCTTTTTTTACCATAGAGTGCAGTCAAACTCCTCACCTCCCTCAAGCAGATCATGACCCGGTTTCCATTCAGCACCAAGACGTCTAAAGATGTTCACAGCACCAGGTGAATCAAGCGAAGTGGTTTCACCGTTCCTTTACCCTTTTATGTGTTGATGCTATCACAGCCAGTGAAAACGTGGAGGCCCAATACTGCATGACAAATTTCTTGTCCATATTTGGATGACATGTTCGTGCTGTCCGGACCCTGCCTTTCATCGAGGTGCTTGTTGCTAGGAATAGTCTGTTAGGAATTTGGATAGCATTTGCCAAGCACAGTGCAAATACGTCAGTATCAGGGCTTCGAACGATGACCGTGTGATAGGTTTCACTAGCGTGGCATATCCGACACCCTCGCTCAAATTTCTCCATTTTTATTACAGATATCAGGATTAAGATAAAAGCTTTTCGTCTGCAATTCTAACGCAATCTTATGCGAAATCGCTTTCCTTTTCTTGGTACAGCCTGAGCATCGGGGCTTATTCTTTATGAACGTATCAGGCTGTAGATAGTTATGTTGTCATTATTTTTCCAAGCAAAAATAGAAATAAGTAAGCTAAAGGGTTTAGAAGAGTTCTTTACACAGAAAGCAAAAAGGTATTAATGAAATTGGCAAAGACAAGGAAAATGGCGTCAAAACAAAATGAATGAAGTACACTTGCAAGTACTCAAAACATATATACATTTTCCTTCAAACTAAACATTTTGGTGTGTTGACACAGCAGTATCAGGTTAAGTCATATCTTCCAATACAGGATGTGCACCATCTTGGTCAATAATATTATACACATCTGAGGCTGGTATTATAGGGGTTTGGTCATCTACTCTTTACATAGATGGATTGACAGATAAATAAATATGGATACAGATAAATATACATACAATTTTGCCAACCGCAAGCATCATATAAATAAACCTATGTTTCTGTGGCAAAACAAAATATAGTGCTGTACCTTTTGCGATCGAGATCGATTAAAAGAAAGGCACAAGAAGAGGAGAAAATAAGAAATAGAGCATGAGATAAATGTCAGTTTTCTTTGAACACAGTATACGTAAGAAAACAACGATTCTGAGACTATATAAGAGAAACTTGTATATATAGATAAATATTTATTATTATCGTTACTATTATTACTTGTATCAACAGAATTGTAGCAACATGATATATATACTGCCGTTATGACATATACCGCTATTACTGTTATTACACAAATAAGATCAATAACTGATAAGATGAAAAATGGTGATTATTATGATAATCTATGGGCCTTATTTCCGCTGACAAGAAACTGTCTCACTACACTAGAAAGTGTCGTTTTTTTTTTTTTTTTTTTTTTTTTTTTTGCGATCCTCTACGCTGTTGCCAAAGGTGCGGCTCCACCCCCATTCCGAGGAATCGTACTCGAGTTGACGAATCTGATTTATAGTTGTAAAAACAACAATATTAACAATAATGAGAATAATGATGATAATAATAATGGTAGTGATAATTATATTATATCAGTATTTCATATATGAAATAATGATAAGAAATCAACAGTGCTTACATATGTTTACGTTCACGTAAGGAAGAAAAAATATAATGAAATTTTCAATCTTCCTGTTTTCTAAGTGCCTTGCAAACATAGAATGATAAATAGTGCAACAAAAACATAAAAAAGAGGGGATATATCTAATTGTGAACCTCTTTTTTCGTTTAACTAAAAAAAAAATTCACATAAAAAATGTGGTTATTATTGTTATTATTTATAGTATTATGTTAATATTATCATTATTTCTATCCCTATTTATTTTCATTATCATTATTATCATCATTAATGCCAATATTAATGGGATTGTCATCAATATTATCATAATTAATTGAACTATTGTTAAAATCATACTTATAATTCATAATCCAAAAAGATTTTTTTCGTATATTCTCTCAAAGGGCTATATATATATATATATATATATATATATATATATATATATATATATATATATATATATATATATATATATATATATATATATATATATATCGGTAGATTTACTGTTTTCGACTTTTGGAATGTTATTACTTTTAACCTTTTTAATTACAAATGGACACTATAATTATTATTTTTATTATTGTCATTATTATTATGATTGCTATCATAGTAATTATTGCCATAATTATCATTATTATTATTATTATTGCAGTTACGATAATAATTATCCTAATTCTCATTGTTATTTTCATTATCATAATAATTTTTATAATGATAATAACAATAATGATAATTATAGTAATAATAACAATAATTATTATAACATAATAATAAGAACATTATCTTTATTTCTATTATTAGTAATATGAAAATTATTAGAATATCTTTAATTATTGCTGTTATTGCAATTTTCAAAATTATCATTATGGTAGTCATTATTATCATCAATATCATCATTATTATGTTGATGGAATCGTCATCAAAATTATCATAATTAACTGAATTATTGCTGAAATCATCATAATTATGATTTATGCAGTTATGATAATTATTGTCCTATTTGTAATTTTTATCATTATAACTACTTCTGTGATGATATCAATAATGATGATTATAGTAATAATAACAACAATAATAATCATAATAATGATATTATTATTAGTAGAATGAAAATTAATAAATTCTGCTAATGATTGCTATTATTGCATTTTTTATCGAAATTATCATTATACTAATAATAACAATAATTATAATTACAATAAAAATATCATTTCTGTTATACTTAGTGTGAAAATCATTAGATATCTTTAAATATTGCTATTAGTGGAATCAAAATTATCATTATCATCATCATGGCAGCTAACAATTCTGTATTGCTCTGTGGCATACACCAGAGCTGCATCAAGCGTTTTGCGCTTGAAAATATCCCAGAGGAAAACAAGGTCCGTCAGATTGTTGAGCATTATGAAACGACCAGAGATTGAATCAGCAAACCCACAGACATATTCCTTCTCTCTCAGCCTATCCAAATGAAACACCTTAGGGTGATCATTGGACCACTGGGGAGTTTTAAATTGTACCTGGAGGGGAGTCACAACTAATCTATGGTTGGTACCAGAGAACTCAGCACTCCTATACACCCCACAGTTCTAGAGGATCCTCCAACGAGTGCTAACGAGTATGTGATCGATCTCCTTGGCTGCATTACCCGCTACTTCCTGGAGGTGGTGACCGTCAGTGCGGCCTGACCAGTAATAGGTGTAGCTACCTACACTGGTCATGCTGCTGTCAGGTCTTCTCGCCTCTGAGAGAGTAGCCTCCTCATCTCTCAGCCACCCCAGATCTCTGCAGTTATTAGAATTATCATTATGATTGTCATTATTATCATCATTGTTGTTAATATTATTGGAATCATCAAAATTATCATAATTAACTGAATTATTACTAAAATCATCATAATTATGATTTATAATCAAACAAGGATTTTTTACGACTATTCTCTCAAAAGGCTTTTTATTTCCTATAAAATCTATTACTAGATTTTGCCTTTTTGTATTACCTTTGGTATTTTATTACTTTAAGCCTTTTTCCATTATAAATGGACACTATAATCATTATCATTATAATTATCAAAATAATTATAGTAATTATTACCATAATTATTATTATTGCAGGTATGATAATTATTACCCTAACTAATATTATCATATTATATCATTATAATCATTTTTATAATGATAACAATAATGATAATTATAGTAATAGTAACAATAATAATAATCATAATGACAAGAATACTGCTAATTATTACTATTATTGCAATTATTATCAAAATTATCATTATGATTATCGTTTTGTTATTATAATCATTATATTCATCAATACAACTATTTTTAAAATGATAATAACGATAGTTATTATCACTCTAATGATAATTATAGTAATAGCAATAATAATTATAACAATACTAATATATTATTATTTCTATTATTACAATTGGTACGAAAATCATTTGAATACTGTTAATTATTACTATTATTGCAATTATCAAAAATAGACACTATTATTGTCATTATCAGCATTATGTCAATATTACTGGAATTATCATCAAAATTATCATAGTAAACAGTATTTCTGCTAAGATCATCATAATTATCATTTATGATATTTAATTATTTATTTTTTACTATTCTCTCAAAAGGCATACATTTTACTGTAAATCTAGTTTATACTGTTTTTTCAACTTTCGGGATTTTATTACTTTTAGCCTTTTCACATTATAAATAGACACTATAATAATTATTATTATCATTTATTATCATGATTATTATTATAGTAATTATCCTGATAATTATCCATATTATTATCATGATCAGTTATGATAATCATTATCCTAATAATTACTGTCATTTTCATCATTATACTTTTAGTGACGCAGTCAAGATAGTGAAACAATAAGCATAAGCATTTATATAGAGAATCTAAGAAAAACTAGATATGAATCAATAAAAAAATAAGTTAATGATGGTTTTATCAACATTTTGCTTTAGTTTTCCCAGAAAAAAAAATTAAAAAGGTGTTTCAAGTTGTGTGTATAATCTCATTTCCTCTGTCCTGATTTGAATACCCAAAATCTTGGTGATGGCACTTGACACAACTCCATGATAATAAAGAAATGCATAATATATTGCAGAATACTGGATACAAGGTTCAGTGAACGGAAATCAGTCTTGAGGATTTGATGAGAAATTGATACTTAACCTCCCAAGGTTTGAAAGTGAAATGAAATTTTAATAAAGTAAATAATAAGAGTATTTTTTATATTTTATTATAATTAGATTTTATATATTACAAATATGGATATACATACATAAACAATATATAAAAAAGGTAAGAAATAAATAGCCTTCAAAATATTCTTCTCTTTCATTAACAGAGTCTTCTCCCATATGGATGAAATTCCTCATGAATTTCGAGCATTCAAGGTACGTTAGACCTGAAAATATACAGGCTTAGTTTATGGGTGACTGAAACAATTTGAAATGTAACATTTGAAATAAAAATTGTAATGAAAAACAATCATATTTCAAAATTGCGCATTATATGAGTTAACTTTATCTTACATACAATGCCTGTATAATGCAGTGGAGATCTTTAAATATTGTTAAAAGAACAAATTTATTTATTTATGAAGTATATATATATATATATATATATATATATATATATATATATATATATATATATATATATATATATAAATACATATATATATATATATATATATATATATATATATATAAATATATATATATATATATATATATTGTAAAGAAATTCGGCTATTCTATTTATTTTCTTAATTTGCTTCGCTCGCCTGAATACGTGGCGAGCGAAATGCTTCGTCCGAATCCTGAAGTCAGATCAAGGTTCGCTCGGGAGCCTTGGTTTCGGGTTGTGGGTACGGGGGTCCTCACTCGACCCGACCATTGCCTTGAGGTGAGGTGTTTTCCCCGTGCTATTTTTGAATTTTATTTATTATTATTTTGTGAAATTGTATCTGTATACATAAACAAAAGTGTATTTTTCTAACAAAGGCAATTGAACCTACTCGTGTCAAGGGCCAGGCATGGAGGCTTCTTTTTTAGATATTCATTAATGGGAAAAATTTGAAGAATTGAGTCCACGTGGCCACGCGACACTGGACAAGACAGTATTGTGTCATGGACTAAGAGAAGAAAGGAATGTTTCCTCTGTATTTCTTTAAATGATAGTGATATCGTGAAACTTATAATTCTGTGTGAATTATGATTTTTTGTTTGTTTGTTATTAATAAATCTTTGTTAATGGTTCGAACTGAATATTTGTTTCCTCATTGCTAGTAAATCTCTATGAAACTAAAAGAACTTGGCATTTACATGTGGCGACCTTGCCAGGATTCATGATTTACTCGTTTTGAGGATCAAATTCACGAACATGATAAGATGCGTGATGGTACGGTGTTCAAGTCTGAGCAAATAAATGGTTTGCTGTACCGTACATGTGTTGCTTCAAAGCACTGTGAAAGAGTTGGTAAATCTTCTCTGGTAGTACCCAGTAAATGTAGAGCCATCATTCTCGCAGTAGGTCATGAGAGCCCCTTAGCCGGTCATTTCTCCCATCGGAAATCAGAAATGCGTATTAGGGACCATTTCTATTGGCCAAACATGGGAGCTGAAATCCGAGACTTTTGTAAGTCTTGCGACAAGTGTCAAAGGATGTCAAGTAGAGGTAGGGTAAGACCAGTGCCATTAAAACCCATGCCCATTTTAACGGAGCCTTTCTCTCGTGTCTCCATAGACTTGGTAGGACCGATTTCTCCTCCATCTTCTGAGGGTCACCGTTATATTTTAACTTTGATAGATTTTGCGACCGGGTTTCCAGAAGCATTGCCTCTCAAAGAGATAGATTCAATATCTGTAGCTGAAGCCCTTATGGTGATCTTTTCAAGGGTCGGTATTCCTCGGGAAATTTTGTCTGATCGAGGAAGGCAATTTGTTTCTCTAATGGGCGAACTGCATAAATTATTGGGTGTAAAGCCACTTTTTACAACTCCCTATCATCCTAGTGGGAATGGAAGGGTGGAAAGGTTTCATGCAACACTAAAAGCCTCCTTAAGGAAATTGTGTAGTGACAAACCACAGAATGGCACCGTTATCTTGTCCCCACATTATTCGCTATGCGAGAGATTCCTAGCGATCGAACTGGGTTTTCTGCTTTTTGAGCTACTTTATGGACGGACAGTCCGGGGACTCTTTCAGTCTTAAGGACTTGTGGGAAGACACAACCATGAGAGATGATGTTAGATCTTCCTTTCAATATGTGATTGAATTGAAAGACAAGCTGGAGGAGTGTGCTAAAATTGCAGCTCAAAATGCTGAGATTAGTTCCTCTAAATTCAAATCTTATTTTGACTTGAAATCTCAGGATAGGAAGTTTAGTCCAGGTGAGGAAGTTCTTTCTCCTCCCTGATAACCAAAACAAGTTGCTCATGTCTTGGAGGCCCTTATACTGTTCTGGAATGTCGAAATAAGGTGAATTATCTTATCGATGAAGGTGGAAAACAGAAGTTGCTTCATGCTAACCTTCTTAAAGAAGTATCATAGGAGAGCAACAAGTTCCCAACCTAATGTTATGGACGAGAAAGTAAGATAGATGCTGAAATGAACCCACAAATAGTCCAGAATTGTATTCTTGAAGATACTGAATTGAGCGATAGCAATTTCCTCTAAACTTCTGATGGAGAAGAGCCCATCTTGCCTGAGAGTGATCAACCTGAGATTTGTTCTGACCTTTCAGCAGAACAGAAATCTGATATTGATTCAGTAATTGCAGAGTTTGTAGATGTATTTTCATTAACTCCAGGTTGCACAAACACCCTTGAACATGATATTGAAGTTAACACCACAGAGCGTATAAAGTCTAAGGTTTATCCCATTCCTATACATCTAAAGCCTCACTTCGAAGATGAAGTTGACCAATTGCTTGAACAAGGGATTATACAGCTATCATCATCTCCCCATTCATCTCCTGTAGTCATGGTAAAAAAGTCTGATGGTAGCTATCGTATGGCCATAGATTATCGAGCTGTTAACTCCGTAACTAATTTTCATGCTGAACCAGCTTGCACTATGGAGGAAGACTTGTACAAGTTTTCAGGATGTAATTACTTCTCTGAATTAGATCTTACGAAGGCTTACTATCAAGTTAAACTTTCTGAGAAGGCCAGACCTTTAACAGCATTTCCTTCACACAAGGGTCTTATGGAGTTTTGTCGTATGCCTTTCGGATTGGTAAATGCTTGTGCCACTTATATCCGCCTTATGCGCATTGTTTTGGCTGGTTTAAAGAATGTTTCCTTCTATTTTGACAATATTTTCATCCATACTAAACATGGGATGAACATAAAGATGCTAATTTCAGTGTTAAAGAGATTACGTGAACATAACCTCACTGCAAAGCCATCAAAATGCAGATTTGGCTTTAAGTCTATTGAGTACTTGGGTTTTATTCTTGATGGAAACTACTTGCATCCTAAACTCGATAAAATAGAAGCTATACTTAATTTACCTCCTCCTTGCACAAAGAAGACCTTAAGATCTTTCCTTGGTTTGATTTCATTCTATAGAATGTTTATTCCACAAGCAGCTTCACTGACAAGCTCTTTATCTGATTTGTTGCGTAAAAATGTCAGGGAACCACTGAAATGGACGGACGAATTGACTAAGTATTTGAACAGTTAAAAGCTGCATTAGCTTCAAAACCCGTATTAAAGTTACCTGATGCTTCCCATCCTTTTGTCTTACGTACAGATTCATCAGATGTTGGGCTTGGAGCTGTTCTTCTACAGTACGTCGATGGTCATCCATTTCCTGTGGCGTACGCTAGTCGGAAACTATTAGATAGAGAGAAGAGGTACTCGACTATTGAGAAAGAAGGCTTGGCTATAATGTTCGGTATCCACCGATTTAGATATTACCTAATGGGTCAAGAATTTATCCTGGAAGTGGATCACAAGCCATTAATTTATATCAATAAATTCAAGGGGTCGAATAACAGACTTTTACGGTGGTCGTTAAGCTTGCAACCTTATCGCTTCCGTTTGGTTCACGTTGCAGGGCGTGATAATCTTGGAGCGGATCTCCTTAGTCGTTCCGGAAATTAATTACACTTGAAGTCTGGAACTCTCCTTTTCATATAGTTTTGTTGAAAGAAATCACTAATTTCTAATTTACCACGTTTCACACAGTTAATTTGATAGCATTTTCAGTCTTATGATTTTTTTAATAAATGATTTCATGTTCGTAGTATCAGCAGTTTTGAAGTTATTTCACTTTGATGTGTACACCACGTACTTTGAGTTACACTACAGTTCCACTCGCTGAAATGTAGAAAATTCACTGATTAAGTTAAAGTAACCACCAGATTTGATTTGTATTTAGTAATACAATATTGACGATTGTTTCTTTTATGATTTCAACACACATACTCACTTCTCATTATGAAGTGAACCAGTTATTTTGGAAGACGAATAAAAACTGAGAGCGTGCTGCCTCTTTGTTTACGTTTTATAGCTTCTCCCTGCTATATTTGTTTTAACTTCTCCCTGCTAGGTCCCTTTCTTTAGAAGAAAACGGATTATTTTGGGGGGCCAACTGTTATGAATGTGTATGGTTACTGACTAAAGTGGAAAGCTGGTTTTAGTTTCTCATTTAAAAAGAAAGTTTTTTTTTTGTATCATTGGTTTGTATCTATCCATTGGATAGATACTTGTTGGGGGAGCCATGTAAAGAAATTCGGCTATTTGTTTTTTTCTTAATTTGCTTTTGGCGAGCGAAATGCTTCGTCGAATCCTGGTCGATCAAGGTTCGCTCGGGAGCCTTGGTTTCGGGTTGTGGGTACGGGGGTCCTCACTCGACCCGACCATTGCCTTGAGGTGAGGTGTTTTCCCCGTGCTATTTTTGAATTTTATTTTTATTTTTTTGTGAAATTGTATCTGTATACATAAACAAAAGTGTATTTTTTTAACACAGGCAATTGAACCTACTCGTGTCAAGGGCCAGGCATGGAGGCTTCTTTTTAGATATTCATTAATGGGAAAATTTGAAGAATTGAGTCCACGTGGCCACGACACTGAACAAGACAGTATTGTGTCATGGACTAAGAGAAGAAAGGAATGTTTCCTCTGTATTTCTTTGAATGATAGTGATATCGTGAAATTTATAATTTTCTGTGTGAATTATTTTTTTTTTTTATAATAAATTTTTGTTAATGGTTCGAACTGAACATTTGTTTCCTCATTGCTAGTAAATCTCTATGAAACTAAAAGAACTTGGCATTTACATATATATATATATATATATAATATATATATATATATATATTCTTTCTTTTCTTTCTTCTTTCTTTCTTTCTTTTTCTTTCTTTTTTTCTTTCTTTCTTTCTTTCTTCTTTTCTTCTTTCTTCTTTTCTTTTCTTCTTTCTCTTCTTCTTTCTTTCTTCTTTCTTTCTTTCTTTCTTTCTTTCTTTCTTTCTTTCTTCTTTCTTTCTTTTTTTTTCTTTCTTCTTATTCTTTTTTTTTCTTACTTTCTTTTTTTCTTTTTCTTTCTTTCTTCTTTCTTTCTTTCTTCTTCTATTTTCTCTTTCTTTCTTTCTTTCTTTCTCTTCTCTTTCTTCTTTTCTCTATTTTTTTCTTTTTATACACCATACATACAACATACATATACGAATAAAAATAAATATATCATACTACAATATATACATTCATTATATATATATATATAATATATA
>NW_020869741.1:181844-193817 GCF_003789085.1 Penaeus vannamei | reverse complement strand
TTGCAGTAAATTATTGGAATATAGTTAATCATTACTATTATTGCAGTAATTATCAAGATTATCATAACAATTATGATTTTATCATTATTATCATTATTATTGTCATTATCATTGTCATTATCATAATTATCATTATTGTCAATAATAAGGGATTATCATGGAAATCATAATAATTACCTGAATTAATGTTAAAATCCTGATAATTACCATAAGAAAGCGAAAAGTTTTTTTTCAACGTTTATCTCTAAAGGCTGTAATACGTTAGAATTTGCCGTTTTTTCGACTTTTGGGATTTTATTACTACTGGCCTTTATATCCTTTCAAATGGAGTGAATGATAATTATCATCATCATTATTATCATTACTGTCATCATTTTGAGGATTATTATCATTACATTCATTATCATCATGATTATTATTATTGTTATCATCATTATGTCAGTTATATTAATTATGCTAATTATTATTGTTATTTTCATCATAACTATTTACATAATGATAAGAGCAGTAATGAAAATCTTAGATATAATAATGACAATAATAATGATTATAATGACAATGATAATGATATTATTTCTATTGCCATTATTAGTATGAAAATTATTGGAATAGAGTTAATTATTGCAGTAATTATCAAGATTATCATTATAATTATGACTTTATCATTATTACCATTATTATTGTCATTATCATTGTCATTATCATCATAATCATTATTGTCAATAATAAAGGAATTTTCATGGAAATCATCATAATTACCTGAAATAAAGTTGAAATCATCATAATTACCATATAATAATAATAGCAATAATGATAATCTTAGAAATAATAATGACAATAATAACAATCATAATGACAATGATAATGATGTTATTATTATTTCTATTGCCATTATTAGTATGAAAATTATTGGAATAGAGTTAATTATTGCTATCATTGAAGTAATTATCAAGATTCTCATTATATTTATGATTATATCATTATTATCATTATTTTTGCTATTAACATTGTCATTATCATCATAATTATCATCAGTATTGTCAATAATAAAGGAATTATCATGGAAATCATCATAATTACCTGAAGTAAAGTTAAAATCCTTATAATTACCATTTAAAAGCGAAAAGGTTTTTTTTAACTACGTTTCTCTCAAAAGCCTGTAATACACTATATTTTGCCGTTTTACGACTTTTGGGATTTCATTACTTCTGGCCTTTATTTCATTATAAATGGACTGAATGATAATTATTATCGTCATTATTATCATTACTGTCATCATTTTTATGATTATTATCATTATAGTCATCATCATCATTATCATCATTATCATTATGATCATTATTGCAGTTATCATAATTATTATGCTAATTATCATTGCTATTTTATTATTATAACTATTTATATAATGATAATAGCAATATTGATAATCGTAAAATAATAAAGACAATAATGATAATTATAATGACAATGATAATGATGTTATTATTATTTCTATTGCTATTACTTGTATGAAAATTATTGGAATAGAGTTAATTATTGCAATCATTGCAGTAATTATCAAGATTTTCATTATATTATCATTTTATCATTATCATTATTAATGTCATTATCAGTCATTATCATCATAATTATCATCATTATTGTCAATAATAAAGGAATTACCATGGAAATCATCATAATTACCTGAATTAAAGTTAAAATCCTCATAATTACCATTAAAAAGCGAAAAGGTTTTCCTTGCCGTTTTTTTCTCGACTTTTGGGGTTTTATTATTACTTCTGGCCTTTATTTCATTATAAATGGACTGAATGATAATTATCATCATCATTATTATCACGGTCATCATTTTGAGGATTATTATCATTATAGTCATTATCATGATAATCATTATTATTATCATTATTGCAGTTATAATAATTATTATGCTAATTATTATTGCCTTTTTCATCATTATAACTATTTATATAATGATAATAGCAATAATGATAATCTTAGAAATAATATTGACAATAATAATAATTATAATGACAATGATAATGATGTTAATGTTATTTCTATTACCAATGTTATTATGAAAATTATTGGAATAGAGTTAATTATATCTATTTTTGCAGTAATTATCAAGACTATCATTATAGTTATGATTATCATTATTATTGTCATTATCATTGTAATTATCATCATAATTATCATTATTGTGAATAATAAAGGAGTTATCATGGAAATCATCATAATTACCTGAATTAATGCAAAAATCCTCATAATTACCATTAAAAAGCGAAAAGGGTTTTTTTGACGTTCCTCTCAAAAGGCTAGATTTTCCGTTTTTTCAACTTTTGGGATTTTATTACTTCTGGCTTTAATTTCATTATAAATGACTGAATGATAATTATCCTCATCATTATCATTACTGTCATTATTTTTATGATTATTATCATTATAGTCATTATCATTGTAAAGAAATTTCGGCTATTTTATTTATATTCTTAATTTGTTTCGCTCGCGAATACGTGGCGAGCGAAATGCTTCGTCCGAATCCTGGTCGAATCAAGGTTCGCTCGGGAGCCTTGGTTTCGGGTTGTGGGTACGGGGGTCCTCACTCGACCCGACCATTGCCTTGAGGTGAGGTGTTCTCCCCGTGCTATTTTTGAATTTTATTTATTTATTTTTTGTGAAATTGTATCTGTATACATAAACAAAAGTGTATTTTTTGAACACAGGCAATTGAACCTACTCGTTCTTTTTTAGATATTCATTAATGGGAATAATTTGAAGAATTGAGTCCACGTGGCCACGCGACACTGAACAAGACTGTATTGTGTCATGGACTAAGAGAAGAAAGGAATGTTTCCTCTGTATTTCTTTGAATTATAGTGATATCGTGAAATTTATAATTGTTCTGTGTGAATTGATTTTTTTTTGTTTGTTATTAATAATTTTTTTTAATGGTTCGAACTGAATATTTGTTTCCTCATTGCTAGTAAATCTCTATGAAACTAAAAGAACTTGGCATTTACTTGTGGCGACCTTGCCAGGATTCATGATTTACTCGTTTTGAGGATCAAATTCACGAGTAGAACCATTTTATATATTATATTTGTTAACAACTGTAATACTTTCAGTGCTGTACGGCAGTACGTGGAAGTTGTTTGTTTATGGAAGTTGCGGGAAGGTTTCCCCTTCATGGTTTGCCGTCCTTGGGGCCCGGAGGTGAATCTCTAAAATAGGTTGGACTTCAGGTAGGGTGTGGTGTATCTTCTTGAGGGGAAGATTACTCTTCTGAAAGTCCTGTTATTGACGTCATGTCGGTGAGTTCGGTCTGTTGAGACCACTTTTGTTTTGTGTTGCTAGTGCGAGGAAGAACTCTTCTAGTATTGATTAAACGTGTATTAGTAATTTTTGAGTCGGTCGGTCAATAGTGATTCTTTTTAGTTTTTGACATTCTTGATTCTGTAATAATGGCAGATCTTAACTTTGATGTTTTAAAAGCTCAGGCTGAGGAACTAGGCCTTAAAGGAAATGATATTGCTCAGTATGTCATCAGTCAACAGACACTTGCACGGGAGGAGAGAGCAAAAAGAAAGAGAATTTCAGAAAGAGCAATTAGAGGCAGAGAAAGAGAGAGTTAAACTGGAACATGAGCTTCAGATGGCTCGGTTAAACAATTCTGATAGTTCATTAAATCCTGTACTTTTTGATGGCGCTTCACGCCCTAGTTTACCAGTTTTAAAGATGGAGAAGACATCACTTCATACTTAATTAGATTTGAGCGCATTGCTAACTTGTTAAATTTTAAAGAAGAAACTTATGCTATCAGATTGGGAAGTTTGTTAACAGGAAAGGCTGTTGATATATACACCTCACTGCCTCCAGAAACAACAGCCGATTACCAGTTATTAAAGAAAGCTCTCTTAAGGGGTTATAGTAAAACTCCGCAAGTTACAGGAATGATTTTAGGACTGCTAAAATAAAAAGTGGTGAAACATATGAACAGTTTGCTATCAGGCTTGGACGATTGTTTGACTATTGGGTCGATTCGCATAATATCACCAAAGATTATGCATCTCTTCGTGATTTTATGTTGTTAGATCAACTAATGTCTTCTATCTCCCAGATCTGCGTGTTTTTGTAAAGCCTGTCAGATAATTGGTCATCTGCTCATAGTGCTTACCCCAGGTCATATCAATCATCTGAACAAGGTAAGAGAAGTGTGGCTCCAAAGCCCCAAACTCCAGTCCAATCAGCTCTTAGAAGGGATTTTTCTTCTGTTAAATGTCATGGGTGTGGTGATATTGGACATATTAGATCTCGCTGTCCTAAAAATCCCCTAGCGTACAAGCAATATCACCCAATTCCAACTCACAAAGTCGGATTTTGTCTAAGTGACAGGGAAAATTCAAAGTTCATGACAGCTGGTACAGTGAATGGGGCTTGGGTATCCACAGTTCTCAGAGATACGGGGTGCACATGTGTTATTGTATCTCACAAGGTGTTACCAGATGTTGATCTCTCTAGGGCTGATCTGGTGGGGATCGAAGATTATTTAGGCCGGGTGGATTACTTCCCCAAAACTAAATGCTACCTGAATTGTCCCTATTTTAAGGTTGGATTGATGTGGTGCGAGCACCAATTAAATTCTGTAGCGTCCTGATTGGAAATGTACCAGGGGTATATAGTCCCAAATTATCTCCAGATTCTGAGTAACTGAACGTTCAAATGTCCCTCTTGATTATTCCTGTGCCATTCAGACTAGATCCTCCAAAGTAAAAAGGGTTCACCCTTTAGTGTTGCCGGAGATCGAGCCTCTTAAAGTAACTCCTGAAGACTTTGCAAAATTGCAGGCAGAATGTCATTCTCTCACTAAATTTTGGGAAAAAGTAAAGTCTGAAGAACATGATAAGATGCGTGATGGTACGGTGTTTAAGTTTGAGCAAATAAATGGTTTGCTGTACCGTACATGTGTTGCTTCAAAGCACTGTGAAAGAGTTGGTAAATCTTCTCTGGTAGTACCCAGTAAATGTAGAGCCATCATTCTCGCAGTAGGTCATGAGAGCCCCTTAGCCGGTCATTTCTCCCATCGGAAATCAGAAATGCGTATTAGGGACCATTTCTATTGGCCAAACATGGGAGCTGAAATCCGAGACTTTTGTAAGTCTTGCGACAAGTGTCAAAGGATGTCAAGTAGAGGTAGGGTAAGACCAGTGCCATTAAAACCCATGCCCATTTTAACGGAGCCTTTCTCTCGTGTCTCCATAGACTTGGTAGGACCGATTTCTCCTCCATCTTCTGAGGGTCACCGTTATATTTTAACTTTGATAGATTTTGCGACTGGGTTTCCAGAAGCATTGCCTCTCAAAGAGATAGATTCAATATCTGTAGCTGAAGCCCTTATGGTGATCTTTTCAAGGGTCGGTATTCCTCGGGAAATTTTGTCTGATCGAGGAAGGCAATTTGTTTCTCAACTAATGGGCGAACTGCATAAATTATTGGGTGTAAAGCCACTTTTTACAACTCCCTATCATCCTAGTGGAATGGAAGGGTGGAAAGGTTTCATGCAACACTAAAAGCCTCCTTAAGGAAATTGTGTAGTGACAAACCACGAGAATGGCACCGTTATCTTGTCCCCACATTATTCGCTATGCGAGAGATTCCTAGCGATCGAACTGGGTTTTCTGCTTTTGAGCTACTTTATGGACGGACAGTCCGGGGACCTCTTTCAGTCTTAAGGGACTTGTGGGAAGACACAACCATGAGAGATGATGTTAGATCTTCCTTTCAATATGTGATTGAATTGAAAGACAAGCTGGAGGAGTGTGCTAAAATTGCAGCTCAAAATGCTGAGATTAGTTCCTCTAAATTCAAATCTTATTTTGACTTGAAATCTCAGGATAGGAAGTTTAGTCCAGGTGAGGAAGTTCTTGTTCTCCTCCCTGATAACCAAAACAAGTTGCTCATGTCTTGGAGTGGCCCTTATACTGTTCTGGAATGTCGAAATAAGGTGAATTATCTTATCGATGAAGGTGGAAAACAGAAGTTGCTTCATGCTAACCTTCTTAAGAAGTATCATAGGAGAGCAACAAGTTCCCAACCTAATGTTATGGACGAGGAAAGTAAGATAGATGCTGAAATGAACCCACAAATAGTCCAGAATTGTATTCTTGAAGATACTGAATTGAGCGATAGCAATTTTCCTCTAACTTCTGATGGAGAAGAGCCCATCTTGCCTGAGAGTGATCAACCTGAGATTTGTTCTGACCTTTCAGCAGAACAGAAATCTGATATTGATTCAGTAATTGCAGAGTTTGTAGATGTATTTTCATTAACTCCAGGTTGCACAAACACCTTGAACATGATATTGAAGTTAACACCACAGAGCGTATAAAGTCTAAGGTTTATCCCATTCCTATACATCTAAAGCCTCACTTCGAAGATGAAGTTGACCAATTGCTTGAACAAGGGATTATACAGCTATCATCATCTCCCCATTCATCTCCTGTAGTCATGGTAAAAAAGTCTGATGGTAGCTATCGTATGGCCATAGATTATCGAGCTGTTAACTCCGTAACTAATTTTCATGCTGAACCAGCTTGCACTATGGAGGAAGACTTGTACAAGTTTTCAGGATGTAATTACTTCTCTGAATTAGATCTTACGAAGGCTTACTATCAAGTTAAACTTTCTGAGAAGGCCAGACCTTTAACAGCATTTCCTTCACATAGGGGTCTTTATGGAGTTTTGTCGTATGCCTTTCGGATTGGTAAATGCTTGTGCCACTTATATCCGCCTTATGCGCATTGTTTTGGCTGGTTTAAAGAATGTTTCCTTCTATTTTGACAATATTTTCATCCATACTAAAACATGGGATGAACATAAAGATGCAATTGTTTCAGTGTTAAAGAGATTACGTGAACATAACCTGGGTTTTTTCTTGATGGAAACTACTTGCATCCTAAACTCGATAAAATAGAAGCTATACTTAATTTACCTCCTCCTTGCACAAAGAAGACCTTAAGATCTTTCCTTGGTCTGATTTCATTCTATAGAATGTTTATTCCACAAGCAGCTTCACTGACAAGCTCTTTATCTGATTTGTTGCGTAAAAATGTCAGGGAACCACTGAAATGGACGGACGAATTGACTAAAGTATTTGAACAGTTAAAAGCTGCATTAGCTTCAAAACCCGTATTAAAGTTACCTGATGCTTCCCATCCTTTTGTCTTACGTACAGATTCATCAGATGTTGGGCTTGGAGCTGTTCTTCTACAGTACGTCGATGGTCATCCATTTCCTGTGGCGTACGCTAGTCGGAAACTATTAGATAGAGAGAAGAGGTACTCGACTATTGAGAAAGAAGGCTTGGCTATAATGTTCGGTATCCACCGATTTAGATATTACCTAATGGGTCAAGAATTTATCCTGGAAGTGGATCACAAGCCATTAATTTATATCAATAAATTCAAGGGTCGAATAACAGACTTTTACGGTGGTCGTTAAGCTTGCAACCTTATCGCTTCCGTTTGGTTCACGTTGCAGGGCGTGATAATCTTGGAGCAGATCTCCTTAGTCGTTCCGGAAATTAATTACACTTGAAGTCTGGAACTCTCCTTTTCATATAGTTTTGTTGAAAGAAATCACTAATTTCTAATTTACCACGTTTCACACAGTTAATTTGATAGAATTGAGATCTTTTGAATATTGTCGATGCCTTTTGGATTGGTGTAAATTTTTTTAGCCTTGAATAAGAGAAAATGGCTAGGATTTTAGGGCTGACTGTTAATAAGTATGTCCTGAGGTTATTATGGAAAGTTATTTATTTGTTTCTCATTACAAAAGTAAGAAGTTCCTTTGTTATATGTATCTATCTGTTAGATAATACTTGTTGGGGGCCGTGTGAAGAAAATCGGCTATTTTGTTTATTTTGTTTTGCTCGCCTGTGTATGTGGCAAGCGAAATGCTTTGTTCGAATCTGTGTTCGAATCAAGGTTCGCTCGGGAACCTTGGGTGTAGGGTTGTGGGCACGGCAGGTTCTCACTCGATCCGACCATTGCCGTAAGGTGAGGTGTTTTCCCCCGTCCTATTTTTTGTAATTTAATTATTTTTATTTTTTGAGATGTTTGTTCAGAGAATTTAAACAGTTGTATTCTTCAACACAGGCTGGAGAACCTACTGCTGTCAAGGCCAGGCACAGAGGCTTCTATTTATTTAATCAACTTTATTTATTAATCGAAAACTCAAGTCCACGTGGTCACAAGATGTTGATTCTGTGGACATGGTGAACACTGGATACTGTGAACATTTATCTCCGAAACAAATAAAAGGGATGTTTTTTGTGTATCTTTAACTGATTATAGATATTGTGAAATGTGTCTTTATATATATATTTTTATGTGAATAATTTTTTGTTAATGGTTCTGAATTTGTTTTACTTGTATCCTCAAAATTAGTAAATCTCTATGAAACTAAAAGAATTTGGCATTTACAATAATAATGATAATAATCATCATTCAGTCCATTTATAATGAAATAAATGCCAGAAGTAATGAAATCCTATAAGTCGAAAAAAACGGCAAAATCTAGGGTATTACAACATCGTTTCCAGAGAAACGTCGAATTTTTCTTTTCACTTTTCATTGGTAATTATGAGGATTTTAACATTAATTCAAGTAATTATGATGATTTTCATGATAATTTTTTATCATTGACAATAATGAGGATAATTATGATGATAATGACAATGATAATGGCAATAATAATGATAAAATTATAATTATAATGATAATTTTCATAATTACTGCAAAAATAGCAATATTAACACTATTTCCAATAATTTTCATACTAATAATGGAATAGAATAAAGAATAACATCATTATCATTGTCATTATCATTATTACTATTGTCATTATTATTATGATTTTCATGATAATCCTATATTATTGACAATAATTGAATAATTTTGATAATAATGACAATAATAATTATAATTATAATGATAACTTTGATAATTAATGCAATAATAGAAATAATTAACTCTATCCAATCATTTTCATACAAATAATGGCAAATAGAAATAAGAATAACATCATTCTCATTGTTATTATAATTATCATTACTGTCATTATTATTTCTAAAATTATCATTATTGCTATTATCATTATATAAATAGTTATAAAAATAAAAATAGCAATGATAATTAGCATAATAATTATTATGACTGCAATAATGATAATAATGATAATGATAATCATGATGATAATGACTATAATGATAATAATCATGAAAATAATGACGGTAATCATAATAATCATGAAAATACTGACAGCAATGATAATAATGATGATAATAATCATTATTTGGTCCATTTATAATGATATAAAGGCCAGAAGTAAACAAATTCACAGTTGAAAAAACCAGCAAAATCTAGCGTATTTTTTTGAGAGAAACTTTTGACTTTTGAGAGAAACGTCGAAAAAAAAACTTTTCGTTTTTTAATGGTAATTATGAGGATTTTAACATTAATTCAGGTAATTATGATGATTTTCATGATAAATCCTTTATTATTGACAATAATGAGGATAATTATGATGATCATGACAATGATAATGAAAATAATAATGATATAACCATAATCATAATGATAATTCAAATAATTACTGCAATAATCGCAATAACTAACTCTATTCCAATAATTTTCATACGTATAATGGCAATAGATATAAGAATAACATCATTATCATCATTTCATTATTATTTCTAAAATTATCATTATTGCTATTATCATTATATAAATAGTTATAATAATAAAAATAGCAATAATAATTAGCATACTAATGATTATTTCTGCAATAATGATGATAATAAGAATGATAATCATGATAATGACTATAATGATAATCATGAAAATAATGACAGTAATGATAATAATAATGATAATCATAATTCAGTCCATTTATAATGAAATAAAGGCAAGAAGTAATAAAATCCCAAAAGTCGAAAAAAACGTCGAAAACACCCCTTTTCGCTTATTAATCGTAATTATCAGGTTTTTAACATAAATTCAGGTAATTATGATGATTTTCATGATAATTCCTTTATTATTGACAATAATGAGGATAATTATCATGATAAAGACAATGATAATGACAATAATAATTATAAAATCATAATTATAATGATAATTTTGATAATTACTGCAATAATAGCAATAATTAACTCTATTTCAATAATTTTTATAATAATAATGGCAATAGAAATAATAATAACATCATTATCATTGTCATTATAATAATTATTATTATTATTAATTCTATAATTATCATTATTGCTATTATTATAATTATATAAATAGTTATAATGATAAAAATAGCAATAATAATTAGCATACTAATGATTATAACTACAATAACGATGATAATAATAATGACAATCATGATGATAATGACTATAATGATAATAATCATGAAAATAATGATAGTAATGATAATAATGATGATAATAATCATCATTCAGTCCATTTATAATGAAATAAAGGCCAGAAGTAATAAACCCAAAAGTCGGAAAAATGGCAAAATCTAGCGTATTACAGCATCCTTTCTAGAGAAACGTCGAAAAAACCCTCTTTCGCTTTTTAAGGGTAATTATGACGATTTTAACATTAATTCAGTTAATTAGGATGATTTTCATGTTAATTCCTTTATTATTGAAAATAATGAGGATAATTATGATGATAATGACAATGATAATGATAAAATCATATTTATAATAATAATTTTGATAATTACTGCAATAATAGCAATAATTAGCTCTATTCTAATAATTTTCATACAAATAATGGCAATAGAAATAAGAATAACATCATTATCATTGTCATTATAATTACTATTATTGTCATTATTATTTCTAAAATTATCATTATTGCTATTATCATTATATAAATAGGTATAATGATAAAAAAGCAATAATAATTAGCATAAAAATTACTACAACTTCAATAATGATGATAATAATAATGATAAGCATGATGATAATGACTATAATGATAATAATCATTACAATAATGACAGTAACGATAATAATGATCATATTCATTATTCAGTCCATTTATAATGAAATGAAGTCCAGATGTAATAAAATCCCAACAGTCGAAAAAACGGCAAAGTCTAGCGTTTAAAACAGCCTTTTGAGAGAAACGTCGAAAAAAAACCCTTTTCGCTTTTTAATGGTATTTTAAGAGATTTTATAATTAATTCAGTTATTTATGATGATTTTTATGATAATTCCTTTATTATTGACAATAATGAGGATAAATTATGATGATAATACAATGATAATGACAATAATAATGATAAACAATAATTATAATGATAATTTTGATAATTACTGCAATAATAGCAATAATTAACTCTAATAATGGCAATAAAAATAAGAATAACATCATTATCATTGTCATTATAATTATTATTATTGCCATTATTATTTCTAAAATTATCATTATTCTATTATCATTAATAAATATTTAAAACGAAAAATTAGCAATAATAATTAGCATAATAATTATTATAACTGCAATAATGATTGTAATAATAATGATAATCATGATGATAATGACTATAATGATAATAATAATGAAAATAATGACAGTAATGAATAATAATGATGATAATAATCATCATTCAGCCATGAAATAAAGGACAGAAGTAATCCATATCCCAAAAGTCGAAAAAAACGGTAAAATCTAGCGTATTAACAAACATCCTTTCGAGAGAAACGTCGTAAAAAAAAGCTTTTCACTTTTTATTGGTAATGATGAGGATTTTAACATTAATTCATGTAATTATGAGGATTTTCATGATCATTCCTTTATTATTGACAATAATGAGGATATTATGATGATAATGACAATGATAATGACAAAATAAATATGATTAAATTATAATTAGTGATAGTTTTGAGAATTACTGGGCAAATAATAGCAA
>NW_020869741.1:171709-176709 GCF_003789085.1 Penaeus vannamei | reverse complement strand
GGTGCACAAGTGTTATTGTATCTCACAAGGTGTTACCAGATGTTGATCTCTCTAGGGCTGATCTGGTGGGGATCGAAGATTATTTAGGCCGGTGGATTACTTCCCCAAAACTAAATGCTACCTGAATTGTCCCTATTTTAAAGGTTGGATTGATGTGGTGCGAGCACCAATTAAATTCTGTAGCGTCCTGATTGGAAATGTACCAGGGGTATATAGTCCCAAATTATCTCCAGATTCTGAAGTAACTGAACGTTCAAATGTCCCTCTTGACTATTCCTGTGCCATTCAGACTAGATCCTCCAAAGTAAAAAGGGTTCACCCTTTAGTGTTGCCGGAGATCGAGCCTCTTAAAGTAACTCCTGAAGACTTTGCAAAATTGCAGGCAGAATGTCATTCTCTCACTAAATTTTGGGAAAAAGTAAAGTCTAAAGAACATGATAAGATGCGTGATGGTACGGTGTTTAAGTATGAGCAAATAAATGGTTTGCTGTACCGTACATGTGTTGCTTCAAAGCACTGTGAAAGAGTTGGTAAATCTTCTCTGGTTGTACCCAGTAAATGTAGAGCCATCATTCTCGCAGTAGGTCATGAGAGCCCCTTAGCCGGTCATTTCTCCCATCGGAAATCAGAAATGCGTATTAGGGACCATTTCTATTGGCCAAACATGGGAGCTGAAATCAGAGACTTTTGTAAGTCTTGCGACAAGTGTCAAAGGATGTCAAGTAGAGGTAGGGTAAGACCAGTGCCATTAAAACCCATGCCCATTTTAACGGAGCCTTTCTCTCGTGTCTCCATAGACTTGGTAGGACCGATTTCTCCTCCATCTTCTGAGGGTCACCGTTATATTTTAACTTTGATAGATTTTGCGACTGGGTTTCCAGAAGCATTGCCTCTCAAAGAGATAGATTCAATATCTGTAGCTGAAGCCCTTATGGTGATCTTTTCAAGGGTCGGTATTCCTCGGGAAATTTTGTCTGATCGAGGAAGGCAATTTGTTTCTCAACTAATGGGCGAACTGCATAAATTATTGGGTGTAAAGCCACTTTTTACAACTCCCTATCATCCTAGTGGGAATGGAAGGGTGGAAAGGTTTCATGCAACACTAAAAGCCTCCTTAAGGAAATTGTGTAGTGACAAACCACGAGAATGGCACCGTTATCTTGTCCCCACATTATTCGCTATGCGAGAGATTCCTAGCGATCGAACTGGGTTTTCTGCTTTTGAGCTACTTTATGGACGGACAGTCCGGGGACCTCTTTCAGTCTTAAGGGACTTGTGGGAAGACACAACCATGAGAGATGATGTTAGATCTTCCTTTCAATATGTGATTGAATTGAAAGACAAGCTGGAGGAGTGTGCTAAAATTGCAGCTCAAAATGCTGAGATAGTTCCTCTAAATTCAAATCTTATTTTGACTTGAAATCTCAGGATAGGAAGTTTAGTCCAGGTGAGGAAGTTCTTGTGCTCCTCCCTGATAATCAAAACAAGTTGCTCATGTCTTGGAGTGGCCCTTATACTGTTCTGGAATGTCGAAATAAGGTGAATTATCTATCGATGAAGGTGGAAAACAGAAGTTGCTTCATGCTAACCTTCTTAAGAAGTATCATAGGAGAGCAACAAGTTCCCAACCTAATGTTATGGACGAGGAAAGTAAGATAGATGCTGAAATGAACCCACAAATAGTCCAGAATTGTATTCTTGAAGATACTGAATTGAGCGATAGCAATTTTCCTCTAACTTCTGATGGAGAAGAGCCCATCTTGCCTGAGAGTGATCAACCTGAGATTTGTTCTGACCTTTCAGCAGAACAGAAATCTGATATTGATTCAGTAATTGCAGAGTTTGTAGATGTATTTTCATTAACTCCAGGTTGCACAAACACCCTTGAACATGATATTGAAGTTAACACCACAGAGCGTATAAAGTCTAAGGTTTATCCCATTCCTATACATCTAAAGCCTCACTTCGAAGTGAAGTTGACCAATTGCTTGAACAAGGGATTATACAGCTATCATCATCTCCCCATTCATCTCCTGTAGTCATGGTAAAAAAAGTCTGATGGTAGCTATCGTATGGCCATAGATTATCGAGCTGTTAACTCCGTAACTAATTTTCATGCTGAACCAGCTTGCACTATGGAGGAAGACTTGTACAAGTTTTCAGGATGTAATTACTTCTCTGAATTAGATCTTACGAAGGCTACTATCAAGTTAAACTTTCTGAGAAGGCCAGACCTTTAACAGCATTTCCTTCACAAGGGTCTTATGGAGTTTTGTCGTATGCCTTTCGGATTGGTAAATGCTTGTGCCACTTATATCCGCCTTATGCGCATTGTTTTGGCTGGTTTAAAGAATGTTTCCTTCTATTTTGACAATATTTTCATCCATACTAAAACATGGGATGAACATAAAGATGCAATTGTTTCAGTGTTAAAGAGATTACGTGAACATAACCTCACTGCAAAGCCATCAAAAATGCAGATTTGGCTTTAAGTCTATTGAGTACTTGGGTTTTATTCTTGATGGAAACTACTTGCATCCTAAACTCGATAAAATAGAAGCTATACTTAATCTACCTCCTCCTTGCACAAAGAAGACCTTAAGATCTTTCCTTGGTTTGATTTCATTCTATAGAATGTTTATTCCACAAGCAGCTTCAATGACAAGCTCTTTATCTGATTTGTTGCGTAAAAATGTCAGGGAACCACTGAAATGGACGGACGAATTGACTGAAGTATTTGAACAGTTAAAAGCTGCATTAGCTTCCAAACCCGTATTAAAGTTACCTGATTCTTCCCATCCTTTTGTCTTACGAACAGATTCATCAGATGTTGGGCTTGGAGCTGTTCTTCTACAGTACGTCGATGGTCATCCATTTCCTGTGGCGTACGCTAGTCGGAAACTATTAGATAGAGAGAAGAGGTACTCAACTATTGAGAAAGAAGGCTTGGCTATAATGTTCGGTATCCACCGATTTAGATATTACCTAATGGGTCAAGAATTTATCCTGGAAGTGGATCACAAGCCATTAATTTATATCAATAAATTCAAGGGGTCGAATAACAGACTTTTACGGTGGTCGTTAAGCTTGCAACCTTATCGCTTCCGTTTGGTTCACGTTGCAGGGCGTGATAATCTTGGAGCGGATCTCCTTAGTCGTTCCGGAAATTAATTACACTTGAAGTCTGGAACTCTCATTCTCATATAGTTTTGTTGAAAGAAATCACTAATTTCTAATTTACCACGTTTCACAGTTAATTTGATAGTATTTTCAGTCTTATGTTTTTTTTTAATAAATGATTTCATGTTCGTAGTATCAGCAGTTTTGAAGTTATTTCACTTTGATGTGTACACCACGTACTTTTGAGTTACACTACAGTTCCACTCGCTGAAATGTAGAAAATTCACTGATTAAGTTAAAGTAACCAACCAGATTTGATTTGTATTTAGTAATACAATATTGACGATTGTTTCTTTTATGATTTCAACACACATACTCACTTCTCATTATGAAGTGAACCAGTTATTTTGGAGGACGAATAAAAACTGAGAGCGTGCTACCTCTTTGTTTACATTTTATAGCTTCTCCCTGCTAGGTTTGATTTAACTTCTCCCTGCAAGGTCCCTTTCTTTAGAAGAAAACGGATTATTTTGGGGGGTCCAACTGTTATGAATGTCTGGTTACTGACTAAAGTCGAAAGTAGGTTTTAGTTTCTCATTTAAAAAGTAAAATTATTTTATTTTGTATCGCCGATTTGTATCTATCTGTTAGATATACTTGTTGAGGGAGCCATGTGAAGAAATAAGGCTATTGTTTAGTTTCTATGGCATGTATGCACGTATTTGTTTCGCCTATGTACGTGGCGCTTCAAGGATTCGAATCCTGTAGTCGAATCCGGGTTCGCTCGGGAACCTTGGTGTGGGGTTGAGTACGGGGGGTCCTCACTCGACCCGACCACTGCCGTGAGGTGAGGTGCTTTCCCCGTATTATTTCTTTATTGAATATTAATTTTATGTACGAGATTTGGTTTACGCAGTGCATATATTCTTTGACAGGCTGAAGAACCTACTGTTGCCAAGGGCCAGGCACGGAGGCTTCATTTTTAATTATTTATCATTTGGAATATTCAAGTTCAGTGACCACTACAGTAAATCAAGATTCCGTGGACTTTGCTGGACTGTGAACACTGTTATTAATCCAAATGAAAAGGAATGTGATTTTTTTTTTTTATTTTTAAACTGAATGGACATTGTGAATTTTTTTTTTTTTTTGTGAATTTGTGTGTGAATAAATTGTTTATTAATGGTTCTTAATTTGTTTACTTGTATCCTCAAAAATGAGTAAATCTCTATGAAATGAAAAGATCTTGGCATTTACATATATATATATATATATATATATATATATATATATAATATATATATTATATATATATATATATATATATATATATATATATATATATATATATATATATATATAATATATATTATATATATATATATATAAATATATATATATATATATATATATATATATATAATATAATATATATATATATATATGTATATATAATATATGTATATATATATATACTATATATATATATATATATATTATATATATATATATACATATATATATATATATATATATATATATATATATATATATATATATATATATATATATATATATATATATATATATATATATATATATATATATATATATATATATATATAATATATATATATATATATATATATATATATATATATATATATATATATATATATATATATATATGTATATATATATATATATATATATATATATATATAATATATATATATATATATATATATATATTATATATATTATATAATATATATATATATATATATTATATATTATATATATTATATATATATACATATATATAAGTATATAATATATATATATATATATATATATATATATATATATATATATATATA
>NW_020869741.1:145021-161676 GCF_003789085.1 Penaeus vannamei | reverse complement strand
TGGGTGCCCTGGTGGTGAAGGGTTGGAAAGAAAGGCTGGTTGTATTAATTAATGAAAAAATCGAATAAAATTGGAATGTTTATTAAAAAAAAAAAATTTTATTTCTTTATTTGCCCATTTATTAAGTATGAAAAAATTTTTTAAAATTTTTGGAAAAATAAGAAGTTTAATTTAATTTTGCTATTAAATTTGGCAGTTAAATTTACCAAGATTAATCATTATGATTATGATTTTAATTCATTATTAATTTTGTCCCCCATCTAATCATTGTCCCATTATCACATAAATTATCATCGTTATTGTCAATAATAAAGAATTTATCAAATCACGTTTCTCTCAAGGCTTAATATTTTGCCCGTTTTCTCGACTTTTTTTGGAATTTTTATTACTTCTGGCCTTTTATTTCATTATAAATGGACTGAATGATAATTTTTTATTTTCATTATCATCATTACTGTCAATCATTTTTATTATTAATCATTATAGTCATTATCATCATGATTAATCATTATTATTATCCATCAATTAAATTGTTGTTTACAATAACCGCATTATGCTAAATCATTATTGCAAGTTAATAATATTATTGTGCTAATCATTATTGGCATTTTTATCATTATAACTCATTTATATATGGATAATGCAAAAAAATGATAATTTAAAAAAATAATAATGATAAGAACAATAATATAATCATATACAATGATAATGATGTTTATTATTTCTATTACCAATATTAGTATGAAATTATTGGAATAAGAGTTTAAATATTGCTATTAATTGCAGTAACTATCAGAGTATCATATAATTATGATTTTGATCATTATATTCATGTATTATTTGTCCATTATCATTGTCATTATCATCATATATTATCATCATTATTGTCAATAATAGAAGGAATTATCATGGAAATCATCAATAATTTACCTGAATTAATGTTCAAGATCCTCATAATATCCATTAAAAGGCGAAAAAAGGGTTTTTTGTAAATACGCTAGAATTTTTCCGTTTTTTTTTTTCGACTTTTGGGAATTTGTATTACTTCTGGCCCTTTATTTAATTATAAATGGACTGATGATAAATATTACCCATTATCCTTACTTGTCATCATTTTTATGATTATTACAAATTATAGTCATTATCATACATGATTGTCATTAATTATATCATTATTGCAGTTATAATAATAATTATGCTAATTATTGTTGCTATTTTTATCATTATAGCCATCGATATAATGATAATAGCAATAATGGATAATCTTAGAAATCAATAATGGCAATAAATAATAATTATAATGACAATGATAATGATATTATTCTTATTTCAATTGCCATTATTAGTATGAAAATTATTGGAATAGAGTTAATTATTGCTATCCACTTTCAGTAATTAAATCAAAATTATCATTATGATTATTACCTGAAATAAATGTTTAAATCCTCATAAATTTACCATTAAAAATCAAAACATTTTTTTTTTCAACGTTTCTCTCAAAGGCTGTAATACCTAGATTTTCCGTTTTTTTTCGACTTTTGTATTTTAAATTCTTCTACCCTTATATTTCATTATAAATGAACATGAAAATGATAATTATTATCATCACTATTATCATTACTGTCATCATTTTATGATTATCAATCATTAAATCATTATTATCATGATTATCAATATCATTATCAATTATTATTGCAGTTGTAATAATTATTATGCCAAATTATTATTGCTATTTTTAATCATTATAACTATTTATATAATGATAATTTTAGAAATAATAATGAAATAATAATAATCATAATAAAATGATAATGACGTTATTTATTATTTTATTGCCATTATTAGTAAAAAAAATGGAATAGAGTTATTATTGCTATTATGCAGTAATTATCAAGTTTATCATTATAATTATGATTTTATTATTATCCTTATTATTGTCATTATCATTGTCATTATCATCATAATTGTCATCATTATTGTCAATAATAAAGGAAATTATCATGGAAATCATCATAATTACCTGAATTAATGTTAAAATCCTCAGAATTACCATTAAAAAGCGAAAGGGTTTTTTTCGACGTTTCTCTCAAAAGGCTGTAATACGCTAGATTTTGCCGTTTTTCGAATTTTAGGATTTTATTACTTCTGGCCTTTATTTCATTATAAATGGACTGAATGATAATTATTATCAGCATTATTACATTACTGTCATTAATTTTTATGATTATTATCATATAGTCATTATCATCATGATTATCATTATTATTATCATCATTATTGCAGTTATGATAATTATTATGCTAATTATTATTGCTATTTTATCATTATAACTATTTTTATAATGATAATATCAAATACTGATAATTCTTAGAAAATATTAATGACAATAAATGATAATTATAATGACAATGATAATGATGTTAATTTCTATTGCCAATACAGTATGAAATTATTGGAATTAGAGTTAGTTATTCCTATTATTGCAGTAAATTATCAAGATTATCATTATATTATGATTTTTATCATTATCATTATTATTGTCATTACCATTGTCATTATCATAATTGTCATCATTATTGTCAATAATAAAGGAATTTTTCGACTTTGGGATTTTTATTACTTCTGGCCTTTATTTCATTATAAATGGACTGAATGATAATTATCATCATTATTATCATTAATGTCATCATTTTTATGATTATTATCATTAGAGTCATTTATCATCATGATTTTCATTATTAATCATCATTATTGAAGTTATAATAATTATTATGCAAATTATTATTGCTATTTTCATCATTATAACTATTCATATAACGATAATAGCAATAATGATACTCTTAGAAATAATAATGACAATAATAATAATTATATGACAATGATAATGATATTATTATTTCTATTGCCATTATTAGTATGAAAATTATTGGAATAGAGTTAATTATTGCTATTATTGCAGTAATTATCAAGATTATCATTATAATTATGGTCTTATTTCATTTTTTATCATTATTATTGTCATTATCACTGTCATTATCATCATAATTATCATCATTATTGTCAATAATAAAGGAATTATCATGGAAATCATTACAATTGCCTGAGTTAATGTTAAAATCCTCATAATTACCATAAAAAGCGAAAAGGTTTTTTTTTCGACGTTTCTCTCATACGCTAGATTTTGCCGTTTTTTCGACTTTTAGGTATTTATTACTTCTGGCTTTTATTTCATTATAAGTGGACTGAATGATAATTATTATCATCATTATTATCATTATGTCATCATTTTTATTATTATTATCATTATAGTCATTACCATCATGATTATCATTATTAATTATCATTATTACAGATATAATAATAATTATGGTAATAATTATTGCTATTTTTATCATTATAACTATTTAATATAATGATAATAGCAATAATGATAATATTGAAATAATGACTAACAATAATTATAATGACAATGATGATATTATTATTTCTATTTTCATTATTAGTATGAAAATTATTGGAATATAGTTAATCATTACTATTATTGCAGTAATTATGAAAATTATCATTATAATTATGATTTTATCATTATTATTGTCATTATCATTGTTATTATCATATTTATCATTATTATCAATAATAAAGGATTATCATGCAAATCATAATTACCTGAATTAATGTTAAAATCCTGATAATTACCATTAGAAAGCGAAAAGTTTTTTTTCGACGTTTCTCTCAAAGGGCTGTAATACGCTAGAATTTACCCTTTTTTTCGACTTTTGGGATTTTATTACTTCTGGCCTTTTTATCCTTTTAAATGGAGTGAATGATAATTATCATCATTATTATCATTACTGTCATCGTTTTGAGGATTATCATTATATTCATTATCATCATGATTATTATTATTGTTATCATCATTATTGCAGTTATAATAATTATTATGCTAATTATTATTGTTATTTTTATCATAAACTATTTATATAATGATAATAGCAATAATGATAATCTTAGAAATAATAATGACAATAATAATAATTATAATGACAATGATAATATATTTTTTCTATTGTCATTATTAGTATGAAAATTATTGGAATAGAATTGATTATTGCTATTATTGCGGTAATTTTAAGATTATCATTATAATTATGACTTTATCATTATTATCATTTTTATTGCCATTATCATTGTCATTATCATAATGATCATCTTCATTGTCAATAATGAAGGAATTATCATGGAAATTATCATAATTACCTGAATTAATGTTAAAATCCTAATAATTACCATTAAAAACCTAAAAGTTTTTTTTTTTGTTTCTCTCAAAAGGCTGTAATACTCTAGATTTTGCCTTTTTCGACTTTTAGGAGTTTATTACTTCTAGCCTTTATTTCATTGTTAGTAATTATAAAAATTATCATTATGATTTTATCATCATTCTCATTATTATTGTCATTATCGTCATTATCATCATAATTATCATCATTATTGTCAATAATAAAGGAATTATCATGGAAATCATCATAATTACCTGATTTAATGTTAAAATCCCTCATAATCACCATTAAAAAGCGAAAGTTTTTTTTTTTCGACGTTTTCTCAAAGGCTGTAATACTCTAGATTTTGCCCTTTTTCGACTTTTTAGGAGTTTATTACTTCTAGCCTTTATTTCATTATAAATGGACTGAATGAAATTATTATCATTATCATTACTGTCATCGTTTTATATGATTATCATTATAGTCATTATCATCATGATTATAATTATTATTATCATCATTATTGCAGTTATAATAATTATTATGCTAATTATTATTGCAATTTTTATCATTATAACTATTTATATAATGATAATAGCAATAATGATAATATTAGAAATAATAATGGCAATAATAATAATTATAATGACAATGATAATGATATTATTATTATTTCAATTGCCATTATTAGTATGAAAATTATTGGAATAGAGCTAATTATTGCTATCATTGTAGTAATTATAAAAATTATCATTATGATTATGATTTTATCATCATTCTCATTATTATTGTCGTTATCGTCATTATCATCATAATTATCATCATTATTGTCAATAATAAAGAATTATCATGGAAATCATCATAATTACCTGATTTAATGTTAAAATCCTCATAATCACCATTAAAAAGCGAAAAGTTTTTTTTCGACGTTTCTCTCAAAAGGCTGTAATACGCTAGATTTTGCCCTTTTTCGACTTTTAGGAGTTTATTACTTCTAGCCTTTATTTCATTATAAATGGACTGAATGAAAATTATTATCATTTATCATTACTGTCATCGTTTTTATGATTATCATTATAGTCATTATCATCATGATTATAATTATTATTATCATCATTATTGCAGTTATAATAATTATTATGCTAATTATTATTGCCATTTTTATCATTATAACTATATTAATGATAATAGCAATAATGATAATATTAGAAATAATAATGGCAATAATAATCATTATAATGATAATGATAATGATATTATTATTTCAATTGCCATTATTAGTATGAAAATTATTGGAATAGAGCTAATTATTGCTATCATTGTAGTAATTATAAAAATTATCATTATGATTATGATTTTATCATTATTCTCATTATTATTGTCATTATCGTCATTATCACATCATAATTATCATCATTATTGTCAATAATAAAGGAATTATCATGGAAATCATCATAATTACCTGATTTAATGTTAAAATCCTCATAATCACCATTAAAAAGCAAAAAGTTTTTTTTTCAACATTTCACTCAAAGGCTGTAATACGCTAGATTTTGCCGTTTTTTTCGACCTTTGGTATTTTATTTCTTCTGGCCTTTATTTCATTATAAATGGACTGAATGATCATTATTATCATCATTATCATTACTGTCAACCTTTTTGCATCATTATTGCAGTTATAATTATTAATATGCTAATTATTATTGCTATTTTTATCATTATAACTATTTATGTAATTATATAAATGATAATAATATAATAATCATAATGACAATGATAATGACGTTATTATTATTTCTATTGCCATTATTAGTAAAAAATATATATATATTGGAATAGAGTTAATTATTGCTATTTATTGCATTAATTATCAAGTTCATCATCATAATTATGATTTTATCATTATCATTAAATTGTTGTTCCATTATCATCATAATCATCATTATTGTTAATAATAAAGGAATTATCATGGAAATCATCATAATTACTGAATTAATGCTAGAATCCTCAAAATTTACCATTAAAAAGCGAAAAGTTTTTTTATGACTTTTCTCTCAAAAGGCTGTAATACGCTAGATTTATCCGTTTTTTTTCCTTAGAAATGGACTGAATGATAATTATTATCATCATTCTTATGATTATTATAATTATAGTATTATCATCATAATTATCATTATTATTATCATCATTATTGCAGTTATAATAATTATTATGCTAATTATTATTGCTATTTTTATCATTATAACTATCTATATAATGATAATCCAATAATGATAATCTTAGAAATAATAATGAATAATAATAATTATAATGACAATGATAATGATTATGATTTCTATTGCCATTATTAGTTTGAAAATTATTGGAATAGAGTTAATTATTGCAATTATTGCAGTAATTATCAAGATTATCATTATAATGATGATTTTATATATTATTATCATTAGTATTGTCATTATCATTGTCATTATCATCATAATTATCATTATTGTCAATAATAAAGGAATTGTCATGGAAATCATCACAATTACCTGAATCAATGTTAAAATCCTCATAATTACCATTAAAAAAGCGATAAGGGTTTTTCGACGTTTCTCTCATAAGGCTGTAATACGCTAGATTTTGCCGTTATCTCGGCTTTTGGGATTTTATTACTTCTGGCCTATATTTCATTATAAATGGACTGAATGATAATTATTATCATCTTTATTATTATTACTGTCATCATTTTTATGATTATTATTATTATAGTCATTATCATCATGATTATCATTATTATCATCATTATTGCAGTTATTATAATTATTATGCTAATTATTATTGCTATTTTTTATAAATATAACTATTTATATAATGATAATAGCAATAATGATAATCTTAAAAATAATAATGACAATAATAATAATTATAATGACAATGATAATTATATTATCATTTCCATTGCCTAATATTAGTATGGAAATTATTGGAATATAGTTAATCATTACTATTATTGCAGTAATTATCAAGATTATCATAACAATTATGATTTTATCATTATTATCATTATTATTGTCATTATCATTGTCATTATCATAATTATCATTATTGTCAATAATAAGGGATTATCATGGAAATCATAATAATTACCTGAATTAATGTTAAAATCCTGATAATTACCATAAGAAAGCGAAAATTTTTTTTTCAACGTTTATCTCTAAAGGCTGTAATACGTTAGAATTTGCCGTTTTTTCGACTTTTGGGATTTTATTACTACTGGCCTTTATATCCTTTCAAATGGAGTGAATGATAATTATCATCATCATTATTATCATTACTGTCATCATTTTGAGGATTATTATCATTACATTCATTATCATCATGATTATTATTATTGTTATCATCATTATGTCAGTTATATTAATTATGCTAATTATTATTGTTATTTTTATCATCATAACTATTTACATAATGATAAGAGCAGTAATGAAAATCTTAGATATAATAATGACAATAATAATGATTATAATGACAATGATAATGATATTATTTCTATTGCCATTATTAGTATGAAAATTATTGGAATAGAGTTAATTATTGCAGTAATTATCAAGATTATCATTATAATTATGACTTTATCATTATTATCATTATTATTGTCATCATTGTCATTATCATCATAATCATTATTGTCAATAATAAAGGAATTTTCATGGAAATCATCATAATTACCTGAAATAAAGTTGAAATCATCATAATTACCATATAATAATAATAGCAATAATGATAATCTTAGAAATAATAATGACAATAATAACAATCATAATGACAATGATAATGATGTTATTATTATTTCTATTGCCATTATTAGTATGAAAATTATTGGAATAGAGTTAATTATTGCTATCATTGAAGTAATTATCAAGATTCTCATTATATTTATGATTATATCATTATTATCATTATTTTTGCTATTAACATTGTCATTATCATCATAATTATCATCAGTATTGTCAATAATAAAGGAATTATCATGGAAATCATCATAATTACCTGAAGTAAAGTTAAAATCCTTATAATTACCATTTAAAAGCGAAAAGGTTTTTTTTTACTACGTTTCTCTCAAAAGCCTGTAATACACTATATTTTGCCGTTTTACGACTTTTGGGATTTCATTACTTCTGGCCTTTATTTCATTATAAATGGACTGAATGATAATTATTATCGTCATTATTATCATTACTGTCATCATTTTTATGATTATTATCATTATAGTCATCATCATCATTATCATCATTATCATTATGATCATTATTGCAGTTATCATAATTATTATGCTAATTATCATTGCTATTTTTATTATTATAACTATTTATATAATGATAATAGCAATATTGATAATCGTAAAAATAATAAAGACAATAATGATAATTATAATGACAATGATGATGATGTTATTATTATTTCTATTGCTATTACTTGTATGAAAATTATTGGAATAGAGTTAATTATTGCAATCTTTGCAGTAATTATCAAGATTTTCATTATATTATCATTTTATCATTATCATTATTAATGTCATTATCATTGTCATTATCATCATAATTATCATCATTATTGTCAATAATAAAGGAATTACCATGGAAATCATCATAATTACCTGAATTAAAGTTAAAATCCTCATAATTACCATTAAAAAGCGAAAAGGTTTTCCTTGCCGTTTTTTTCTCGACTTTTGGGTTTTATTATTACTTCTGGCCTTTATTTCATTATAAATGGACTGAATGATAATTATCATCATCATTATTATCATTACGGTCATCATTTTGAGGATTATTATCATTATAGTCATTATTATGATAATCATTATTATTATCATTATTGCAGTTATAATAATTATTATGCTAATTATTATTGCCTTTTTCATCATTATAACTATTTATATAATGATAATAGCAATAATGATAATCTTAGAAATAATATTGACAATAATAATAATTATAATGACAATGATAATGATGTTAATGTTATTTCTATTACCAATGTTATTATGAAAATTATTGGAATAGAGTTAATTATATCTATTTTTGCAGTAATTATCAAGACTATCATTATAGTTATGATTTTATCATTATCATTATTATTGTCATTATCATTGTAATTATCATCATAATTATCATTATTGTGAATAATAAAGGAGTTATCATGGAAATCATCATAATTACCTGAATTAATGCAAAAATCCTCATAATTACCATTAAAAAGCGAAAAGGGTTTTTTTGACGTTCTCTCAAAAGGCTAGATTTTCCCGTTTTTTCAACTTTTGGGATTTTATTACTTCTGGCTTTAATTTCATTATAAATGACTGAATGATAATTATCCTCATCATTATCATTACTGTCATTATTTTTATGATTATTATCATTATAGTCATTATCATTGTAAAGAAATTTCGGCTATTTTATTTATATTCTTAATTTGTTTCGCTCGCGAATACGTGGCGAGCGAAATGCTTCGTCCGAATCCTGGTCGAATCAAGGTTCGCTCGGGAGCCTTGGTTTCGGGTTGTGGGTACGGGGGTCCTCACTCGACCCGACCATTGCCTTGAGGTGAGGTGTTCTCCCCGTGCTATTTTTGAATTTTATTTATTTATTATTTTTTTGTGAAATTGTATCTGTATACATAAACAAAAGTGTATTTTTTGAACACAGGCAATTGAACCTACTCGTGGAGGAGGCTTCTTTTTATATTCATTAATGGGAATAATTTGAAGAATTGAGTCCACGTGGCCACGCGACACTGAACAAGACTGTATTGTGTCATGGACTAAGAGAAGAAAGGAATGTTTCCTCTGTATTTCTTGAATTATAGTGATATCGTGAAATTTATAATTGTTCTGTGTGAATTTTTTTTTTTGTTTGTTATTAATAAATTTTTTTAATGGTTCGAACTGAATATTTGTTTCCTCATTGCTAGTAAATCTCTATGAAACTAAAAGAACTTGGCATTTACATGTGGCGACCTTGCCAGGATTCATGATTTACTCGTTTTGAGGATCAAATTCACGAGTAGAACCATTTTATATTTTATTTGTTAACAACTGTAATACTTTCAGTGCTGTACGGCAGTACGTGGAAGTTGTTTGTTTGTGGAAGTTGCGGGAAGGTTTCCCCTTCATGGTTTGCCGTCCTTGGGGCCCGGAGGTGAATCTCTAAAATAGGTTGGACTTCAGGTAGGGTGTGGTGCATCTTCTTGAGGGGAAGATTACTCTTCTGAAAGTCCTGGTATTGACGTCATGTCGGTGAGTTCGGTCTGTTGAGACCACTTTTGTTTTGTGTTGCTAGGTGCGAGGAAGAACTCCTCTAGTATTGATTAAAACGTGTATTAGTAATTTTTGTGAGTCGGTCGGTCAATAGTGATTCTTTTTAGTTTTTGACATTCTTGATTCTGTAATAATGGCAGATCTTAACTTTGATGTTTTAAAAGCTCAGGCTGAGGAACTAGGCCTTAAAGGAAATGATATTGCTCAGTATGTCATCAGTCAACAGACACTTGCACGGGAGGAGAGAGCAAAAGAAAGAGAATTTCAGAAAGAGCAATTAGAGGCAGAGAAAGAGAGAGTTAAACTGGAACATGAGCTTCAGATGGCTCGGTTAAACAATTCTGATAGTTCATTAAATCCTGTACTTTTTGATGGCGCTTCACGCCCTAGTTTACCAGTTTTAAAGATGGAGAAGACATCACTTCATACTTAATTAGATTTGAGCGCATTGCTAACTTGTTAAATTTTAAAGAAGAAACTTATGCTATCAGATTGGGAAGTTTGTTAACAGGAAAGGCTGTTGATATATACACCTCACTGCCTCCAGAAACAACAGCCGATTACCAGTTATTAAAGAAAGCTCTCTTAAGGGGTTATAGTAAAACTCCCGCAAGTTACAGGAATGATTTTAGGACTGCTAAAATAAAAAGTGGTGAAACATATGAACAGTTTGCTATCAGGCTTGGACGATTGTTTGACTATTGGGTCGATTCGCATAATATCACCAAAGATTATGCATCTCTTCGTGATTTTATGTTGTTAGATCAACTAATGTCTTCTATCTCCCCAGATCTGCGTGTTTTTGTAAAGAAGCCTGTCAGATAATTGGTCATCTGCTCATAGTGCTTACCCCAGGTCATATCAATCATCTGAACAAGGTAAGAGAAGTGTGGCTCCAAAGCCCCAAACTCCAGTCCAATCAGCTCTTAGAAGGGATTTTTCTTCTGTTAAATGTCATGGGTGTGGTGATATTGGACATATTAGATCTCGCTGTCCTAAAAATCCCCTAGCGTACAAGCAATATCACCCAATTCCAACTCACAAAGTCGGATTTTGTCTAAGTGACAGGGAAAATTCAAAGTTCATGACAGCTGGTACAGTGAATGGGGCTTGGGTATCCACAGTTCTCAGAGATACGGGGTGCACATGTGTTATTGTATCTCACAAGGTGTTACCAGATGTTGATCTCTCTAGGGCTGATCTGGTGGGGATCGAAGATTATTTAGGCCGGGTGGATTACTTCCCCAAAACTAAATGCTACCTGAATTGTCCCTATTTTAAAGGTTGGATTGATGTGGTGCGAGCACCAATTAAATTCTGTAGCGTCCTGATTGGAAATGTACCAGGGGTATATAGTCCCAAATTATCTCCAGATTCTGAGTAACTGAACGTTCAAATGTCCCCTTGATTATTCCTGTGCCATTCAGACTAGATCCTCCAAAGTAAAAAGGGTTCACCCTTTAGTGTTGCCGGAGATCGAGCCTCTTAAAGTAACTCCTGAAGACTTTGCAAAATTGCAGGCAGAATGTCATTCTCTCACTAAATTTTGGGAAAAAGTAAAGTCTGAAGAACATGATAAGATGCGTGATGGTACGGTGTTTAAGTTTGAGCAAATAAATGGTTTGCTGTACCGTACATGTGTTGCTTCAAAGCACTGTGAAAGAGTTGGTAAATCTTCTCTGGTAGTACCCAGTAAATGTAGAGCCATCATTCTCGCAGTAGGTCATGAGAGCCCCTTAGCCGGTCATTTCTCCCATCGGAAATCAGAAATGCGTATTAGGGACCATTTCTATTGGCCAAACATGGGAGCTGAAATCCGAGACTTTTGTAAGTCTTGCGACAAGTGTCAAAGGATGTCAAGTAGAGGTAGGGTAAGACCAGTGCCATTAAAACCCATGCCCATTTTAACGGAGCCTTTCTCTCGTGTCTCCATAGACTTGGTAGGACCGATTTCTCCTCCATCTTCTGAGGGTCACCGTTATATTTTAACTTTGATAGATTTTGCGACTGGGTTTCCAGAAGCATTGCCTCTCAAAGAGATAGATTCAATATCTGTAGCTGAAGCCCTTATGGTGATCTTTTCAAGGGTCGGTATTCCTCGGGAAATTTTGTCTGATCGAGGAAGGCAATTTGTTTCTCAACTAATGGGCGAACTGCATAAATTATTGGGTGTAAAGCCACTTTTACAACTCCCTATCATCCTAGTGGGAATGGAAGGGTGGAAAGGTTTCATGCAACACTAAAAGCCTCCTTAAGGAAATTGTGTAGTGACAAACCACGAGAATGGCACCGTTATCTTGTCCCCACATTATTCGCTATGCGAGAGATTCCTAGCGATCGAACTGGGTTTTCTGCTTTTGAGCTACTTTATGGACGGACAGTCCGGGGACCTCTTTCAGTCTTAAGGGACTTGTGGGAAGACACAACCATGAAGATGATGTTAGATCTTCCTTTCAATATGTGATTGAATTGAAAGACAAGCTGGAGGAGTGTGCTAAAATTGCAGCTCAAAATGCTGAGATTAGTTCCTCTAAATTCAAATCTTATTTTGACTTGAAATCTCAGGATAGGAAGTTTAGTCCAGGTGAGGAAGTTCTTGTGCTCCTCCCTGATAACCAAAACAAGTTGCTCATGTCTTGGAGTGGCCCTTATACTGTTCTGGAATGTCGAAATAAGGTGAATTATCTTATCGATGAAGGTGGAAAACAGAAGTTGCTTCATGCTAACCTTCTTAAGAAGTATCATAGGAGAGCAACAAGTTCCCAACCTAATGTTATGGACGAGGAAAGTAAGATAGATGCTGAAATGAACCCACAAATAGTCCAGAATTGTATTCTTGAAGATACTGAATTGAGCGATAGCAATTTTCCTCTAACTTCTGATGGAGAAGAGCCCATCTTGCCTGAGAGTGATCAACCTGAGATTTGTTCTGACCTTTCAGCAGAACAGAAATCTGATATTGATTCAGTAATTGCAGAGTTTGTAGATGTATTTTCATTAACTCCAGGTTGCACAAACACCCTTGAACATGATATTGAAGTTAACACCACAGAGCGTATAAAGTCTAAGGTTTATCCCATTCCTATACATCTAAAGCCTCACTTCGAAGATGAAGTTGACCAATTGCTTGAACAAGGGATTATACAGCTATCATCATCTCCCCATTCATCTCCTGTAGTCATGGTAAAAAAGTCTGATGTAGCTATCGTATGGCCATAGATTATCGAGCTGTTAACTCCGTAACTAATTTTCATGCTGAACCAGCTTGCACTATGGAGGAAGACTTGTACAAGTTTTCAGGATGTAATTACTTCTCTGAATTAGATCTTACGAAGGCTTACTATCAAGTTAAACTTTCTGAGAAGGCCAGACCTTTAACAGCATTTCCTTCACACAAGGGTCTTATGGAGTTTTGTCGTATGCCTTTCGGATTGGTAAATGCTTGTGCCACTTATATCCGCCTTATGCGCATTGTTTTGGCTGGTTTAAAGAATGTTTCCTTCTATTTTGACAATATTTTCATCCATACTAAAACATGGGATGAACATAAAGATGCAATTGTTTCAGTGTTAAAGAGATTACGTGAACATAACCTCACTGCAAAGCCATCAAAATGCAGATTTGGCTTTAAGTCTATTGAGTACTTGGGTTTTATTCTTGATGGAAACTACTTGCATCCTAAACTCGATAAAATAGAAGCTATACTTAATCTACCTCCTCCTTGCACAAAGAAGACCTTAAAGATCTTTCCTTGGTTTGATTTCATTCTATAGAATGTTTATTCCACAAGCAGCTTCACTGACAGCTCTTTATCTGATTTGTTGCGTAAAAATGTCAGGGAACCACTGAAATGGACGGACGAATTGACTAAAGTATTTGAACAGTTAAAAGCTGCATTAGCTTCAAAACCCGTATTAAAGTTACCTGATGCTTCCCATCCTTTTGTCTTACGTACAGATTCATCAGATGTTGGGCTTGGAGCTGTTCTTCTACAGTACGTCGATGGTCATCCATTTCCTGTGGCGTACGCTAGTCGGAAACTATTAGATAGAGAGAAGAGGTACTCAACTATTGAGAAAGAAGGCTTGGCTATAATGTTCGGTATCCACCGATTTAGATATTACCTAATGGGTCAAGAATTTATCCTGGAAGTGGATCACAAGCCATTAATTTATATCAATAAATTCAAGGGGTCGAATAACAGACTTTTACGGTGGTCGTTAAGCTTGCAACCTTATCGCTTTCCGTTTGGTTCACGTTGCAGGGCGTGATAATCTTGGAGCGGATCTCCTTAGTCGTTCCGGAAATTAATTACACTTGAAGTCTGGAACTCTCATTTTCATATAGTTTTGTTGAAAGAAATCACTAATTTCTAATTTACCACGTTTCACACAGTTAATTTGATAGTATTTTCAGTCTTATGTTTTTTTTAATAAATGATTTCATGTTCGTAGTATCAGCAGTTTTGAAGTTATTTCACTTTGATGTGTACACCACGTACTTTTGAGTTACACTACAGTTCCACTCGCTGAAATGTAGAAAATTCACTGATTAAGTTAAAGTAACCAACCAGATTTGATTTGTATTTAGTAATACAATATTGACGATTGTTTCTTTTATGATTTCAACACACATACTCACTTCTCATTATGAAGTGAACCAGTTATTTTGGAGGACGAATAAAAACTGAGAGCGTGCTACCTCTTTGTTTACATTTTATAGCTTCTCCCTGCTAATTTAACTTCTCCCTGCTAGGTTTGATTTAACTTCTCCCTGCAAGGTCCCTTTCTTTAGAAGAAAACTGATTATTTTAGAGGTCCAACTGTTATGATTGTGTCTGGTTACTAACTAAAGTGGAAAGCTGGTTTAGTTTCTATTTTTTTTTTTTTTTTTTTGCCTCATTGGTTTGTATCTATCTATTGGATAGATACTTGTTGGGGGAGCCGTGTGAAGAAATTCGGCTATTTTTGTTTTTCTTAATTTGTTTCGCTCGCCTGTATACGTGGCGAGCGAAATGCTTCGTGCGAATCCTGTAGTCGAATCCGGGTTCGCTCGGGAACCTTGGTGTGGGTTTGTGGGTACGGGGGGTCCTCACTCGACCCGACCACTGCCGTGAGGTGAGGTGCTTTCCCCGTATTTCTTTATTGGATATTATTTTTATGTTCGAGATTTGGTTTATGCAGTGCATATATATATTCTTTGACAGGCTGCAGACTGTTGCCAAGGGCCAGGCACGGAGGCTTCATTTTTAATTATTATTTATCATCTTGGAAGAATGTTCAAGTTCAGTGACCACTACAATAAATCAAGATTCCGTGGACTTTGCTGGACTGTGAACACTGTTATTAACCCAAATGAAAAGGAATGTGATTTTTTTTCTATTTATTTTTGAACTGAATGGACATTGTGAAATTATTTATTTTTTGTGAATTACATTTGTGTGAATAAATTGTTTATTAATGGTTCTTAATTTGTTTGCTTGTATCCTCAAAATTAGTAAATCTTTATGAAATGAAAAGATCTTGGCATTTACATATACATATATATATATATATATATATATATATTATAATATATATAATATATATATATATATATATATATATATATATATATATATATATATATATATATATATATATATACATATATATTATAGCTATATATATATATATATATATATATATATATATATATATATATATATATATATATATATATATATATATATATATATATATATATATATATATATATATAATATATATATATATATATATATATATATATATATATATAATATAATATATATATTAATATATATATATATATATATATATATATATATATATATATATATATATATATATATATATATATATATATATATATATATATATATATATATATATATATATATATATATATATATATATATATATATATATATATATATATATATATATATATATATATATATATATATATATATATATATATATATATATATATATATATATATATATATATATAATATATATAATATATATATATATATATATATATATATATATAATATATATATATATATATAT
>NW_020869741.1:136066-138566 GCF_003789085.1 Penaeus vannamei | reverse complement strand
ATATATATATATATATATATATATATATTATATATATATATATATATATATATATATATATATATATATATATATAACTGTATGTATGTATATATATATGGGTGTATATATAAATATGTATAAATATAAATATATATACATATATACATATATACTTATATATACTATATATATATGTGGTCGTGTTGGTCTAAGTTTTTGTGTGTTAATATCTTTTGTATGACTTAAGGTCTTGTGCTAATGTAGTCTCCCGTTAGATCTTGGGACTGGACGGCAAATGTTAAAATATTCCCTTCTCAATTTAGTACCATATAACCTGCATATCGCCTTTCCAATTACCTACACTTCCAAGCCTATTAACAGGTTCAATTAAACTGGTCATGGTCTCAGCCCAACACCGTACTTTAGACACGAAACTTTTTCTTTCTTTCTTTTTTACTTTTTTTTCAGCCGAGCGAGACTTCATCTGAACTCAATCAAACTTACATGAATAAATGAGTAAATAAATAAACTGATTTAGATAAAAGTAATTCACGAACCAATTGGTCTCCTGGTACTTTATATTTTTGCAAAGGTACATATTTTTCACTAATATGTGAATTTCATCTGTGAACTGAGATCTTAATGTCATCGAAATGTGTAGCAGATCGCTACTATAATTTAAAACAACCCTCTACCTATCTCCCTTTATCAAGGTTTGATTAAAATCTTGATCTATATCATAGTTTTCAATGCAGTATAATGGGAAGTAATTTATATATAGATTGAAGTGGTTAATTTATTTCATTGATTTTTTGTAGTAGACGCCTACAATAGTAATTTTAGCACAAAGCGCCTCTGTTGGATAAAACAAATTTGATCACTGCTCAATATTTCTGAATACATTGCACGTGAAGCCCAATACATCTGTAACGATACATAGTGACATACGAAGCGGGCTTTCAACTGCTCCTTTGCAAACAGGGCAGTCAGTATTGGAGAATATAAGAGAAATATATCTTTCAGTGGATCTCTCGCATCTGAACCTTTAGAATTGGCAGTGGCTTTGGATTCCCACAAAGAGTCACCGGCATCTGCCTCGATATGACGCAAAATCCCTCTGCAAAAGAGTTTATTGCAGGTGATTTTTAGATTACCTACATTATCATGTATTCAATTTCAGCCAGAAGAGTGTACACGTAGCCTAATGATTTTCGTTCGTCTTACGGTCCGGTGAACGTATATATATATATATATATATATATAATATATATATATATATATATATATATATTATATATATATATATATATATATATATATATATATATATATATATATATATATATATATATATATATATATATATACCTATATATATATATATATATAATATAACTATATATATATATATACATATAATATAACATATATATCAAAAAAAAAAAAGGAAGAGAATTAGGTGAGTAATGCTGATTTTGCTCTGTGAGTCTTCAGCATCACATTCTTCTCCCCTTCCTTCCTCATTCTCATCACTTTCATCATCATCATCATTATTATCTTCTTCCCCTCCTTCCTCCTCTCATCGTTATCATCATATCCACCATATCCTCCCCATCATTATCATTAGTAACAACATCTCCTCTCCTCCTCATCATCATCATCATCTTCCCCCTCTCCTCACGGATCACAATCAATCATCACACCACCACCACCTCTTCCTCGTCCTCCTCCTCCTCATCCACATCATCATCATTGTCACCACCACCACCCACCTCCTACTCATCATCCTCATCATTATCATCATCATCATCACCACACCTCTCCTCCTCCTCCTCCTTCATCATCATCATCATCATCATTCATCACCCCACCACCACCACCTCCTCCTTATCACCATATCATATTCATATTATCATAATTATCATCAATCCCTAAATCATCCTATTTCTTGATCTCTAATTCCGATGAAGAAGTTCGAGAAAAAGGCCAATGAAAAAATGGCCAGATTAGCAGATTTGATATAAAAGGCTCGATATAACGCTGGATAAAATGTGAAAGTTTGTCTGCTAAGTTTTGTCTCTTTTTATGAGGGAGAGGGAACCCATACGATCCAATTTCCTTTAGGATTTTTCTCTCGAGCAGGCAATTAATTTTCTTGATTTCGTTTATTTGTGACATTATTCTCTCGCTCTCTATCTGTCTATCTATTTATCTATCTGTCACTGTCTATCTGTTCCTATCTCTCTCTCTCTGTCTGTTTGTCTATCTATCATCTATCTATCTATTTATCTATCTATCTACCTACCTACTTATCTCTCTCTCTCTCTCTCTCTTCTCTCTCTCTTCTCTCTCTCTCTCTCTCTTTCTCTCTCTCTCGTAAAAACTTAATATATCCTTCAGTTTCTGTAACGTCATAATTGGCATTGCATTGGTTGATCACTTTAGTCCTATGAGTTGGATAAGATTTTTTACCCATTTTTTCCTCTTTTTTTAAATTATGTTATGGGTGTTGCTAAAT
>NW_020869741.1:108566-123566 GCF_003789085.1 Penaeus vannamei | reverse complement strand
GGTGATGACGATGATGGTGATGATGTGATGATGTGGTGATGATAGTGGTGATGATGATGACGATGGTGGTGATGTGTGATTATAGTGATGATGACAATGGTGATGATGGCGGTGGTGATGACGGTGTTGATGATTACGGTGATAATGTTATTTGATGACATGATATCACTGTTGCAGGACTCGGTTTTGTCCCGGTAATGAACCTCGACAAAATATACATTGTGTGCCATAAGCCTATTTTCATTACCTCGCCTAAAGGTTCTACGGCACATAGCGTCCTCCTCCCTTGCGGCCATGACCGGTGGGGAAAAATGTTGCGGTCGTTGTGTGGTTCAGTTGTGGTGGTGTGAGTTGTTTGATTGCGCTCTGTGCGATGCAGTGATTGTGCGTGTGATATGCCATGGTACATATTATAACATGTAGATTGTAGTGGTTATGACTCAGTGATTTGTGTGTGAGTGTTTTGTTTTATTGTGTGTTCGTGTTGTGATTTGTGTGTTTGATTTGTGTTTGATGTGTGTGGTCTGGTGTCGTTGTTGGTGTGTTTGTCGCTGTCTTGGTGTGTGAGTCATTACTGATAGTGAAAGTACTACCATGTTGTAGAGGCTGCTCTGCTGTGTGCTGTAGTTTGGGTTGTGTGTGTGTTGGGGGTGTGTGTTGCGTTGTGTGTGTTTCACTTTAGATTCCACTTATCTCCTCAGATCTTGTCGCCTTTGGCTGGGTGGGTGTGTGTGGTTGTAAGCGGCTGACTTCTTCACGTCGTTGTGGGTATTTGAAGTGCAGTTATACTATCCATTTCTATTCCATGCACTTATGTATTTACGGTTAATATCCAAGGCCGTATAATCTCTCTTCATTTGCGAGTTCAAGTATAAGCTATGTAAGAATCCTTCTTAAGCTAACACCGTAGAAGCAAAGTATATTTGAAATTCCCTTTCATCAATATCTATTTATATCGTCATTCTCTAATATATTCTTTTATGTTATGCGAATGTCTTAATCTACATCGGTCTATAATTAGTTTGTGTGATGTCTATGGTGTACTCCATCTGACTATATATCATCAAAAGCGGTATAACTCAGCACTATCAGATGTCCGGTTTATCATTAGAAATAGCCTTTAGCAAACAAGTATCCTTGCTAGTGCCTGGAAACATTTAGCACTCGGAGATTATTTTTATAGTTACTATTTTAATGTATAATGCATTTTTTTTCACTCTACCCACTAAAATCCTTTTATGATTGCATGCTGGATGCAGTAGTGCCTCAGTGTTTTGAGTCGATCCCCAGAGCGCCTTTTCTCACACTTTTGCGGTTCGCATATTGTCGTGTTTTGTATCGCCTTCACTTCTTATAGTCGCTCGCCCCTCTTTCGCAGCACGTCTATCCGCTGTCAGTACTAGGCGACGCCTTGACGGCAGCATGTTGGGGCAAAGTCGAGGCGTGAATAAGGTAGCTGTGCTCACGCTCTTTCTTGCTCATCTAATATAGTCCTGCTACTTTGTTATTATCATCAACCGTACCCCTTCCTATTACCATCATCATTATCATTATATTATTATCTTTATTCCTATAGTGTCTGCATGTTCTACAATGTCGCCGTATTTCTTAACTGGTACATCTCTAACTATTATTCACTATTCTTCAATATTATTTACATTCTTGCCTTTATTACTATACCCTCTATCATATAATCGGATTGAATATCCTGTAACAGAAGTGAATGCGCGTACTTCACTGTAAGTAATTCTCTTTTGTAGTTCTGTGGCTTAACTCAGTATATGTTAGTTCAGTAGCCAGAAAATGGTATCTGTTAGCTTATTACGCTCACGCATAGTAGTATAATATTGCAGTAGTAGTAAGTGAGTAGTTAATAGTCAGTTAAAGTAGTAGCAGATCAGTAGTAGTAGTGTAGTAGTAGTAGGGGTGTAGTTGTTACAAAGTAAGTTTGTGCATGCTGACTGTACGAAACAGCTAATGTGGATTATCGTGCTCTTGTTTGATTTCATTTATTTCTACTGGTGCTTATCTATTGTTATATCTTAATATTCTATTAACCCTGCTTCCAGCTACATATTATCACAACCTTTATTCTTCATATCGACCCTAGCACCTTTATTCATTACATTCTTCTCCTCTTATAAATATCAAACATACACATAAAACGATTAGCTTTCTTGTGCTGCCTCTTGTCGTTTGTGATTTACTCGCGTTGGATTTTAATTGATTGTCACTATTGCCTCAGCTATTTCATACATTTATTATTTGCTAGTTGTCATTCTTGATACTATTTACATTCAAATCGTACCACATCTTTCCATACTCAAGTAATACCATTACCTGATAGTTCATCGTGTTCTTGAGTTAGAGTAATTGAAACTTTCTTTTTTTGGATATAAGAATTACTAGAATCAATGTGCTTAAATGAACATGCTTGAAGATAATGCAAAAGCTTACCTAGTTCATTTCCTCCGAAGCCCATAATGATTCGCTCCTTCGGTTAAAATGCAATTACAGAAGTTCGATCGACAATTGACAAATAGATTGATTTATTTTATTTTATTATATTTATTTATTTATTTTTTATGGCTGTCACGACCAGCCTTAATAAATACTTCCCAATTTTGACCGGAAATCGGCAATCTGAAAAACCCTCGCCGCAAGTTCACTGGGGAAACATATCATTTAGACTTGTAGCACCGAGAATTAAAAATAATAATATAATAAAATAATAATAAAAATTAAAATTTTAATAGTAAATCAAAATCATCAATCGATCGTGTACTTCTTAGAAGAATAGTCCTACAGATCAGATTGTAATTGTATATTTTGCTCGATGTCAAACACGTGTAATTCGTTAACAGACTCACCAATCACTGTTCTGCTCGACTCGTGAAGTTTTCGAGAGTGTTTATAGCAGTTGGTTGGTAGCCATTGTATTAAAATAAAGCACACCCATGGTCTCTCTCATTGATATGTAGAGCTTGATTATCTCTTTTGGTCAACTCTGTAAAAACACCTTACCATGTCGTCGATTGGTTCCTTATACTCTTCTGGCTCATCTAAAAAATTGTTGTATGTGTTGTTAGAGTGGTGTTGGCATATCCTCTGATATACTGCAGACTCAGTAAACCTTTACTTATACATAGTCTGTTATCTAAAATGTTATATACCAAAACCATGAAAAGAGATTCGTATATAATGGATCTAGACGTGAAACTCGCTCTATGAGTGCGCTTAACACGGGTAAAAGCAAAAAAAGAAAAAGAAAAAAAAGGACTGCCTTTATGTCACCAGTTAGCATGATTAAGCATTTTCCTTATCGCTTTGTAGCATCCTGCTTTTTTGCAATAAATCACTATTTTCATATATTTTATTTGATACTGATAATTACTACTACTGCTGCTACTTCAGTTACTAATCTCACGATTGCACCTATCGCTGCTTCAAGTGCCACTATCATTCCCATTATCATTATCGATTAAGTATGTATTATAGAGATGATCATTATTATTGTTATTATCAACATTTTTGTTATTATAATCATCAATATCGTCATTATTATTATAATCATCAATATCGTCATTATTATTATAATCATCAATATCGTCATTATTATTGTAATCACTATTATTATCGTCATCATCATTACTATTATTATTGCGTTTTCATTTTTATTGACGGTTATTAATAATGTGTACTACTATTACTCTTAATATTACCATTAATCCTGTTAGCATTGACTATCGTTATTATCATTATTTTTGTTCTATTTTCAGGCAACAATGCAATAGCCAAATAAAGTGCCGTGAAAACTTTAATTCCACAACGATTAAGGTAACAAATTCTTGAACTCGATATGTATTCCGATAGAAGTGTTGTTTACAAATGATCTAACGATTCTAGACGCATAAGTCACTCTACTCAGTCAAACATCAGATGCACTAACGGATCATATACTATTACATGACTGCTCTGTTATCATACGTGTCGGCTCAGATAGCTCATATCGCATACACATAGGGTCAATAGTGTGACCCTCGGATACACTGAGAGTATACTGAATAATGTATGATAATGTGTGCTTACCTTGATCTAAATTACTACTCAATTTTGTGATGAGAGTGCTCTAGCATGTACGGTATTCTTAAGATTATTTATTCGAGTATATGAGTGATACTCGACTCAATCTTTATACACTCTAATTAGATAACCTCGTATAAGGCGTTTCAAATAATAACATAAGTGTATCTATAATTTCCTAATTCCTGATTCCAAAATATGTATGAAATTTTGCACATGTGATTTTCCCTTATATGACTAATTAAGGCAGATAGGTCATAATTATCTCATATCTACATTCTTATATACTATATGATAGTTATAGTTGTCGTGCTATAAGAATGCAATCAGTAGCTTGTGATAAAAGTGTAACTACTAACACTGTTTTTCAATGCATGATTTATCATGTCTAACTGAATTACATCGACGCTCATCAAGACTCACGTCATATAGCACTAGCGTTCTAGTGAGCTTTTTCGATCCTATTGCTAATTAGCTGTTAAATGCATTACGACCTACGATTCTCAATGTTTCACTAATACAATGTTCGTACTTTCATCCTAGCATAAGAGTACATCGTTGGATGTTTTATTGTGTACTTGTCTTAAGCAATACTCTATATGAATAGCTGTAAGTACTCTAGGTGCTACGGGTTCCGAACTTATATATTGGTAACTACCTTCATATCTCGCTAACGTGTGAGTGATTTATCTGTGTCTATATGAGTAGTGGGTTGTTTCTTTCGCGGACAATATTCCTTCTGAGTCACCTCGATCACGAGGAAAATATAGTCAGTTTTGAATAATTCGCGTTTAGTAGAGATTATATAGTAGTAAGCAGTTGCGAGGCCATAAGGGATATGGCAGGTTCTGACCGAATATAACCACAGTGTTCAGTCAGTGCAGAAACTCATTATGTCTCCATTTATGCTTGTATGTGTAACTAAAGTCGATGTAATGATCTACTGGTTGCAATATCTGTTTAGATAATATTTTATGACTTTACGCGTTTAGTCATATTTATGTGTCGTTCTCTCTCTCTTTCTTCTCTTTCTCTCTCTCTCTTCTACTTACTACTCTCTCTATCTCTCTACTCATCTCATCATTCTTCTCAATCTGGCTTCTCTCTCTGTGCTCTCACTCACCTCAACTGCCCTCCATCCCGAGCCCATACGTTCCTCCGTTGCCATCCCTCCTCGCCCTCCCTCTCTCTCTCTCTCTCTTATTATTATATGTTAATATTTAATTATACTAGTAACTTTATAATTAATTTATTTAATGTTTCATGGTATGATATTATTTGAGCCGAATTATTATTGCTTATATATTATATAAGTTAATGTATGTAGTGTGTTAGGTTAGTGTAAGTGTGTATGTGTACATCATTGTAGTATTGTGTGTTGTGTGTGTGGTAGTTGTGTCACTAACTATATCTATATCATCAGTACATGTAAGATGTAGTATATGTTTTAGTGTGTGTTGTAGTGTTATATTGTGAAGATTGATTAGAGTATGTGTGTGATGTGACTTAGTATAATATAAGGTTTGTGTGTGTGTGTATTAGTGTACTGATTGATGGTACTATATATTCGTTATATATATATAATTATTAGGTATTGTGGATGTATGGTATTTCAATACATTCACGTCTAAATCGTTATGTTATCCTCTCAATCAGAGACATAGATAGCGCAGCAAAGCACAGCACCACGTACACCACACGAGAGGATGTGAGCATTAATGTATCATTGTATAGTAGTTACTTGAAACCGATTTTGATAATATAGGCAATAAATAAGGAACTAGTTGAAGAAAGAGGATCAACAATAACGCTATATAAGAGACCTATAAAATTATAATTCATAGTGTGTGGCTGTAGTGTTGAATCGCTCGTAGTAGATATTCAAGTGCTCGGGAGATTGAAACTCTAAGTAGTTCCCGTATTAGAAAAGCTATTCAGAGCGTGATAATTAATGGTTATTAGAGGTCGTAAACGTGAAATGAGGAGTTAGGATCGAATTGACGATATCGAATTGAGGAGGGTACGTATCTAGAGAGAGGGTAGAGGATTGAGACATATTATATACACGAATCGATTCAAGTCAAAGAAACAAAAATCGTACAAAACGGGGGAATGTGAGCGGACGAGGACTGACAAGTGAGAATCGGCAAGCAACTAACAGTAGGCGAATCGAAAGAGCGGAAGAGAATTCCTGTATGTTTTGGGTTGCGAGTTTATGATAATACAGTGACAATAGGATAGCTTAGTGTGAAAGTAGTGTAGGTATATATATAATGATATGCCCTCAAGTGACTGAGACCATGCCAGTTACAGTTAGATATATATCGGGTTCAACTCGGTGGCGATGTGAAATAAGATGAAACGATGGTAGTATAAGAAAAAAGAACATATAGGATATTGGAGGGATGGTGGAGAGTAAGATTATGGAGATAGATAATGATAGAGTAATATAATATAAAGTAGAAGGTAGTATGTACAACACAGCATGACCACACTAGCTAATCAGAACGCAATAAACTAGACATAATATAATACATCTACTACTAATAAGCATAACGCAGACGAAGGCATAAAGGTCATAATAAAGCGCACCCACGAAGCATATTAGATATAATTTAGATGAGGAAGTTAAGGATAATAATTATTAAATGAATTTGGATACTAAGTATATATATACTATACATAATATATATATTATAATCATAAACATACCAATGCTAGAGACATTACAGAACACAACACACAACCAACGGACCCGAGCTAAAACAAGCACCAGCATAACCTCAATTTGATTCTCACTTCGTCAAATCAAATAATCGACAGAACACATCGCATCAACCAATAACACAAAAATCACATACTCTATCAAAGTCGCGCAGATGTAAAAATTGCAGTTATGCTTATGATAAGAATATATTAGTTCCATGCGGTATAGACAAGCCTATGGGAAATAGTAAAAAGTATACAGATTTGTCGTACTAGCTGACATGTATTTAACATATAAATATTAATACAACCTATCAATAGACTATTCGGCTGCTGACCTTAACTTAAGCTATTATACCTTGCTTACAATAACATCCCGAAACATTGAATAAGCTACCAATGACAGTACTCATCTCTATTCAGATATCCATCGGAGAAGAACTAAGCACACACTACAACGACATCGCATCATTTCGCACAACACAGATAGACACACACACAAACACAAAATAAAAATAAACTTAGTAATAATATAATATAAAAAATTAATATATATAATATAAATAATATACTCACCCTTTGTGTCAAAGTGATATTAATACTCAGACTTATAAACTAGAATATACGATTATGGTGAGCTCGTGAAATAATCTCAAATAAATCAGCATAGATGTAACAAAACTTAATATGGGAATATAGCAAGGAAAGTGGCGAGCGGATTCTTAATAGTAGTGCTAACATAGATAATATATATACTAATGATATATATTATATAATAATATACTCTTCTATAAAATAATATATATATATGATATATATAGACATCTTAGTGTAGAAGATACGCGTACTCATTGGTTACTCGGAATGGCGTAGAATATATAATTTGAGCGTGATCTAATCAAGAAATAAATTACTTATTATGTATAGAGTTAGTGATGGTAGATATGTCAGAATTATTTCCCTCATTTTAGCGCATAATATAGACTAATACGCTTTAGAACTCGTGATAATATGAAGATATAAGGTATATAGTCTAATTTATATGCATGTGTATTTAATACTGCAGGACTGAGAATTTAATTTATGTATCCATACACTCGAATACGGGTGCGGTCCGGATTAGATAATTGCTTTGTCTTATATAGAGACACTCATGCTACATAGTAAGGCAAACTTCTCCTTATCGCCTCATCTGATATATAAATTGAATAATAATTATAGCATACATTAAATCATATCGTCGATTAGATCCATGATAAAATACTAGTGAATTATAATACCTTTTTTATAAAATATAGTGTGGCAAGCTAAATATGATTAATACATACGCGATACTCACGCCATAGAAAATCTGATGATTATTACTGATAACTGAGGTAGGTAATCATGATTGAATGCCTCACTCTCTTATTATGGTTATATAATCCCTCTTACCCGTATGATATATACATGAATATATAAAGTATTTTTCTATATGTCATGATAGGTATATATACTAGGCTTAGTATTATCCTAATAATATATACAGTGATTATTATATTATTAAATATAATTAATTAATATTATAATTGAGATAATAATTATATTATATATAATTGCGAAAGTAATACATATATATCTTCCTGTGTGTGTGTGTTGGGTAGTTAGTGGTATATACTTTGATTGTGTGTTTGATATGTATCCATTTATGGTCAACTGAATAATGTGGTTTAGAGTATTAAGTAGAATATGATAAAAAAAAATTATAAAAAAATTAAAAAACTATGCCGTGATTCTCTATACATGGGGCCTCCATACCATTTTCTGGGCTTAAACTAAGTGGTGTAATAATAAACGATTCTTAAATTTTTATCTAATCAATTAATTTCACTCAATGATGACAAATTTAATATATTATTATAAAGGAGGTAATATTATACATAATTTTAAATACTTTTAGAACAATCTATTATTTTAAAGAAGCATTATATGTGAGTTCTGAATTTACGTAGGTGCACTTTATTCCGCTCTTTTACTACTCTCCTTTTGACTTATCTTTTATCACTTGCTCTCTCTCTCATCTCTCCTTACTTACTCTCATCTAATTCTATCAGTTCTCTTTTCTCTCTATACTCTTCTCTCTCTCGTCATTCATCACTACTCTTATCCTCATCTCTCTTCTGCTCTCTCTTGCGGTGCTTCTTCTCTCTCTCTGCCTCTCTTTCTCTCTCTTCTATGTTCCTCTCTCTTTACCTCTATGTACTCTGTCTCATCTTCTACGTTTGAGCTTCTCTCTTTCTCTCTCTCTCTCTCTCTCTCTCTCTCTCTCTCTCTCCCATCTCTCTCTCTCTCTGTCGCCGTCTCTCTCTCCCTCCTCTCTCTCGTCTGTCTTCTGTCTCCCATCCTCTCTCCCTCTCTCTCTCTCTCTCTACTCTCTCTCTCTCTTCTCTCGCTCTCTTCTCTCTGCGTTTCTTCTTTTCTCTCTCGTCTCTGCTCTCTCTGCTTAGCCGCTCTCCTCTCTCCGTTCCTTCTCCTCTCCCTCCTCGCCCCTCTCCCTCTCCTCTCTCTCTTCCTCTACTTCGGTCTGCGTCTCTCTCTCTCGTGCATCGTCTCTCTCAGTTTCTCTCTCTCTCTCTCTGTTTCTCTTTCATACCTTTCCTACTCTTTGTCATTTGTCTCTTCCTCTGTCTATCCTTCTTATCTCTCTCCCCCTCTCCCTTCTCCCTCTACTCACGATTACCGCCTTCTCGCCTGTATTGTATGCTGTATTTAATCATTTTAAGGAAACGGTAACGCTTCTTTCTCCTGCTCTGGACTCTGTCCTCCTCTCTTTTACGATAAGTCTGCCTCTCTCCTCTCTCATCTCTTTTCTCTCTTGCCCATTACATTCCTGGGATCAATGATATTAATCTAAATTTAAGCATGAAGTCAATTTTTAGCAGCTATAGGACGTGATGAATTTTTGAAAAAAGAACTTGAATTTATCTATTTCTATATTAAATATTTATTCGCCCCAACAATTGGATGGCTCGGCTCTTCTTCCAGACCAGGCTGCTGCAAGAAACTGAGGGGCCGAGTGAAGTTGAGAATGTCTTTCTGGGTACAATTCTCGTTATATAATTATTAACGCTACTCTATATATCTGATTGCTATCCATGTTACTCTCCATTAATGTGAATCTCAGTAGAATGGTGTGTTTTTTCGAATTTGTCTCACTGTTGTGTAATCTTTGCTATTTGCATTCGGTGTGAGTGTATCGTGTACTCTTTTCGTCCTTGTTGTACATGTTTGCAGATATACTGCGTCGTCAACTGAACTCTATAAGAAAGTAACTATAACATTAAGAAATCGCGTGCATCCGGCTTCCTTGGCCTCTCCGCAATACTGTACACTAATAGTTGTGATGTCCGTGTTTGCGAGTGAAGTCTCTGCTGTTTCTATGTATGAAAGTGTTGTGGAGAAGAAATTTGCCAAGGATTTTTTTTTTTTTTTTTTTTTTTTTTTTGTTTTTTTTTATTTTTTTTTATATTATTTATGTATACAGTGAGCTAATCCTTATCTAGTTCACTTCTTTACTTCCTATATATGGGTCCAGAGGGAGGTCTTTTATGTTCACCTTTGGTGTTATGGCTGATGATTTTTAATGGCTCAGCGTATTATGTGGTAGTTATATTATTTCTGTTCAGTATCTAGTTTACGATGAAAATATCCTAGTTTCTTTATCAATTTTACAATGTGTGTTGTGTACGCTGTGCAATATTCTATATGATAGTGTGTTTCGTTAGATTGTGTGTGTTGTGTATGTGTTTTATGTATGTGAGTGATTGTGTTAGTGTTAATGGGTTGAATGTGGTGCCTGTACCTGTTGTCGACCGATTGTGTTTTTTTTGCGTTGTGCGTGATTTTAGTGTGTGCGGTCACTTGCGTTGCGTGTGTGTGTGTGTGCATCTGTCTGTGCTGTTGGTGTGTGCGTGTGCGTGAGTGTGGGTGCGTGTGCGTGGTGCGTGTGCGTTGGGTGCTGTGTGTACGTGTGGATGTGCTGCTGTGTGTGGGCGTGTGTGGCTCGCTAGGTGTGTGGTTGTGTAGTTATTTATATATTACCATTAATCACACAGCACATTATAATATAGTATATATATATTATATATATATTATATATATATTTGCTTGTGATAGTGTGTGTTATGTTAGTCAGGTGATCATATATTAATATGATATATTATGAGTGAGTAGAGATAGTGAGTGAGGGGATTACAAAAAGTAAAGATATTAAACAACATATAATTAGCACACGCTTACCATTCCTACAGGAAACATGAATGAAAACGTATGGATAGTCTCGACTATAAGCTTTTAGATGCCAAAGATACTCACAGACAAGAAGATAAATGATGAAACAGGAGAGAAAAGAAAAAAAAAGGAGATCACCATGACTACTTAAGGTAACTGCGTTTGGTTTGTCATAAGTGTGTATTTAATTGACTCTTATAGTTAGTATAGATAGAATACTTTGATAGTTTGTTATACTAAAAATTATTCATTATGATACTCTATAGTTAAATTTCATGTACAAGGTAAATGTAGAAATATGTATGTAGTGATGCTCAAATGTGTATAGATCGTGTAGAAATGTGTAAATGTAAGAGTGTGATGTGAAGTGAATGGTGTTCATAGAGTTCATGTGAACAATTGATGTTACTTACAAGGGAGAGAAATGTTGCATAGTGCGTGAAATTGTGTAAATAGGAGAGAAATGTTTAGCATAAGTGCGTGATGATAAATTATGTTAATAAGGGTGGAATAATGCTAAAGTGTGCGTGATAATGTGCTAAAGTGGTGTATCGACTGTAAAATAATTGTGCAAAGTGTACGTGTACAATGGTTTATATGTAAATAACTTAATAAAAATATGTTGTATAGAAAAACATATATTAATAAATATATTTGGGTGAGGAAATGTTTGACGAATATGTGTGTATTCGTGAGTAATTTAGTGTTAAAGTGCTTATGATGATAACCTATTTTACTAGTGTACTGAAGAAATGTGTGTAAAAGTGGTATTATATTTATATAGTAGATATAGTATGCAGAGCTCGGAAGATATGTAAAATCAATAAATGTGTTGTTAATGGATTTTGACGATATAAGTATGTGTATCTCTAGTAGTGTATATGTATGTGTGTGTGAGAATGTGTCGCCTGTGAATAGTTGTGTACAGTAAAAATGAATTAGAGCATTGTGTATGCATATAGTAGGTTCTACACTATATATTATTAATACTTGTACTATATATATATATATATAAATATATATCTAGTATACTTTATATATATTACACACACACACTAACACACACACAACACAACACAACACACACGCACACACACAATAACACACCACACACTACACATCACACACAACTCTATATAATAATATACTATATATATAATATATATATAATAATATAACTTTATACTATATTATTATAATATATATATATAATCATATAATAATATATATTATACTATATTTATTTATTATACTATTATAAATTAAATAAATATTATATATCATATATATGTATGTATATCATATTTATTATATTATACCTATATACACATATGTGTGTGTATACTCTGGTATTATTATAATATTGTATCTTAGATACTATAATCTGTAAAGTCATAAGATTTTTAAGAATTAAAAAAGAAAACGCTATCAAAAATCGAATTCGATTAACTGTAACCGCATTCCTTTGAAGAACAAGATTTAATAACATTTTTTTTCTTTTGTCTGTTGGCTGGAAGATACACAAAGGGAGGCTTACCACCAAAACTCAAAAAGTGTGTAGTAAATACGGGTAAACTTTTTACCGTGTGAGTCAAACCTCTCGATCCCCCTTCTCTATAGTCGCAGCAGTCTCTGAGGATGACATAAAGCTATTTGTGTAAGTTCCTGGTTTTAGAATATCGGGTGAAAATTTAGCATGTACATAAACCATGTCATTGGAACTATTAGAAGGTGTAGGGAGAGTTATTTAGGTAGTTTTCATTGCTCTTCTCTGTAAAAGAAAGGGTACAAACAGTTCTTTATATATTTTTAAGTTTTAATTTTTACATTGATTTCTTTTGTACCTTTTTGTTTTTTAGGCCGACAGCCTCTGGGGAATAGACACAAGCAAGCTCAGTGCACAATAAAATCATATTTAAATCATCTTTTGGGATTTGGTCATTATGTATACTTTACACTCTCTAATAATAAGCTCCTTGCTAATTTATCCCTCCACTGTGTTTTGTTCTGCGAAGAATTACGACCATACATGAATATATCTATTTCATTCGTATCAAGTTAAAAAGTTATAACTGCGCTGAATCACGCCTCACAGCCTTCTTATATCATCCTGAATCGTGAGGAAACTTCATTGTCCAGGCCTCGGTATTGAATCTCTCGGTTTAGCTTATAATTCCGGTCTAGTTAAGCTTGGTCCGTCCATTGTTAGCTTCTCCTATTATGTCCTCGAAACGCATTAACTTTCTTATAAAACTGATACAATGAGAAATAATGTATTTTTGTACAGCATTAGGGATATATTTAATATTATTTAACTGTGGTTTTAGGAAATCATGGACACCCTGGGCATACACGTTAATGGCTCAGGCATACTTATTCTGTTCAACAATGCTGTCATGTGTCTGTAAAGTATTTCATAGATATATGTATAAGTAAATAATTATATACATGTGTGTCTTTATACGTACATACACCACACACACAACACACACACACACAACACACACACACACACACGCACACACACAACACACACACACACACACACACACACACACATATATATATAATATATTAATATATATATATATGTAAATATATATAATTATTATATATATATATAATATATATATTATATATATATATATATTATAAATAAATACACACAGATATATATATATAATATATATATATATATTTATATATATATATATATTACTATATATATAGATATAGATTAGATAGATAGATAGATAGATAGATAGATAGATAGATAGATAGATATAGATATATATATTTGTGTGTACGTTGTCGTGTAGGTTGTATGTGGTGTGTGTGTGTGTGTGTGTGTTTGTGTGTGTTGTGTATAAATAGATAGATAGATAGAATGGATAGATAGATAGAGAAAGAGAGAGAGAAAAGACTCTAACGATCTTTTTTCTTTCTTTATTTATTTTATGTCTTTTTTCTCTAGAAAATAAAGCCGTTTTTGGCACAGACTCCTTAGGATAAGACGGGTTTTATTTCTTCCGTGGCTGTTTAGATAAAGTTATATGATCCTCTCATTTTGCATATTGTTCTTATCTCTTCTTTCTACGTCTACGTTCTAGTAATATATATATATATATTTTCCTTGTGACACGTGTGGAAATTATGAAAGTATTATCATGAAAAATTAAATTTGAAAAGCTAATAAAATACTTACGGTATAACCGTTCAGAATGTTTTCAGAGAAATAATTAATAAGTCATGAAAACATGAGATTTATTTTTTCTTTTTTTATTTTATTTTATTATTTTTCTTATATTTACGAAAAGCCTTCCCGTAACTTTGTCGATTACTTACCTCTATATTGTGAGCATTTCTCTAGAGACTTAGTGATTTATACTGATTTCTACGAATATTTACGGTATTGCAGCAAGTGGTTTCCTTAAAAAGGTAACATATTTAGTTTTAACATTTATATTTATTTTTCTTATTTCTTTTTATACTTTCACTTTTACTGTATAATATATATATTATATATATTATATATATATATATATATATATATATATATATATGTATATATGATATATATATATATATATATATATATATATATATATATATATATTATATATAATATATATATATATTATATATATATATATAATATATATATATATATATATATATATATGTATATATATATTATATATATATGTATTATATATATATATATATTATTATATATATATATTATTATATATTATATGTATATATATAATATATATATATATATATAGTATATATATATTATATATATTTATATATTATATATATATATATATATATATGTATATTATATATATATATATATATATATATATATATATATATATATATTATATTATATAGTATATTATATATATATGTGTGTATATATAATATTATTATATT
>NW_020869741.1:93566-98566 GCF_003789085.1 Penaeus vannamei | reverse complement strand
TGTTGAGGCCACTTTTGTTTTGTTGCTAGGTGCGAGGAAGAACTCCTCTAGTATTGATTAAACGTGTATTAGTAATTTGAGTCGGTCGGTCAATAGTGATTCTTTTTAGTTTTTGACATTCTTGATTCTGTAATTATGGCAGATCTTAACTTTGATGTTTTAAAAGCTCAGGCTGAGGAACTAGGCCTTAAAGGAAATGATATTGCTCAGTATGTCATCAGTCAACAGACACTTGCACGGGAGGAGAGAGCAAAAGAAAGAGAATTTCAGAAAGAGCAATTAGAGGCAGAGAAAGAGAGAGTTAAACTGGAACATGAGCTTCAGATGGCTCGGTTAAACAATTCTGATAGTTCATTAAATCCTGTACTTTTTGATGGCGCTTCACGCCCTAGTTTACCAGTTTTAAAGATGGAGAAGACATCACTTCATACTTAATTAGATTTGAGCGCATTGCTAACTTGTTAAATTTTAAAGAAGAAACTTATGCTATCAGATTGGGAAGTTTGTTAACAGGAAAGGCTGTTGATATATACACCTCACTGCCTCCAGAAACAACAGCCGATTACCAGTTATTAAAGAAAGCTCTCTTAAGGGGTTATAGTAAAACTCCCCAGTTACAGGAATGATTTTAGGACTGCTAAAATAAAAAGTGGTGAAACATATGAACAGTTTGCTATCAGGCTTGGACGATTGTTTGACTATTGGGTCGATTCGCATAATATCACCAAAGATTATGCATCTCTTCGTGATTTTATGTTGTTAGATCAACTAATGTCTTCTATCTCCCCAGATCTGCGTGTTTTTGTAAAGGAGCATAACGTCTCCTCCTTAGCTGATGCGGTAAGCCTGTCAGATAATTGGTCATCTGCTCATAGTGCTTACCCCAGGTCATATCAATCATCTGAACAAGGTAAGAGAAGTGTGGCTCCAAAGCCCCAAACTCCAGTCCAATCAGCTCTTAGAAGGGATTTTTCTTCTGTTAAATGTCATGGGTGTGGTGATATTGGACATATTAGATCTCGCTGTCCTAAAAATCCCCTAGCGTACAAGCAATATCACCCAATTCCAACTCACAAAGTCGGATTTTGTCTAAGTGACAGGGAAAATTCAAAGTTCATGACAGCTGGTACAGTGAATGGGGCTTGGGTATCCACAGTTCTCAGAGATACGGGGTGCACATGTGTTATTGTATCTCACAAGGTGTTACCAGATGTTGATCTCTCTAGGGCTGATCTGGTGGGGATCGAAGATTATTTAGGCCGGGTGGATTACTTCCCCAAAACTAAATGCTACCTGAATTGTCCCTATTTTAAAGGTTGGATTGATGTGGTGCGAGCACCAATTAAATTCTGTAGCGTCCTGATTGGAAATGTACCAGGGGTATATAGTCCCAAATTATCTCCAGATTCTGAGTAACTGAACGTTCAAATGTCCCTCTTGATTATTCCTGTGCCATTCAGACTAGATCCTCCAAAGTAAAAAGGGTTCACCCTTTAGTGTTGCCGGAGATCGAGCCTCTTAAAGTAACTCCTGAAGACTTTGCAAAATTGCAGGCAGAATGTCATTCTCTCACTAAATTTTGGGAAAAAGTAAAGTCTGAAGAACATGATAAGATGCGTGATGGTACGGTGTTTAAGTTTGAGCAAATAAATGGTTTGCTGTACCGTACATGTGTTGCTTCAAAGCACTGTGAAAGAGTTGGTAAATCTTCTCTGGTAGTACCCAGTAAATGTAGAGCCATCATTCTCGCAGTAGGTCATGAGAGCCCCTTAGCCGGTCATTTCTCCCATCGGAAATCAGAAATGCGTATTAGGACCATTTCTATTGGCCAAACATGGGAGCTGAAATCCGAGACTTTTGTAAGTCTTGCGACAAGTGTCAAAGGATGTCAAGTAGAGGTAGGGTAAGACAGTGCCATTAAAACCCATGCCCATTTTAACGGAGCCTTTCTCTCGTGTCTCCATAGACTTGGTAGGACCGATTTCTCCTCCATCTTCTGAGGGTCACCGTTATATTTTAACTTTGATAGATTTTGCGACTGGGTTTCCAGAAGCATTGCCTCTCAAAGAGATAGATTCAATATCTGTAGCTGAAGCCCTTATGGTGATCTTTTCAAGGGTCGGTATTCCTCGGGAAATTTTGTCTGATCGAGGAAGGCAATTTGTTCTCAACTAATGGGCGAACTGCATAAATTATTGGGTGTAAAGCCACTTTTTACAACTCCCTATCATCCTAGTGGGAATGGAAGGGTGGAAAGGTTTCATGCAACACTAAAAGCCTCCTTAAGGAAATTGTGTAGTGACAAACCACGAGAATGGCACGTTATCTTGTCCCCACATTATTCGCTATGCGAGAGATTCCTAGCGATCGAACTGGGTTTTCTGCTTTTGAGCTACTTTATGGACGGACAGTCCGGGGGACCTCTTTCAGTCTTAAGGACTTGTGGGAAGACACAACCATGAGAGATGATGTTAGATCTTCCTTTCAATATGTGATTGAATTGAAAGACAAGCTGGAGGAGTGTGCTAAAATTGCAGCTCAAAATGCTGAGATTAGTTCCTCTAAATTCAAATCTTATTTTGACTTGAAATCTCAGGATAGGAAGTTTAGTCCAGGTGAGGAAGTTCTTGTGCTCCTCCCTGATAACCAAAACAAGTTGCTCATGTCTTGGAGTGGCCCTTATACTGTTCTGGAATGTCGAAATAAGGTGAATTATCTTATCGATGAAGGTGGAAAACAGAAGTTGCTTCATGCTAACCTTCTTAAGAAGTATCATAGGAGAGCAACAAGTTCCCAACCTAATGTTATGGACGAGGAAAGTAAGATAGATGCTGAAATGAACCCACAAAATAGTCCAGAATTGTATTCTTGAAGATACTGAATTGAGCGATAGCAATTTTCCTCTAACTTCTGATGGAGAGAGCCCATCTTGCCTGAGAGTGATCAACCTGAGATTTGTTCTGACCTTTCAGCAGAACAGAAATCTGATATTGATTCAGTAATTGCAGAGTTTGTAGATGTATTTTCATTAACTCCAGGTTGCACAAACACCCTTGAACATGATATTGAAGTTAACACCACAGAGCGTATAAAGTCTAAGGTTTATCCCATTCCTATACATCTAAAGCCTCACTTCGAAGATGAAGTTGACCAATTGCTTGAACAAGGGATTATACAGCTATCATCATCTCCCCATTCATCTCCTGTAGTCATGGTAAAAAAGTCTGATGGTAGCTATCGTATGGCCATAGATTATCGAGCTGTTAACTCCGTAACTAATTTTCATGCTGAACCAGCTTGCACTATGGAGGAAGACTTGTACAAGTTTTCAGGATGTAATTACTTCTCTGAATTAGATCTCACGAAGGCCTACTATCAAGTTAAACTTTCTGAGAAGGCCAGACCTTTAACAGCATTTCCTTCACACAAGGGTCTTATGGAGTTTTGTCGTATGCCTTTCGGATTGGTAAATGCTTGTGCCACTTATATCCGCCTTATGCGCATTGTTTTGGCTGGTTTAAAGAATGTTTCCTTCTATTTTGACAATATTTTCATCCATACTAAAACATGGGATGAACATAAAGATGCAATTGTTTCAGTGTTAAAGAGATTACGTGAACATAACCTCACTGCAAAGCCATCAAAATGCAGATTTGGCTTTAAGTCTATTGAGTACTTGGGTTTTATTCTTGATGGAAACTACTTGCATCCTAAACTCGATAAAATAGAAGCTATACTTAATCTACCTCCTCCTTGCACAAAGAAGACCTTAAGATCTTTCCTTGGTTTGATTTCATTCTATAGAATGTTTATTCCACAAGCAGCTTCACTGACAAGCTCTTTATCTGATTTGTTGCGTAAAAATGTCAGGGAACCACTGAAATGGACGGACGAATTGACTAAAGTATTTGAACAGTTAAAAGCTGCATTAGCTTCAAACCCGTATTAAAGTTACCTGATTCTTCCCATCCTTTTGTCTTACGAACAGATTCATCAGATGTTGGGCTTGGAGCTGTTCTTCTACAGTACGTCGATGGTCATCCATTTCCTGTGGCGTACGCTAGTCGGAAACTATTAGATAGAGAGAAGAGGTACTCAACTATTGAGAAAGAAGGCTTGGCTATAATGTTCGGTATCCACCGATTTAGATATTACCTAATGGGTCAAGAATTTATCCTGGAAGTGGATCACAAGCCATTAATTTATATCAATAAATTCAAGGGGTCGAATAACAGACTTTTACGGTGGTCGTTAAGCTTGCAACCTTATCGCTTCCGTTTGGTTCACGTTGCAGGGCGTGATAATCTTGGAGCGGATCTCCTTAGTCGTTCCGGAAATTAATTACACTTGAAGTCTGGAACTCTCATTTTCATATAGTTTTGTTGAAAGAAATCACTAATTTCTAATTTACCACGTTTCACACAGTTAATTTGATAGTATTTTCAGTCTTATGTTTTTTTTAATAAATGATTTCATGTTCGTAGTATCAGCAGTTTTGAAGTTATTTCACTTTGATGTGTACACCACGTACTTTGAGTTACACTACAGTTCCACTCGCTGAAATGTAGAAAATTCACTGATTAAGTTAAAGTAACCAACCAGATTTGATTTGTATTTAGTAATACAATATTGACGATTGTTTTCTTTATGATTTCAACACACATACTCACTTCTCATTATGAAGTGAACCAGTTATTTTGGAGGACGAATAAAAACTGAGAGCGTGCTTTCTCTTTGTTTACATTTTATAGCTTCTCCCAGCTAGGTTTGATTTAACTTCTCCCTGCCTTCTCCCTGCAAGGTCCCTTTCTTTAGAAGAAACGATTATTTTAGAGGTCCAACTGTTATGATTGTGTCTGGTTACTAACTAAAGTGGAAAGCTGGTTTAGTTTCTATTCCTCATTGGTTTGTATATCTATTGGATAGATACTTGTTGGGGAGCCGTGTGAAGAAATTCGGCTATTTGTTTTTCTTAATTTGTTTTCGCCTGTATACGTGGC
>NW_020869741.1:85000-88466 GCF_003789085.1 Penaeus vannamei | reverse complement strand
TGTTCTTGCTCCGACAGGTTCCCCCCCCCCCCCCCCCGGGTACTCTTATTATCTATTATCCTGTGCTTTATTATCTTTTATTATATTACCTGTGCTTTATTTATTATTATTTATTATATTACTGTGCTTTATTATGCTGTGATTTATTATCCTGTGCTTCCTCTTCTATGATTCCTTGCAATTGCAGGTTATCCCCTTGCAGTCTCGCCATCTCTTTCTTGGCCTTCCCTTATTCCTTCTACCCTGAACTTCCATCTCCATTTTATCTGTTTGTCTGTTAGAATTGTGCGAGTCTCGACCCAAAGAATATTCGTATACTGGACATGCATAAATAAAGCAATAAATGCATATGTATCAGTCTAGACATGCATATCAACCTGTCAAATAGTTAAATGTATATCTATCAGATACATAGACAGATATGCCTTTATTTCTGCGTCTGTGTTTATGAAAATTAATTGAGTTGGGCCTAATTAATTGAGTTGTCTTCCAACATGGTCCTTCCCAGCAGGTGTCCGTACTACCTAAGTCTCCCTTCCTGCTTTTTCTCTGATATTTCTACCGCCTTCGTCGACCCTCTTAACTCATTCCTAATCCTACCAGGGATGAAGTCGATAAATAATCCATAAATAATAAATAATAATCAATAAATAATAAATGAAGTCGATAAATAATCCAAATACGCAAGGGATTTTATCTCTAATAAACTTGCTGGTTGACCGATCGAAATTAACAATAATGATAATTTTAGAAAAAATAACAATAACAATAATTATAATAATAATAGCGATATTATGATTATTTCTATTATTATTTTTATTATCATGAGTTTTGGAGTGTTTAGCATGGGAACAACACTGAATAGGTCTGTTCATTTATAGCCATACATAGCAATTAGAAAGATCTTTTAGTTGCAAAAATATCAAAGGAAATGATTATTGTGATTATGATATCAATGATTAAGAGAATCGATGGGGTGATGATAATTAACAATAATAATTAGTAGTAGTAATGCTAGTAGTAATAATAGTAATAATAAGGTATTATTATTAAGTAATGGTAATAAGTAATATCATTATAGTAATAGTAAAATAGTATGGTAATAAAATAATAGTAATAGGTTATGAAATAACAATAACAATACGATAATGATAACAATAATTTATGGTAATGGTAAAGCAAGAACAATAACGATAGTAATAACAATAATAACAGCAACAACAAGAATACAAACAATAAAAAGTTATAATCATAACAATCTATAACATCACTAAGCTTACTTGACGACAAAAAGGAAAACGATAATAACAACGATAATAACCAAATTAGCCATTGCAATGATGCTAATGACAACAAGAGCAACATCAACCCCAACCCAACACCCGAACAAGGTCATCGCTAACGGCTTTCCCGATAACGATAAGATAAGGTCACCTGCGCTGGACACGTTGAGGTCAGAGAGGTCGATGTCGGACGGGGTTGACCTCAGGGCGCGCGGGAGGACGTCTGCAGCCACCCCAGCCGCCGCCATCACCGCCCACACTGCCAGCCACGCCCATGCGGTGAGCTGTAAGAAAGGGTGAGGTTGTACGTTTAGGTCTGGTGATCAGGTGGGATAATTAGGTCTGGTAATTAGGCACGGTAATTAGGTCTGGGGATTCTAAATCTGGTTATATGTCTGTTATGAGTCTAGTAACTATGTCTGATCTGGTATAAGTCTAGTCTGGTATTTAGGTCTGGTGCAGGTCTTGTAACCTGGTCTGGTGATTAGGTCTGTCTCCGTGGTGCACCTTCGTCTTGTGTTGGGTGGCAGGGGAACGGGAGCCTCGCCACGCCCCTGCCAGAGGATGCAGAGGAGTTGGCCACATCAACGTGTGCTCCCTGTTATACGTCCTGCAATACCTGGGTTGCGCCGAGCCACTCCAGGGTGCTTAAAGTTATCTAGACGAGTCAACAATGGTGAAACTAAATCAGATCTTTTATTGCCTAGCTTAACGAGTGCTAATGACTGATAACAATAGATGAGGGAAAAGGTGGAAGCCCCTAGTCTGCGGTTTATTTGTAGAATTGTAGGTAAGAGATATTTAAGAAACGTTTTCCAACGTTTGTGTGCTCTCGATAAAGATTCCCCAAGCCGTAAAGTCACTTGAAAGGGCGCAGCAACTTGCGATTTCCATAATTTCACTGCTCATGTGTAAGAGAGAGAGAGGGGGGTGGGGCGGGCCAGGCGAGAGAGCAGCGTGCTTCTGGCGTGACACCGCGTGCCTGTGGCTAGGCACTGAGCACGGCGACGGCCCTCTGCTCTCCCGCAAGTCACAGGCGCTGCACTCGGACGAGGGACGCGATTCTCGTCGGCCTCAAAGACGCCTCGACAAGGCATCCTCAACGCGCGTCCGGACGTCGCACAGCTCTCAAGATTACGTTGTTTCCTTTATATTCAAGATTTGACAACGGGGAGCGCTTTTGGTGCGTTAATGAAAAAAAAAAGTTTTCAAAAACATACAGTACTGGAGATGTACAGTTCCCAAAGTCTTTTAATGTTAACACTGACAACACAGCTTTAGGTGGCATCAAAATCATTGCGCTCTTCATGTTAGTTCAGCGACTGCTGCATCATTCTATAGAATCAACCATTCACTTATTCTCTTTTTAACAACGATTGTCAATTAGGCTCCTTCAACTTCAGGAACGAACAAGAGATGAAACACACTGAACTTTGCATTATTGTTCTGACACATCGAATGCGCATCATTTCTCAGAATTTGAACAGTCAGATACAGGGCAGCTTCCGCCATTACTGAAATGCATCCTCGGCCAACGGACTGATGCTAGCGTAATGCAGTTCAATGTGTACTTTCTCAGTCATTGCTTCAGCTTCCCTTCTGCATCGTTCTCTCCTCCATAAATTACTCGAAAAAAGTGAGTGCATTTAAACCCAATTTACAATCTCACGTATATATATTTATGACAGGTAACTCGACCAACAAATGGCCCTTATTGGTTTGCTCAGTTTACACACCTGTCTAGAGTGGGGGTGTTGCACGCCAGCCATCGTGCTCCGACGTCTGAGGTTCGTGCAAGATGTGGAACGGTGTACTATAACTGCGGTTACACAAAAAAAATAAAAAAATGAAAATAGAAAAAAAAACTACATCAATTGCAGGAAAAAAAATGGATTGATACAAAAATCGCCGGATAGAAAGTTTCCACAGCCGCAAGGGACGGCGATAAAAATAGAAGTAAAAACCAAAGGGGAAAAAAACTACAGAACCGCTAAGGGCAGCGATAATGCCTCAATTGCACAAAGTAAAGCGTGAGAGTTGAAATTACGGATTTGTCCATAATGGCCGAACGTCCCCAATAAAACCGATTCGCGTTAATGTAACTTGACAAACTCATCTGTTACTCAGCGAAGGCCTTTTTGCACGCCTTTCGACAAGAGTCCACGTGAGGCTTTTGTTGTAAG
>NW_020869741.1:72500-77500 GCF_003789085.1 Penaeus vannamei | reverse complement strand
GCTATCAGATTGGGAAGTTTGTTAACAGGAAAGGCTGTTGATATATACACCTCACTGCCTCCAGAAACAACAGCCGATTACCAGTTATTAAAGAAAGCTCTCTTAAGGGGTTATAGTAAAACTCCCGCCAGTTACAGGAATGATTTTAGGACTGCTAAAATAAAAAGTGGTGAAACATATGAACAGTTTGCTATCAGGCTTGGACGATTGTTTGACTATTGGGTCGATTCGCATAATATCACCAAAGATTATGCATCTCTTCGTGATTTTATGTTGTTAGATCAACTAATGTCTTCTATCTCCCCAGATCTGCGTGTTTTTGTAAAGGAGCATAACGTCTCCTCCTTAGCTGATGCGGTAAGCCTGTCAGATAATTGGTCATCTGCTCATAGTGCTTACCCCAGGTCATATCAATCATCTGAACAAGGTAAGAGAAGTGTGGCTCCAAAGCCCCAAACTCCAGTCCAATCAGCTCTTAGAAGGGATTTTTCTTCTGTTAAATGTCATGGGTGTGGTGATATTGGACATATTAGATCTCGCTGTCCTAAAAATCCCCTAGCGTACAAGCAATATCACCCAATTCCAACTCACAAAGTCGGATTTTGTCTAAGTGACAGGGAAAATTCAAAGTTCATGACAGCTGGTACAGTGAATGGGGCTTGGGTATCCACAGTTCTCAGAGATACGGGGTGCACATGTGTTATTGTATCTCACAAGGTGTTACCAGATGTTGATCTCTCTAGGGCTGATCTGGTGGGGATCGAAGATTATTTAGGCCGGGTGGATTACTTCCCCAAAACTAAATGCTACCTGAATTGTCCCTATTTTAAAGGTTGGATTGATGTGGTGCGAGCACCAATTAAATTCTGTAGCGTCCTGATTGGAAATGTACCAGGGGTATATAGTCCCAAATTATCTCCAGATTCTGAAGTAACTGAACGTTCAAATGTCCCTCTTGACTATTCCTGTGCCATTCAGACTAGATCCTCCAAAAGTAAAAAGGGTTCACCCTTTAGTGTTGCCGGAGATCGAGCCTCTTAAAGTAACTCCTGAAGACTTTGCAAAATTGCAGGCAAATGTCATTCTCTCACTAAATTTTGGGAAAAAGTAAAGTCTGAAGAACATGATAAGATGCGTGATGGTACGGTGTTTAAGTTTGAGCAAATAAATGGTTTGCTGTACCGTACATGTGTTGCTTCAAAGCACTGTGAAAGAGTTGGTAAATCTTCTCTGGTAGTACCCAGTAAATGTAGAGCCATCATTCTCGCAGTAGGTCATGAGAGCCCTTAGCCGGTCATTTCTCCCATCGGAAATCAGAAATGCGTATTAGGGACCATTTCTATTGGCCAAACATGGGAGCTGAAATCCGAGACTTTTGTAAGTCTTGCGACAAGTGTCAAAGGATGTCAAGTAGAGGTAGGGTAAGACCAGTGCCATTAAAACCCATGCCCATTTTAACGGAGCCTTTCTCTCGTGTCTCCATAGACTTGGTAGGACCGATTTCTCCTCCATCTTCTGAGGGTCACCGTTATTTTAACTTTGATAGATTTTGCGACTGGGTTTCCAGAAGCATTGCCTCTCAAAGAGATAGATTCAATATCTGTAGCTGAAGCCCTTATGGTGATCTTTTCAAGGGTCGGTATTCCTCGGGAAATTTTGTCTGATCGAGGAAGGCAATTTGTTTCTCAACTAATGGGCGAACTGCATAAATTATTGGGTGTAAAGCCACTTTTTACAACTCCCTATCATCCTAGTGGGAATGGAAGGGTGGAAAGGTTTCATGCAACACTAAAAGCCTCCTTAAGGAAATTGTGTAGTGACAAACCACGAGAATGGCACCGTTATCTTGTCCCCACATTATTCGCTATGCGAGAGATTCCTAGCGATCGAACTGGGTTTTCTGCTTTTGAGCTACTTTATGGACGGACAGTCCGGGGACCTCTTTCAGTCTTAAGGGACTTGTGGGAAGACACAACCATGAGAGATGATGTTAGATCTTCCTTTCAGTATGTGATTGAATTGAAAGACAAGCTGGAGGAGTGTGCTAAAATTGCAGCTCAAAATGCTGAGATTAGTTCCTCTAAATTCAAATCTTATTTTGACTTGAAATCTCAGGATAGGAAGTTTAGTCCAGGTGAGGAAGTTCTTGTGCTCCTCCCTGATAATCAAAAAGTTGCTCATGTCTTGGAGTGGCCCTTATACTGTTCTGGAATGTCGAAATAAGGTGAATTATCTTATCGATGAAGGTGGAAAACAGAAGTTGCTTCATGCTAACCTTCTTAAGAAGTATCATAGGAGAGCAACAAGTTCCCAACCTAATGTTATGGACGAGGAAAGTAAGATAGATGCTGAAATGAACCCACAAATAGTCCAGAATTGTATTCTTGAAGATACTGAATTGAGCGATAGTAATTTTCCTCTAACTTCTGATGGAGAAGAGCCCATCTTGCCTGAGTGTGATCAACCTGAGATTTGTTCTGACCTTTCAGCAGAACAGAAATCCGATATTGATTCAGTAATTGCAGAGTTTGTAGATGTATTTTCATTAACTCCAGGTTGCACAAACACCCTTGAACATGATATTGAAGTTAACACCACAGAGCGTATAAAGTCTAAGGTTTATCCCATTCCTATACATCTAAAGCCTCACTTCGAAGATGAAGTTGACCAATTGCTTGAACAGGGATTATACAGCTATCATCATCTCCCCATTCATCTCCTGTAGTCATGGTAAAAAAGTCTGATGGTAGCTATCGTATGGCCATAGATTATCGAGCTGTTAACTCCGTAACTAATTTTCATGCTGAACCAGCTTGCACTATGGAGGAAGACTTGTACAAGTTTTCAGGATGTAATTACTTCTCTGAATTAGATCTTACGAAGGCTTACTATCAAGTTAAACTTTCTGAGAAGGCCAGACCTTTAACAGCATTTCCTTCACACAGGGTCTTATGGAGTTTTGTCGTATGCCTTTCGGATTGGTAAATGCTTGTGCCACTTATATCCGCCTTATGCGCATTGTTTTGGCTGGTTTAAAGAATGTTTCCTTCTATTTTGACAATATTTTCATCCATACTAAAACATGGGATGAACATAAAGATGCAATTGTTTCAGTGTTAAAGAGATTACGTGAACATAACCTCACTGCAAAGCCATCAAAATGCAGATTTGGCTTTAAGTCTATTGAGTACTTGGGTTTTATTCTTGATGGAAACTACTTGCATCCTAAACTCGATAAAATAGAAGCTATACTTAATCTACCTCCTCCTTGCACAAAGAAGACCTTAAGATCTTTCCTTGGTTTGATTTCATTCTATAGAATGTTTATTCCACAAGCAGCTTCACTGACAAGCTCTTTATCTGATTTGTTGCGTAAAAATGTCAGGGAACCACTGAAATGGACGGACGAATTGACTGAAGTATTTGAACAGTTAAAAGCTGCATTAGCTTCCAAACCCGTATTAAAGTTACCTGATTCTTCCCATCCTTTTGTCTTACGAACAGATTCATCAGATGTTGGGCTTGGAGCTGTTCTTCTACAGTACGTCGATGGTCATCCATTTCCTGTGGCGTACGCTAGTCGGAAACTATTAGATAGAGAGAAGAGGTACTCAACTATTGAGAAAGAAGGCTTGGCTATAATGTTCGGTATCCACCGATTTAGATATTACCTAATGGGTCAAGAATTTATCCTGGAAGTGGATCACAAGCCATTAATTTATATCAATAAATTCAAGGGGTCGAATAACAGACTTTTACGGTGGTCGTTAAGCTTGCAACCTTATCGTTTCCGTTTGGTTCACGTTGCAGGGCGTGATAATCTTGGAGCGGATCTCCTTAGTCGTTCCGGAAATTAATTACACTTGAAGTCTGGAACTCTCATTTTCATATAGTTTTGTTGAAAGAAATCACTAATTTCTAATTTACCACGTTTCACAGTTAATTTGATAGTATTTTCAGTCTTGTTTTTTTTTAATAAATGATTTCATGTTCGTAGTATCAGCAGTTTTGAAGTTATTTCACTTTGATGTGTACACCACGTACTTTTGAGTTACACTACAGTTCCACTCGCTGAAATGTAGAAAATTCACTGATTAAGTTAGAGTAACCAACCAGATTTGATTTGTATTTAGTAATACAATATTGACGATTGTTTCTTTTATGATTTCAACACGCATACTCACTTCTCATTATGAAGTGAACCAGTTATTTTGGAGGACGAATAAAAACTGAGAGCGTGCTACCTCTTTGTTTACATTTTATAGCTTCTCCCTGTTAGGTTTGATTTAACTTCTCCCTGCCAAAGGTCCCATTCTTTAGAAGAAAACTGATTATTTTAGAGGTCCAACTGTTATGATTGTGTCTGGTTACTAACTAAAGTGGAAAGCTGGTTTAGTTTCTATTTTTTTTGCCTCATTGGTTTGTATCTATCTATTGGATAGATACTTGTTGGGGGAGCCGTGTGAAGAAATTCGGCTATTTTTGTTTTTCTTAATTTGTTTCGCTCGCCTGTATACGTGGCGAGCGAAATGCTTCGTGCGAATCCTGTAGTCGAATCCGGGTTCGCTCGGGAACCTTGGTGTGGGGTTGTGGGTACAAGGGGTCCTCACTCGACCCGACCACTGCCGTGAGGTGAGGTGCTTTCCCCGTATTATTTCTTTATTGGATATTTATGTTCGAGATTTGGTTTATGCAGTGCATATATATATTCTTTGACAGGCTGCAGAACCTACTGTTGCCAAGGGCCAGGCACGGAGGCTTCATTTTTAATTATTATTTATCATCTTGGAAGAATGTTCAAGTTCAGTGACCACTACAATAAATCAAGATTCCGTGGACTTTGCTGGACTGTGAACACTGTTATTAACCCAAATGAAAAGGAATGTGATTTTTTTTTCTATTTATTTTTGAACTGAATGGACATTGAAATTATTTATTTTTTGTGAATTTTAGTTTTGTGAATAAATTGTTTATTAATGGTTCTTAATTTGTTTACTTGT
>NW_020869741.1:62500-67500 GCF_003789085.1 Penaeus vannamei | reverse complement strand
TTCCATTGGACAACTGAAATTTTCGAAAGTATTATCCAACGGAAACGGACGGTCACACATATTTGAATACTTTTTAGTTAATTTCGAGTTGGTTTAAAAAGTCTACTAAGAACACGGTCGGCCAAGTAGATAATTTTGATGTTTACTTTTCCCTGGTTATAATAGCTCAATAAACCAATGATGTGCCCTGCCAAGGAATAACTTTTTATTGCTTTAACTCTGCAATAATCAAACCAACTCTTAGTATATTCATCATTGTTGGAATCATAAACCACCACAAGAAACTTAGTAGAAAGCATGAAAATATATGTGAGCATTTCTAAAGGAAGTTACCTGTCTTCTTAGGAGCTTGCAATGTTACAATCATGGCGCAATAGTGCTAATAATTTGTGGATAGAAAATCGCGTAGTGTTAAGTATGTAACGGAATTCCAAGATATGGAATTTCAATATACTCACTTTCCTTCGGGATTGTCGTTGGGCAGTGCTCGGAAAGATATATATATATATATATATATATATATATATATATATATATATATATATATAATATATATATATATAATTAATATATATAATATATATATTATATATTATATATATATATATATATATATATATATATATATATATATATATATACATATCTACATATATATAGACACATCTAAATGCACACACACACACACACACACACACACACACACACACACACACACACACACACACATATATATACATATTCTGCAGGTGTAACAGAAATTTGTATTTTCTGGTGTGGCATCAAATCTATCTTATTCATCTTATCTATCCGTTTGCTTATTCCTTTTACCTTTTATTGTGCAGTTGAAGTGAGGTAAAGTAGTGTGTGTTTTTGTATGCATGGTATTGCGTGAAGAGAGAGAGAAGAGAGAGAGAGAGAGAGAGAGGGAGAGGAGAGAGGAGGGAGAGAGAGAGAGAGAGAGAGGAGGAGAGGGAGAGAGGGAGGAGAGGGAGAGAGGAGAGAGGAGGGAGGAGAGAGAGAGAGGAGAGAGGAGAGAGAGAGGAGAGAGAGGAGGAGGAGGAGGAGAGAGAGAGAGGAGAGAGAGAGGAGGGAGAGAGAGAGAGAGAGGGAGGAGAGAGAGAGAGAGGAGGGAGAGGGAGAGAGAGAGAGAGAGGAGAGAGAGAGAGAGAGAGAGAGAGAGGGAGGGAGAGAGGAGAGAGAGGGAGGGAGAGAGAGAGGGAGAGAGAAGGAGAGAGGAGGGAGAGAGAGAGGAGAGGAGGGAGAGAGGGAGGAGGAGGGAGAGAGAGAGAGAGAGAGAGGGAGGGAGGAGAGAGAGGGGAGGGAGAGAAGAGAGAGGAGGGAGGGGAGAGAGAGAGGGAGGAGAGGAGAGGGAGGAGGAGAGAGAGAGAGAGAGGAGGAGAGAGAGAGAGAGAGAGAGAGAGAGAGGAGAGGAGAGAGAGAGGAGAGAGAGAGAGAGAGAATGTTTATTTAATGTTTATTAGTGTACATTCCGGACCTCTTACAAGTCATCAGCATAAACATTCTATTAAAGCAACTGGGTAACTTGTCATTCATAAATTGTATAAGGAAGCCGCGCAGAAGCAATGAATAGAGACGCCAAGGAAATTGCCAACAGAGTCAGGCAGGAAAAGTGGCTGGAATGGTGCCAGTCCTTTGGCCACCAGACCACCCTCTCATAGCTGTGGAAACGGGTCAGGCGAGGTACCAGCTGCCAAGCCCCGAGATGCACGCTTCACCCAAAATCAGGCTGGTGTTCGAGTTCTTAGCCAGAACCAGCAGCAAAAGCCTGATTTGAGGGAAAAAACAACACCTAAATCCAGGCAGGCTTGCTCTCATCACACACGAGGCACTTCAATATGACGACTCGGATGCCATGTTCTCCCTTAAGGAACTAAGAAATATATAAAACTAGTTTTGGATCAGCACCGGGCTCTGATGGGATATCCTACCCCATCATCACACACTTAGATCCTGCAGGAAAGCTTGCATTCCTGCAGCTCATCAAGAAGTCCTGGCAAATTGCCACGCTACCCCAAAGCTGGAATAAAGACTATAATAGTTCCCATTCCAAAACCAAAAGAGCCAAGCAGGTAGCGTCGCATTTCTTTCAGCTGTCTGGGCAAAACAGCCGAGAGGATGGCACTAAATCGGCTCCGATGGTAAATGATATTGATTGTTTTACGCTTGCCTTCAGATGAAAATAAAATGCTAAAGATGTACTAACAATCCTTTAGCTCTGGATATTGAAATATGATGGATTAAAGGCAAAATATGTTACGTCACATACCGTGTGACCGCAGCACGTGCTGTATAGAAGTCACTGTCACAGACGCTGTGACACCCGCAGCGAAAGAGTGTCCTGCGTCGTAACCGTTCGACGTAAGTTACGGCCCGTCTTAGGCGCCTTATCTCTGACTTAGCTTCATCTGCACAAACATTTTTAAAGCGCTTTATCCCTGCCTTAATTCCCGCAGCGCCGTAAATAACTTAAGGAGTCGGATCTTCGGTGGACAATCACAGCTACCGTTTCAGGCGGCTCTTTGGGAATCTTGACCAATCACATGCCGTAAATGCCAATCAGTTGATTTTGTAAACACAACACTGTGTCCAGCTCGTGGCATGATACAACTTTTAAACTATTGTGTTCCAGAATAAGTAACGTAGAAAAAATACGGAAGATTCCATATAAAAAGGAGTGCTTTATTAACGGAATGCATGAATAGCGTGAAATTAGAACGTAGTAGTGTCTCTTTAGAAGCCATATATATATATATATATATATATATATATATATATTATATATATATATATATATATATGTATATATATATGTATGTATATATATATATATATATATATATTATATATATATATATATATATATATATATATATATATATAAAGGAATCTCCTTTTTCTCCGAATCATCATCATGTCCACTCACCCACAAATTAAGTTAACAATAATGTAAATAATTACATTAACATTAAACAATAAAAAAATAAATAAAACCATTGCATACGAGGCGAAGACAGCACTGTTTACAGATAGAACACCTAACCTAACCTATCGGGAAAGGCTAGATCAATAGCAACATTAGGTGTCATGGTGTCTGATTATCTTTGTAAAAAAAAAAAAAAACACATGGGGTTTATTTTGGTGACGTCACAAAAGTTACGGACGCTTTGCAAATATGGTCGATCATTTTGGTATTTTCAATTTCTAAAAAGAATGAGAAATAATGATATTGATGTTTATATTTTCATTGAACAATCGTCAAAACAGTCGCCATGACACCTCGAGTTGCTACTGCTCTGGCCTTTCCCCTAACTTATCGGGAAAAGCAAATCGTAGTTATATTGGAATAATACACCTGTTGCCTTATTTAGTAGTCCACGATTGGTTCATGTACATCCAACAACACTATAAGTAAATAAAACTCAAATTGTAATGTATGTTGTTTTAAGACTGAAAAAATTTAATTTATGGTTCGCCGTAACCCGCTAAGGCTGCTCTCCCCCTGCTTTAGTCGACGGCGCCTTAACCTGCTCTGTGTATGGGCCGTAAGATCGCTGGCCGTAAGTTACGGCACCTTATGCAGAGACGGCGCCTTAAAGGGCTTATGTGATGTAACAACTGAAAATTTTAAAAAGGGAGAATTAGCTCGAAACCATCTCTCTCTAATATGAGTAAAAAAGGAAATCTGAAAATAATTCCTCAAAATTTATTTATTTCCATTTTCCAAAGTTAAATTTTACTTTCCCGCGAAAATCCGGAACCCGGATGTGTGACGTTAATTCTAGAACACGATCACAGCATTCTCTGCATTCAATACATTGTACAACATGACGGACTCATTAAAGACTACAGCGCCAGTGAAATCAGCTAAGTTTCATCGGATTATTCCGACGAGGACATTGGTACAACTTCTTCAGAGGGTGCCATGTCTTCGAAGAGTCGGAAGAAGAGGAATATCAAGAGTTGATAGTTGTTGGACCGTACATGCACGAGACCGACGCTGTGGATGTCGTGGAAGTTGTACCAAACCAGCCAGACATGGAGTGGCGTCGAGACCCGAAGAGATTGAATGAATGGTAATTTTCTAAATTATTTTTATAGTCGAACGTTTGACCCTGCTTCTGTATGGTACAAAATTTCTGCAGGCTGAGCTATCTCTTGTCTGCACCCGTGGCGCAGGCCTACATCCAGTGGAGGGGCATTGGTATTTATTTGTGTTGTGCTTTTTGGTATATACCCTACCTCTGTGTACTAATACATGCACACTTGCAATGCACTCGGCACACTGTGTGCAATGAATGTTTGATACGCCGCCAAGCAAAAGCGCTCTTTCAGAGTTTGTTTTTCGCTGTTGTGATCATGACAAATATGAATTGGAAATGGCTTACCGTTTTTCAAATCCCATGTCGTAAGCCATTCTGTTCGCAAAGCAATCGGACTCGAAGTGTTTCAGGCAAAGTACGCTGGTTGGCACAGGCTGAAAGTTGCTCTGCTTGGCATGCACAAAATGTGTCCACTTCCTTGCTCTGTCGCGGTCTTTTGGCCATTCAAATAGCTGGTGACATGAATGGGAACAATGAATTGCTACACAATGCCAGGCATCCTTTATTACAAACTTTAATAGCTTGAAACTGGGACAATTTCGCGATATTCTTGACTAGCGGTTCACTGTGTATCACGCTATTCAACAAGATTCTCCCTGGTCCTGGGAATGACGTCACAACCGGGGATTGCCGAGTTTTGCATCTTCGTTTCCAAGGTCGTTGCTATGGGATCTTTTGGGATACCAGAGGTCTCTTCGATTTTTTTTTTTTTTTTTTTTTTTTGCATGAATAGGCAAAGCATACATTATTGAACAATAATAATAATAAAAAAACAACAATGAGCGATAATTACTTCACACTGGTAAGCACTGCCTCACCAGAGTCCAGCGTTGTCTGGACTTTGTGTCTGGAGAGTGTTGCAGGATGGGTCTAAAT
>NW_020869741.1:32500-35000 GCF_003789085.1 Penaeus vannamei | reverse complement strand
AATTCATTCCCCCTTCTCATAGCCTAGAATCAAACATAATGCTATAATCCACTTTTTGTGTTGTAATGAAATGAGCTAAAATGGAATGACTTACTTTGATCATAAAGCGTTCCTGTTTTGGCAGTGACCTTACAACGCAAACAAAATCACACATTAATCACAAACTTCCAATCAGAAATCAGATGTTATGTCCTTCCTCTAAAATGTTTATTACTGAAAATGTTTGTTACTTGAGTGAATTACTAAAAGATATATATATATATATATATATATATATATATATATATATATATATATATATATATATAATATTGCTTTGCGAAAGACATTACCATGATCAATGATTAGAGATAAAATCAATGCTTTCTGATAGTATATGAAGGTCTCTTTGACGATTTTACTATTGTGCTAGAGAGGGCACCGTTCCAAGAAAGTCTCATATATAGTTCTTTAGGTATAACGTGACGTTATTTCTCCCAATGTAATGATTCCAGTATCGTGACTTCACCAGCTCTTTCGGTTTACTATCTATACACCTGTAAATCTGGTCGAGACATATTAACATGTTCATAACTTAGATAATCTTCTCACACCTCACTATAACTTTATATCTTAGTTTCTCTCGTGTTCAATAATCGACAAGATAATTTTTTCTAGTGTTCAATTTATAGTAGATTGCCTGAGAGTTTTCTTACTTCATAGCGATTTCCTTTAACTCTCACGTTAAGGCCAAAAAAGGACATGCGGTTACAACTTACCTCAATACTAATTAGATTGTAAACAAAACAATTCGAAACGATGGAAGAGTTCTCCTCTCTCCTTAGTGTTAGGTATAACCCAGCTTTATCAAATATCCGTGCTCGTGTGGATCTTCTTCTTCCTCACACACAGAAGCAGGGAACAGCAGTTGTGTCAACCTTTTTGAAAAGCATTTTTACTGAGTAAAAATCTATTTTATGTAACCACTAAGATTATTTTCTTCACAGAATGTATCGTTTTTCCCAACATACGGGTGTGACTTTGGATCACAAAAATAAGGAACGCATTTTATACGGAAGCATCTTTTAATCTATTTCCGAAACTTTCTACGTTATCATAATATATTTCTAAAAGTTGTTTATATCTAATCTTTACATTTTTCTATATTTATTTTACTCTCTAGGACAGACCAGGTAATCTATTGCCATGCATTGAATAGATTAATATTATTTATTGGATCGCCGAGGACTGAGTTCGTCTCAAATAGAATATACTGATAGAATGTAATAGTCCTTGTTCTATACAGTCAGAGGAATAGATGTAAACATATCCAGGCATAGCAAGAGGTACTAAGTTCACCACCCTTACTCATAAGACCCAACGATCATCGAATAAACAATTATAAATTAGCTAATTAATACTCAACTACATTAGATTAGTAATAGCTATAGATATGCATAATCACAAGAGCCAAAATAGGAAAGTATGGACTTACTTATATAGAAATCCACCAATAAACTACGTCTTTCCTTAGCTTGTATTAGGCTTATGGTATCCTATACAGATTAAAGACATAAATCCCTATAAATCAACTATCATTTAATATCCCACAAAATTTACTTCTCACGATACTCCCAAGAAAATTCAAATATGTTAAGTTCCCCTACCTCTAATTCATGTATCATTTTTTAGTATTACTGCAAATGTTTGTTACATTGAGGTCGAATAATTGACTAAAAAAATACAGTATTAATACTACTAATAGATAATAGCCCAGTAATAAGATAGTATGTTAATTCATCATATAGATATTAAAGTAAAAGCTGAGTAAATATCATTATTTATATCATTAATTTCATGATTGTATTAGTAGTTAGCTTTGCCGAAAGAACAACCAGAATCACAAAATTAAGATAAAAATATAATGACCGTTTGATCTTAAATGAAATAACTCATTCTTAGTAACGTATTCTCATCTAATATTTTGCTTGAAAGTACCCGTCCTTAGTGAAAGTTCCAAAAACGTTAGGAAATACACTTAATGTCAATAGTCAACAATCCCAAATATCAATTACTCCAGGATCGCTTCTAAACGCTATGTTACATGCGTGACACCCAAGACACAGCGAGAGCAGATTCAAAACTTAATTTCTCAAAACTACAAGTGACGCTCCACTTAAAAACGACAGATAAATTTAGCCGATACAATGTTAAGAATTTGTCCAAGTATTCTGTTTTAACTACTAAGCCAAAAAAGACCAGCGGTTACACTTACCTCCAATACAATGATAGTAAACACACTTTAATCCACACACGGTAAAGCGATAGGTAGGATCCTTCTTTATGCGTAAGGCCGAGATTAACACGCTGATTTCACATAAGTATCCGTCATAGTAGGGCTACATCACACGCACACACACATAGAAGGTACTGGAAAATGTGTAAAAATGTTAGTCACCTTATTGAACAGCATATTGTTACGATAATATCTTTTTACTCCACTAACCGGAGTTTTTTTATT
>NW_020869741.1:0-7500 GCF_003789085.1 Penaeus vannamei | reverse complement strand
AACCACCCGAGCCTCTCAACCACATACCACAGAGCCTCCAACCGACACCACAGAGCCTCCAACCACGAACACTAGAGCCTTCCTAACTACAACTGAACTTCCTAACTACATAAAAGAGTCCTCCAACCTAACATACCAACAGATGCCTCCAACCACAACAACAGATACCTCCATAACCCACAACGTCAACTTAGAGGTCCTCCAACACAACCACAGAGCTCGCAACACAACCACAGAAAGCCTCCAACTACAACCACAGAGCCTGCCACTAAAACACCCACTACGAGCCTCTAACCACAACCTACAGAGCCTCCAACTAACTAACCACAGAGTCCTTTCAACCAAACCACAGGCCTCCACTACAACCTCAGCAGGCCATCCAACCACAACCTAACAAGAGCCTCCAAAATCCTTGACAACTCATCAGAGCGCTTCTCAAACTACAACTCAGCTAGAGTCCTCCAACTACAACTGAACTTAATCCTAAACAATCCACAGAGCCTCCAAAACTACAACTCACCAGAGCTCTCCAACCCACAACCACTCAGAGCCTCCCACCGCACAACCACAGAGCCTCATAACTTACAACCACAGAGCCTCCAACTACACAACCACAGCTCCAGACCACAACCACAAAGCCTCCAACCGACAACCACAAGAGCCTCGTCATGCACACCACATTGAGCCTCCAACCACAACCACAGAGCCTCCAACTACAACTCAGAGCCTTCCAACTTACAATCCTCTATACTAGAGACCTCCAACCAAAACCACAGAGCCTCCAACCACAAACCATAGAGCCTGCCAATCTACAACACCCAGAGTTCCTCAACGCACAACTCACTAAGCCTTCCAAGCCACAACCACAAGAGCGTCTAACTACAAGACAACTGAACTTTCCAACTACAACATAGATGCCTCGCAACCACAACCCAAGAGCCTTCAATCTTACAACCAAGAGCCTCCAACCCACAACCACAGAGCTTCCTAACACAAGAGCCTCCACCACACCACTAGAAGCTCTGCAAAAAGACATCCAATCCACTAACCACCAGAGCTTCTTGTATCCACACCACTAGAGACCTTCCAAACAACAAACAGAACCTCCAACCACAACACAAGAGCCCTTCCAAACTACAACAACTGAGCCTTACACCAACAACCACAGAAGCCTCCAACCGACAACCACAGAGCCTCCATACGCACAACCACAGAAGCTCCAACCACAAACCAACTGTAGAGCCTCCAACCATTACAAACCTACAGAGGCCACTCCAAACCACAACCACAAAGCAGCCTCCAACTCACAACCACAGAGGAACTCCACAAACTCAACAACGCACAGAGCCTCCAACCACAACATCAGAGTCCTCCAACGCACTTAACCCCAGAGCCTCCAACCTAACCCAACATAACTGATTATCCTCAAAGAGCTCCACTCACAACCACAGAGCTCGCAACACAACAAAGAGCCTCCAACGCACAACTCACAGAGCTCCAACCACAATAACTCACAAGTACCTCCAATCCTAAACCTACAGAGCCTTCCAACCACAACCACTAGATGCCTCCAACGCAAATCCACAGAGCCTCCATTAACTTACAAGAACTCAACAGATACCTCAACTATCAAACCACTAGAGCCTTACACAACTACAATTTGAAATTTATTGTTACTGGAAACTTCCAATATCAACCTACAGGAAGCCTCTCCACATTATGCGTTTATTCTTCTATCAACCGCAGAGCCTCTCAAGCTTAGCTTAACTCTACTAGAATCTCCAACAGCACAACCAAGCAGCCTCCGAACCACTAACCTAGCAGAGACTCCAATTCTACAATGAATCTTCAACTACAACATACAGTAGCCCTCCAACTAAGTCATTCAACCACATACTTAGAGCCTCCGAACCACAACCACAGAGCCCTCCACACACGCTCCAACTACACCATCATGTAAGCCTCCAACTTTCACAACACAGTAACCTCCATATCCACAACCACAGAGCCTCTGATAACCTTATCAAACCACGAGCTCCAAAGCCGCCAGACCAACAGGCCCTCCAGACTAGCTATTACAACTTGAGGCCTTCTCACTCTACAACCACAGGCGTCTCCAACTCAACGACAGTAGCCTTCCAATCGTACAACTGAATCTTCCAACTGACGAAGCGAACTGAGCCTCTCACCTACAGACCACATGAGCTCTCCAAGCGCACATGTGAACTCAGCAGAGAACCCTCGTCAACGTATCTAACTGAACTTTCCAATACAACCAGCAGGACCTCTCCAACCTACAATACCACAGATGTGCCTTGGCGCAACCACATTCACGAGAGCTCCGACCTGATACAACGGCACAAGAAGCCTTCCAGGACCACAACCACAGAGCCTCCAACAGCCAACCAAGTTAGCTCTCTAACGCTAGAACCTCAGGCGCTCAATACACACGATACCCAGTGAGCCTGCCTAACGCTACAACCTACAGAGCATTACATGTCCGATCAACGCCCACTTAGAGCCTGCCCAAACCAACACAAAGAGCCTCCAGGACTAAACAGACTAACTGAGCCTTCTTCCCTAACGCATCAAGCCACAGAGCCTCCACCACAAACCACAGAGCTCTCCAAACCATCTCCACAGAGCTGCATCCAGCACCACAACCACAGAGCTGCGGAACCAACACCACAGGAGCCTACCAATACCACATTACTGAAGAGCCTGCCAATCACAACCACTAGAGCTCTCCACTATCAACAATTTGAGTCTCCAAACCACATTTAGCTGCACACGAGCTTCTCAACCTACAAACCACAGGAGCTCCAACCATACAACCACTAGAGCCTCCAACGCACAACATCAGTGAGGTCTTCCGAACTCACAACCTAGAGCCTCCAACTCTCAACGCATCATGAGTCCTCCAACATACAACCTACTTAGAGCCTGCCAACGTACAACAGTCTATGGTAGACTAGACTATTTCAGAAGCATTGAACATTGCCTGTGGCTACAGAAAAGTTCGCCATTAGACGTGAGAAATAGAAAGCATTTCACACAGCAGTCACACATCGAAGCACACACTCACCACAAGATCTTCTTCACACACACATCATCACAGATAGTCATACTACATAATAACATATTTATCATATACATTATGACATATAGCAGTATACATAATTATGACAGTAAGTTATAATATATATATACATATATTATTTATATTATATGGATTATGATATGTAATAGTAGTATATATTTATCTATACATGCATATATAATATGACATATAGTGCATATATTATATCGTATATTATCGTATATTATATATCTATGTAATATTTATATTATATTTTATTATTTAGTATTTAATATTATTATACATATATATATTAGTAATATTATTTATATATATATATATATTATATATATATATGTATATTATTGTATATTAGTGTATATTTATATATTATATTGATAATTATATGTAATATATCTATTTATCATATAAGTATATAATTATTATATTATGATATTATTATATATGTATTAATTGTGTATTTATAATATATTAATTATATTATATATATTGTGTAATATATATAATATACTATATTATTTTATATAATATATATGATTATATTATGAATAATATTTATAGTATTATATATTATAATGATGATATTATGCAAAATTATATATTTGGTTAAATGAATAATAATGTTTATTATAGTTTTGTGTGACATACTAAGTAAAAAGCAGCCATATATGATTACAATGATGTATTATAGTAGTCATAACGATGATAATAATGATGATGATATAATGAGGATCATGTAATAATCATAATAAGTACAGCTACAACAACAGTGCCTCCACTACAACAACCACAATAGAGCTTCCAACTACAACTACACAACAATAGATCTTCCACTTATATAATTACACCAGAGCCCCCGACTACAACTATAACAACAGTTCCTCCAACTACAACAACTACAAGAGAACCTCCAACTACAATAACCACAACAGAGCTTCTTACTACAACTACAAATGTGCCTCCAAATACAACAATGATAACTGCCTACAACTACTTATTTACACCTGAGCTCCAACTGTAACAACTGAGGCTCCAACTGCAACAGCAGAGCCTCCAACTACAACAAGAGAGCCTCCAATTATGACAACAGCAACTGAACCTTCAGCTATGACTACAAGAATTGAGCTTCCTACTATAACTTCAACAACAACTAAACCTCCAACTACAACAACAACTATAACCACAACTGAGTCTCTAACTACAACAACAACAAATAAGCCTCCAACTGCAACTACAGCAAAAGAGCTTCCATTTTACAACTACATCAGTTCCTCCTATTACTACAACCACAACTGAGCCTCCAAATACAACTACAACAGTTTCTCCACCTACAACAACAACTGAGCTTCCTACAACAATTAGAATAACGGAGCCTCATAATACAAATGCAGCAGAGCCCTCGCCTGCAACAATGACAGCTGAGCCTCCAACAACAACAACAACCACAACGGAACTTGCAACTGCAACAGAATCCCCAGGTGTCTCAACCATCGTGTCAACATCACTGCCAGATGTACGAGAAGTGTCAGATGGAAGAAGACGAAGAAGTATAAGGATTTTGTATAAGGATAGGGAGGGATGGGAAGAGAGAGAGGGGGAAGGAGAGGGAGAGGGAGGAGAGGAAGGGAGAAGGATGGTGAGAGGGAGAGGGATGTAAGGAAGGGAGTAGGGTAGTGATGGGAGAAGAGGGTATGTAGGGATAGATGGGAGGTAGTTTAGGGAAAAGGCATGATGGGAGAGGGATGGTAATGGGACAAGAGAGGGAGAGGTAAGGGGAGGATGGGCAGTAGTGAAGGGAGAGGAGGGATTGCGGGAGAGTGGATAAGGATAATGGTTGAGAGAGAGAAGACGATGAGATGGATGAGAGAGAGGTTAGAGAGGAGAGTAGATCGTAGAGTTAGATTGAGAGAGATGAGAGAAGAGAAGTAGAGGAGAGAGAGAGAGATGAGGGAGGGAGAGAGATAGAGATAGAGAGAGAGAGAGTGACGAGAGTATGAGAGACTTAGGAGATAATATGTATTTGAGTAGATGTAGGAAGATGGGAGAGATTGTATTTTTTTTTTTTTATTTTTTTTTTTTTTTTACTTGAACACGTTTATTTGAGACAAGCAAAGTAAATTACATGCTCAAAGAGATTGAAGTTAACTCTAGGTAATTTCACGGATATCAAAAGTTAGATATGATTGTTAATGATTTCAGAAAGTATGAGTACAGTTGACCATTATAAGTCAGTATGGTGTGTTTGTGGTGTGTGTGTGTGGATTTGACAGATTTTGAGAGAAGATGGTAGAGATGATGAAGTATGAGAGAGAGTAGATGAGAGAGAGAGAGAGGTAAGCAGAGAGAGGAGAACATGAGATGAAGTCGATGAGAGTATTGATTGTTGATGGTGATGTATGGTAGATGTTAGGAAGAATTTAGAGAAACAAGACAAACAGTAACAAGAGCTATATGATTACGCAGTAGATTGGCAGAGCAGAGTTTAGGATTATGAGGCAGAGAGATTTATGTGTCAACGAGCATACATTTCATTCATTTTATCTGTTAATATGTTATTAGATGTCGTCTAACTATAGTTCTAATTAACAAACTCCCTTGTTCATTGCTAAGCAGTGGAAAAAAGACATTAAATCATCTTGCATAGTTATTTACTTTTTTTATTTATACGACATGCTCATCTTGGTATAGTTTGTCATGCGGTGAAAGGATTGATACTAAAGATATTATACACTATCAATGATAGTATTATAGACTAATAATGATTGATGAACTAATTCACGAGAGAATAATTTATAACAAGCAATTGTAGTTGTAATGTTATGATAATGGCGTGGATAATGTTGAATAATAATTAGTAGGTTATGAGTATCAGTTATTAGTATTGAATTGTGCTTGCGATTTTGTACATATATAATAATTTGAATAATCACGGGACATGAATTGACATTGTATGATTAATATAAGTAATGGAATTATAAATGGCATTAAATGATCAATCTGATTAATACATAACATGATATACCAATTAAAGATCGAGTAACTAAAAATATGAAAGTCATAATAGATAATCGATTATGGTAATAACTGTTAAATAATGAAATTATATCAATGATGGAAGTAAATGCATAATTATAGAAAATATTCATGAATGTGTAGATAGCAATTGATTATGGACAATGATGAATCGTAATAATAACAATAATAGACTATCAATGGTATCGATAATGAGTAATGAGGTAAAAATGAAAATAAATAACAGTTAGGGATATAAATATCCAATAATGGTAATATTGAAAAGAATAATATTATCAATACAGCAAAAAAAACAGTGAATAGTTCCAGAATAATGCATAAATAATTTGCATTATGATAAGCATAAGGTATTAATTACATCATAATAAATGTTGGATGAACATTAATTAGCATATCCACAATACTCTATACGAATAATTAATTGACGGAATTATCGAGTTAATGATTTATTAGGATATTATTATAGTTAATTATGACAATGGTGACAAGTGTATTATTGAGTGATGATTAATAATAATTATAATAAATGATCAATGAAAATAAAATATGATAGATAATTTGAAAAAAAGTGTAATTAAGAATATATAGTGAAGCAATAGTGAGATAAAATAATTAATAAATGAGAATAGATTATATACCTATTGATGATAACAATTACTCGATTACAATCATTATGACAATAGATTATAAAATCCATTTAATTATATTATCAATGAATGATTAATTCGTAATAATAATCAGTAATATTATTACTGGTAATTAATAATAACAAGATTAATAATATATATTTATAATGATAATAATATATTAATATTATTATCAGATAAAAGTACTGACTTTAATGATATATAATAATCAATAAGAAAAGTAATAGATAATAGTTATTAAAAATATCAATAATTGTTTAATAATGAAGATAAGCAGAGCAAAAAATAGACATCAGATCAACAACGACTATAATCTGTTTCATTCACGTCGCACATCGCGCCTTCGCACATTTTCCCCAGTGATGACACGGGCTGTGTGTAAAAAAAGGGGAAATTACAGATGATAAATTTTGGAGGTAAAATGATAATAATGAAAATGATGAATAATTATAATAATCATAAGAACATGATAAGATGGATATCATGATTGATTACATCATATAGATAAAAGGATATATGATGATATGAATAGTGATTTATCATTACAGAAAATAATAATGGTAGTGATGGAATAGATAAGATATTTATGATTTGATAAATGATTAGATAACTAGTAAGCACTCAGAGAGCGCATATCCTCCGCTGTATGAGGATGGGTTCACTGATTCACCGAAAAATTCACAATTGAAAGGTACACTAAAATTACCAAGTCAAGTACAC
>NW_020869740.1:145568-178068 GCF_003789085.1 Penaeus vannamei | reverse complement strand
GCGAAGAGGAGATAAAGAGACAACTAACAGAGGAAACCGCGAAGAAAGCGAAGCGAAAAGGATTAAGTAATTCGGAAGCGAAGAGAAGAAACGAAAAGGAAAGAGCAAAGGAGAGGCGAAGAGACAGCGAAAAGAGGAAGTGGCGGAGAGAGGCGAAGAGACAGCGAAAAGAGGAAGTGGCGGAGAACGAGAGGCGAAGAGGGAACAGCGAACAGGAAGCGAAGAGGAAGAAAACGTGAAAACGAAAAAGGAAAGAGCAAAGAGGAAACAAAGAGCAAAGACCAAAGAGGAGACGAAGAGACAGCGAAAAGAGGAAGTGGCGGAGAACGAGAAACGAGGAGGAAAGAGCGGAAAAAATTAAGCAAAATAGGAAACAAAAAGAAAGAGGAAACAAAGAGGAAAGAGAAAAGAGACAGCGTCGAGAGGAATCCGCGGTGACCGAAGAAGCGAAGTGGAATAAGCGAAGAGGAAGAAAACGTGAAAACGAAAACCGAAAGAGCAAAGAGGAAACAAAGAGCAAAGACCAAAGAGGAGACGAAGAGATAGCGAAAAGAGAAAACAACGAGAAGCGAAGAGGAATCAGCGAACAGGAAGCAAACTGCAAGAACAGAGGAAAGAGCATAGAGGAAACAAAGAGAAAAGATAACGAACAGAGGAAGCCGCGCAGACCGAGAGGCGAAGAGGAAAGAGCGAACAGGAAGGAACAAACATGAAACGAAGAGGAATTAGCGAACAGGAAGCGAAACGGAGGCAGAGGAGACGAAGAGACAGCGAAGAGAGGAACCCGCGGACAACGAAGATGAAGCGAAGAAGGAGCGAACAGGAAGGAATGAACAAACAAGAAACAAAACGCAAGAAAGAAAAGAAAGAGAAAAAAGACGAAGAGACAACGAAGAGAGGAATCCGCGAACAACGAAGAGGAAAGAGCGAACAGGAAGTAACAAACAAGAAACGAAGAGGAATTAGCGGACAGGAAGAGAATCGGAAGCAAAGAGGAGACGAAGAGACAGCGAAGAGAAGAGACCCGCCGACAACGAAGAAGAAGCGAAGAAGAAGGAACGAACAGGAAGTAGCAAACAGGACGCGTAGAGGAAAGAGCGAACAGGAAGCGAAACGGAAGCAAAGAGGAGACGAAGAGACAGCGAAGAGAGGAGACCCGCGGACAGCGAAGAGGAAGCGAAGAGGACGGAATGAACAAACTAGAAACAAAACGCAAGAAAGAAAAGAGAGAGAAAAGAGGAGACGAAGAGACAGCGAAGAGAGAAACCCGCGGACAATGAAGAGGAAAGAGCGAACAGGAAACGAAGAGGAATTAGCGAAACGGAAGCAAAGAGGAGACGAAGAGGAACCCGCGGACAACGAAGAAGGAGCGAACATGAAAGAAAAGAAAAGAGGAGACGAAGAGACAGCGAAGAGAGGAGACCCGCGGACAGCGAAGAGGAAGCGAAGAGGAAAGAGCGAACAGGAGGAGGGCATTATTTCCGATTTCCCTCCCATCCCCGTTTTATCTTCCGCGTGCCTTGATTAATGCCCAATAAAAACCGCTTAATCGGGCGCAAATTTAATTTCTTTTCCCATCTTTACGCCTAATTGGGAAATGTGGCGGGACGGAGAGAGAGAGGGGGGGGAGGGGGGAGAAGGAAGGAGTAAGAGGGGGGGGAGGAAGGAAGGAGAGGGGAGGGGCGGGGAGAAGAAAAGGGTGGAAGGTAGGAAGGGAGGGAGTAGAAGAGGGTGGAAGAGAGGAAGAGGTGGAGATGGAAGGGAAAGGAGAAAAGGGTGGAAGGAAGGAGGGGGGCTAGAAGAAAAGGGTGGAATGGGGAGCGGAAGAAAAAAAAGGGTGGGAAGAGAGAAGATTGGAAGGGAGGGGGGAGAGTGAAGAGAGGGAGGATATGGGAGGGGGAGTAGAAAAAGGATGGAAGGGAGGAGGAAGAAGGGAAGGATTCAGGAATGGAGGGAAGGGAGAGAAAAGGGTGGATAAGAGGAGAGAGACAAAGAGGGAGGAAGGAGATAGATAGATAGAGAGAGAAAGAGAGGAGAGAGAGAGAGAGAGAGAGAAGAGAGAGAGAGAGAGGAGAGAGAGAGAGAGAGAGAGAGAGAGAGAGAGAGAGAGAGAGAGAGAGGAGGAGGAAGGAAGAGAGCAAAGTAAGGGAGTGGGGAAGAAAAGGATGACAAGCAAGGGAAAAGGGAAAGGGAGAAGGCCGTTAATCTGAAGGGGGGGGAGAAGGGAGAAAAAAAGAGAAAGGAAATGGGACTAGGAAAAGGTAAAGAGGGACACAGGGAGTAAAATGATAAACAGTGGTAGATGGGGAAGGAGAAAGAATAGGTAAATAGGGAGTAAAAGGATAGGACAAGTAATGATAAAAAAGATAGAAAGGAGGAAGAATGAAACACGAAGATGGAAGGAAAGAGAATAGAATGAGGTAACAAGACGAGGGAAAAAAAGGAGCTGAATTTGCATATTTTTTTCTTCTCTCTCTTTATTACAGCATCATTTATTTGCCATTGACGACTGTTAAATGTTCTTTGATGTGTTCTTCGTCAACTGTCCCGCAGGTCTATCGCCCCCTTCCGTTTTCTATGCGGGTTCGATCTCCGTTTTCTATGCGGGTTCGATCTCCGTTTTCATAATTCCGTTTTCTATGCGGTTTCGATCTTTCTATGCGGCTTCGATCTCCATGCGGCTTCGATCTCCGTTTTCTATGCGGCTTCGATCTCCGTTTTCTATGCGGCTTCGATCTCCGTTTTCTATGCGGCTCGATATGCGGCTTCGATCTCCGTTTTCTATGCGGCTTCGATCTCCTTTTTTTCGATCTCCGTTTTCTATGCGGTTCGATCTCCGTTTCTATGAGGGTTCGATCTCCGTTTTCTCGATCTCCGTTTTCTATGCGCTTCGATCTCCGTTTCTATGCGGCTTCGATCTCCGTTTTCTATGCGGCTTCGATCTCCGTTTTATGCGGCTTCGATCTCCGTTTTCTATGCGGCTTCGATCTCCGTTTTCTATGCGGCTTCGATCTCCGTTTTCTATGCTTCGATCTCCGTTTTCTATGATCTCCGTTTTCTATGCGGCTTCGATCTATATCTCCGTTTTCTATGCGGCTTCATGCGGCTTCGATCTCCGTTTTCTATGCGGCCTCGATCTCCGTTTTCTATGCGGCTTCGATCTCCGTTTTCTATGCGGCTTCGATCTCCGTTTCTATGATCTCCGTTTTCTATGCGGCTTCGATCTCCGTTTTCTATGCGGGCTTCGATCTCCGTTTTCTATGCTTCGATCTCCGTTTTCTATGCGGCTTCGATCTCCGTTTTCTATGCGCTTCGATCTCCGTTTTCTATGCGGCTTCGAGGTTCGATCTCCGTTTCTATGCGATCTCCGAATCTCCGTTTTCTATGCGGCTCGATCTCCGTTTTCTAATCGATCTATGCGTTCGATCTCCGTTTTCTATGCGGCTTCGATCTCCGTTTTCTATGATCGATGATCGGATCTCCGTTTTTTTCTAAAGTTTCTATGCGGCTTCGGCTTGAGTTTTCTATGCGGCTTCGATCTCCGTTTTAATCTCGATTGATTCCCGCCGTACTATCATCATAAATTGGAGATTTGATTCGATTTTGTTCATTGCTTTTACAGACCAGGTGTTTTCGGTTTGTCTCCCTCCTCCTCCTCCTCTTCTTTCTTTTACTTTTCTTCTTCTTCTTCTTTTCTTCTTTTTCTTCTTCTTCTTCTCTTTTTTCTTCTTCTTCTTCTGCTTCTCTCCTCTCTTTCTCTCTCTCGGTTGGTTGGTTTTTCTCTCGTCGTCTGTCCGCTCTTTCTTCTTTTTTCCCTGCTTCTCTCTCTCTTTCGCTTGGTTTATTTGCTCTCGTCTTCTGCTCGATTTTTTTTTTTTCTATCTCTCCGTCTCTTCTACCTCCTCTTCCTTCTCTCCCTTCTACTCTTCTCTCTTTCATCCCTCCCTTTCTTTTTCCCTCCTATTTTCTCTTTCTCTGCCTCTTCTCCCTCCCTCCCTCTCGCCCCTCCCCTCTCCCTTCCTCATTTTTCTTTCCACTCCCTTTCTTCCCAATCCCTCTCCCTCCTCTCCCATCCTCACTAACCCCCTCCCTCTCCCTCCCTCCCCCCCTCATCCCCCCCTCCCTCCCTTCCTCAATAACCACCTCCTCTCTCCCCCTTCTCTTTCCACCTCATTCTCTCCCACATGCCTATTCCCGATTATCTTTTTTCTTACCCTATACCACCATTCAACCCCCTCTCCCCCCCACCACTTGTTTTTTACCTACAATTAAATCCACGAATAACTGTTGGTTGGCATGTTCTCATTTCCTTCATTTCCGCTTCATCGCGTTCTTCTATCTATTCGTTCGTCTTTTTATCTAATTCGTTATCTTATCTTTTCGTTCTTTTTTTTTATTCTACTATTTTCTATTTTTTACTAGTTTATATACTTTCCTAATATATTTTACTATTTTCATCTATTCATTCGTTCGTCTATTATCTAATTTTTATTTTATCTTTTTTGTTTCTTTTTTTTTTCTACTTCGTCATTTCGATATTTATTCATTTCTCTTCCTGTTTCAATTTCGTTCTTTCATCTCATTCACTTTTATTTTTCTCGTTTGCTTATTTTATCGGTTAATTTCATTATTTCCATATTCATCTATTCATCTCACTATTTAATTTCGTTATTTAATCTCATTCACTCATTTAATCCAACTTAATTTACCGATTTTATGCGTCTTATTTCATTACTTCGATACTCCTTCATCTATCTTATCATCACCCTTCTTCATTTCCTCTTATTCCCCTTCTTCATTTCCTCTCATTCATTTATCTTTACACATCTTTATTCTCTTTCGGTTTTAGTTCGCAATTCTGAGGTTTAGACGAACGGCAAAAAATGTCGAACGGGCTGAAGAGATTCCTGGATTCCGGCGTTTCCTGGTCGGGGATAGAACGGCGCTTTGCTGTTGATGTTGTTGTTGTGGTTGTTGTTGTTGTGGTTGTTGTTGTGGTTGTTGTGGTTGTTGTGGTTGTTGTTTTTGTTGTGGTTGTTAATGTTGTTGTTGTTTTGTTGTTTTGTTGTAATGTTGTTGTTTTGTTGCTGTTGTTTCTGTTTTTGCTGGTTTTTTGTTGTTGCTTTGTTGTTTGTTTGTTGTTGTTTGTTTTGTTTTTGTTGTTTGTTTTTGTTTTGTTTTGTTTTTTGTGGTTGTTTTTGTTTTGCTGTTGTTAATTGTGTTGTTTTTGTTGCTGTTTTATATGTGTGCGTATGTGCGTGTGAGCGTGTGGTCTACTTTTCATCTATATTTACACTAGAGTTCGAAGGTTAAGTCCAAAATAAAATCTTTTCCTAGACAGTAAACAAAATCAAAATCCCTTCCATGATGTCAAACACGAAACTGATAGATTTGTGAGCCAAAAACATTTCTCTTGCCCCGCCCTCTCTCTCACTCCCACCCATTCAGTCACACATGAGCGTATTCATCCATAATCTCACACACACACACACGCACACGCACGCACACGAACACACACGCACACGCACACATACACACACTCACACAACATACATACGCACGCACGCATACACACATACACACAAACGCATACACACACGCACGCACGCACACACACACACACCACACACACACACACACACACACACACACACACACACACACACACACACACACACACACACACACACACACACACACACACACACACACACACGCGCGCATCAAAAACACAGCCAAAAGAAATAACACAAACTCCAAACAGCCAATTGAACCTTAAACCCGTTACCAACATCACCCTCCCTCACTCCCTCCCCCACCCTCCCCTAGCCTTCTCCCTTACCCCATGCCCACCCTCACTCGCTACCTACCCTCACCTAGCGTTTATCCTCCCTTACTTCACCCTAGCTTAATCCGCACCCTTCCTCAATCTTTATCCTCACTCCCTCACTCGTACCCTCACCTAATCCTCACCCTCACATTATCACCACCCTCCCTCATCCCTCCCCTCCCCTCACTCTTACTTAACCCTCCTCATTTCCTACCCATTCGTCACCCTCCCTCAACCCTCCCTCACTCACTCCCTCCCCTCTTCCCACCCTCACCTCCTCACCCCATACTCCCTCCTTCCTCCCCCACCTCCATCCTCCTTCCTCACCCATTCCCCATCCTCACCCTTACCTACCTTACCCTATCTCCTACTCCCTCAATCCTCTCCCCATTCTCCACCCTCCTCCTCCCTCACTCACTCTCTACCCTCCCTCCTTTTTTTTTTGACCCACAAACTCGGGTTAAATTTGTCTCCACGGCCTCTTCCCCCTCCCCCTCCTCTCCCACTCCTCTTGCTCCTCCCCCTCCCCCCTCTTGCTCCCTCCTCCTCCTCCCCCCCTTCGACTCCTCCTCCTCCTCCTCCCTTCGACCTCCTCCTCCCTTCCACCTCCCTTTCCTCCTCCTCCTCCCCTTCCCCTTCTTCCTCCTCCTCCTCCTCCTCCCCTTCCCCTCCTCCTCCATCTCCACCTACTCCTCCTCCATCTCCACCTCTTCCCCCTCCCCATCTCCACCTACTCCTCCTACCCCTCCTCTTCCTCCTCCCCCCTTCCCATCCCATCTTTCTCCCCTCCCCCCTCTCCCCCTCCGCACACACAAACAGGGCGGGGGGCAGCGGGGGGGGGGTCGTTCTTACAGTAGGTTAAACATTATTTTTCCTGATGATTTTAGGACCTTTTTTTCTTCTTTTTTTTTTTTTTTTTTTTTTTTTTTTTTTGCTTAGTCTTTCTTTCTAGTTTGTTTCGGTTTCTTTTTCTTTCTTTTCTTTCGTTTTCTTATTTTCTTTCCTTCGGTTGATTTTCTTTCCTCTCATCTTTTTATTATTCATTGTTCCTTTCGTTCTTTCTTTCCTTCAGTTCCTAAATTCCTTTTTCATTTTTTTTCTCTCTACTCTTCTTTCATTAACTATCATCTCGTTCTTTTATTTTTTCTGTCTTGTTCGTTTCTTTCTCTTTTCGCATTATTTTTCTTTTTCTCCCATTCTCCGCATCTTTCTCTCATTCGTTTTCTTTCTTTCATTCAATCTTTCTTTTTTCATTATTTCTTCCCTCATTCACTGATATTTTTCCTTTTCCTGTCTTTTACTTTTTACAATTTCTAGTTTCTTTTCTTACTCTTCTTCTTCCTTTCATTATTATCCCTATCCTTATTCCCATTCTCATTCTCATAATTATCATCTGGAATAATATTTTCATTATCATCATCACTTTTACTAAAAGTATTAATAATCATATGATCACTATTATTACCATTATTATTGCTAGTAGTAGTAGCATTAGTAGAAAAGGACCTACTACTATTATCTTTACCATTACTAATAATAGCAGTAGTAGTAGTAGTAGTAGTGGTAATAGTATAGTAGTAGGAACAAAGACAGTAGTAATAGTATAGGTAGTAGTAGTAGAGTAGTAATATTACTAGAAATAATAGTAGAAATAGTAGTAACAGTAGCAGTAATATTAGTAGTATCAGCAATAGTAGTAGTAGTAGTAATATAGTAAATAGTAGTAGTAATAATAGTAGTAGTAGTAAAAATAGTAGTAGTAATATTAGTAGAATAGTAGTAGTAGTAGAAATAGTATGTAGTAATAGCAGTAGTAGTAGTAGTAGGGCATCATCATCTTCATCAGTAGTAGCATAGTAGCAGTACCACCGCCATTACCACCACCGCTACTACTACTACAACTACAACTACTCACCACCCCCTCCTCATCACTCACACCCTCACAATCCTCACGACATTCCTCACAGCGACTGCCAATCACACCCCAATCAAAAATCTAACTTTATTTTTTGTTCTCCTAGGCGATAATATTCAAATAATGACTCCATATAGATTAATATCGGGGTCGTTATTATTTGAAATTATGAATTAATCCGAGAGAATAGATTGCGTTTATGAATTATTCAATCAAAAATTAATTAGGTTAATGGGGGGGGGGGGGTAGAGCTCGTTAAATAACAAGGTTTAAAAAGCGTTAAATTCAGGTTAAGTTGATAATTTGGTGCTAATTATTCAGTGTTATTGATGCTTGTTAAGTGTTATTGCTTGTTATCAATCACTGTCAGTTGTTATTAATTATTTGATATATTTTCTACTGTTACTTTTTGTTATTATTTTTGGTTTGTCATTTGATATCAATTAACCCGTTGACACTTATGCCACGTATCTTCTATATCGTTCTAGTTACGTTTTATCATTTTTGTTATCATTTTGTTATCATTTTTCTTATCATTACTTTATAATTTTGATATTCCTTTGTTATCCTTTTGTTATCATTCTTATCAATCTGTTTATCATTATTTTGTAATCATTTTTGTTATCATTATTTTGTTATTTTTGTCATCATTATTTCATTTCTCGTTATGTACTATTCCTCCTACTTACGTCTTCGTTTAATACCATCACTAAATATCTTTTTCTCTCTGTATGTATTCAATGTTGAAAAATCAGAATCTCCTCCACCCACAAGCAAAGTGAAATCGAGTAAAAGTGCTTATTATAGATAATGGAAGTTGGTCGTTTGAAGTGGATGTGGAGCCGAGTTGAAGTGGAGAGGAATCGGAGGTGAGTGGACGTGAAGTGGAGCGGAGCTGAGGTGGAGCACAGTCAAAGTGGAGTAGATTCGATGTGGATTAGAGTCTAAATGGAACAGAATCGAAGTGGATTGGAGTCTAAATGGAGCAGAACCGAAGTGGATTAGAGTCAAAGTGGAGCAAAAGCGAAGTGGAGTAGCGTTTAGGTGGAGCAGAATCGAAGAGGAGCAAAAGCGAAGTGAATCTGAATCGAAGTGGAGTAGAGTCTAGGTGGATCAGAACCGAAGCGGATTAGAGTCGCAGTGGAGCGTCATCGAAGTCGAAGTGCAGCCGAGCCGAAGTGGAGCGGAGTCCACCGAGGGGGCGCAAGAAACACGTGGCGATGACGTCACGGATGGGCCCACGTGCTATAAATACCCCGACACCTCCTACCGCCTCACCCTCGGTTGCCACTTCGCTTTATTTCGACAAATTTTCTCCCTCTCTTCCCCTTCCTTTCTTAAGGTTAATCTCTGAAGGTAATTGTGGTCGGTTTATCAGTAGTTCTACTTATTCGCACGTTTATCTAATTCATCCGATTTTTGTTTTGTTTTATTTCATTTTCTTTTCTTTTTTCATAATCGATTTTTGAGCGAAAAGGAAAATTATGCTGATCTCTCTTAATTGCATTTTCTTTTTTCTCTCTTGTCTCATTCTCTCTCTACTATAAGATTCTCTCTCTATACTTATTCCCTTCTCTTTTCTGTTCTCTCTTGCCTCTATCTCCGTCTTTCTGTCAAGGTCACTAAGTATAAAAAGAAGAAAAAGGAAAAGAGAGAGCAAGAAAGTAGAGATGAGAGAGAGAGAGAGAGAGAGAGAGAGAGAGAGAGAGAGAGAGAGAGAGAGAGAGAGAGAGAGAGAGAGAGAGAGAGAGAGAGAGAGAGAGAGGAGAGAGAGAGAGAGAGAGAGAGAGAGAGAGAGAGGAGAGAGAGAGAGAGAGAGAGAGAGAGAGAGAGAGAGAGAGAGAGAGAGAGAGGAGAGAGAGAGAGAGAGAGAGAGAGAGAGAGAGAGAGAGAGAGAGAGCGACGCACGGCACCTAACGAATCGCCAGCTGATGATGGATTTTTAACCTTAATCCCTCGAAATCCTTTTCAAGTTTCTTGCTTTGACTTATTCTGTACGTGCTTGTGTGTGTGTGTGTGTGTGTGTGTGTGTGTGTGTGTGTGTGTGGTGTGTGTGTGTGTGTGTGTGTGTGTGTGTGTGTGTGTGTGTGTGTGTGTGTGTGTGTGTGTGTGTGTGTGGTGTGTGTGTGTTCTGTCTGTATGTATGTATATGTGTATGTATATGCGTATATATGTCCGTATGCATGTATGTACGTATGCATGTATGTAGCGTGTACGTGTGTGCGTCCGTCTGCCTATACGTACATGTGCAACTGCGGCACATACCCGACATAAACGCGCATTCGTACCCTTACGTGTGTTCACAGATGCGTTTACTTGCGTTTCAGAGCGTGTAAAAAGCGCCTTTAAGAGGGGCGAATACCTCCGAGTGGAATTTTATTGTCTCCCTTTTCAGATCTCTTCTTATCTCTACTTTTTTTCCCTCTTATTTGGAGGGCTAATCCTTCCCCACTTCTCCTCTTTTCTTTCGATCTCCTCCTTTCGATTCCTCATCTCTTCTTATCTCTACTTTCCCCCCCTCCTTCCTTCCTTTCTTTTGTCTCTTTACTTTCCCTTCGTTACTTTTTCTCTCTCCCTTTCTTTCGATTCCTCTTCTCATGTCTCGCCCCTTATCATCTTTCTTCTCCTGTATCTACTCTTCCTCCTTCTCTCATTTCTCTCTCCCACCTCCCCTCCCTCTCTCCCTTTTATTCCATTCTCGTACTTCCCTTTTTCCACCTCTCCTCTCCGCTTCTTATTCCATTCTTCTTCCCTCTCTCCTCTCCCATCTACCCTCTTCCCACACAACCCCACCCTCCTCTCTATTTCCCCCTCTCCGCTCTTACCCCTCCCATCCTTCCCACTCCCTCTCTCTCCGCCCTCCTCCTTCTCTCCTCTCCCTCCTCATCTACCCCTCACTCCCACCCATCCCTCTCTCCTCTCCCATTCACCCTCTTACCCTCCCTTCTCTCCCCACCCCTCTCCGTCTCCCTTCCCACTAACCCCACTTACCTCCCCTCTCCCACCTTCCCTCTCCCACCCTCCTCCCTCTCCCTCACCCTCTCCCGCCTCCTCCCCCCCCCACCTTCTTCCATCATCCCCCCCTTCATCCCTATCCCCTCCTCCCTCTCCCACCTTCTTCCCCATCATCCCCCTCCCCTTCATCCCTATCCCTCCTCCCCTCTCCCCAAAGCAGCTCGTGTAGACTACAGGTTAGATTTAGCCACAATATACACTCCGGCGTCACAGACCCTCACACTAGGAGGGAGGAGGGAGAGGAGAGAGAGGGAGAGGGGAGAGGGAGAGGGGGAGGGAGGGGAGAGGGAGGGGAGGGAGAGGGGAGAGGGAGAGGGAGAGGGAGAGGGAGAGGGAGAGGGAGAGGGAGAGGAGAGAGGAGAGAGGGAGAGAGAGGGAGAGGAGAGGGAGAGGGAGAGAGAGAGAGAGAGAGAGAGAGAGAGAGAGAGAGAGAGAGAGAGAGAGAGAGAGAGAGAAGAGAGAGAGAAGAGAAGAGAAGAGAGAGAAGAGAGAAGAGAGAAGAGAGAGAGAGAGAGAGAGAGGAGAGAGAGAGAGAGAGAGAGAGAGAGAGAGAGCTTGGGGGGGGGGAGTTCCTTTCTTCTCCATTCTTTCTTAGTTCTTCCTCTTGTTTACCTCTTTACATTCTTTACATTCTAACTCCCATATTCTCTTAATTTATTTAGAAGAATTATTTAAGAATAAAGAAAAGAAAAGAAAACAGAAAAAAAATATATATCAACGGATCACGATAAGAAAATAGACGTAAAAAACGAAATGAAAAGAAAAGGTTAAAAAAAAGAAGAAAAAAAAACAATAATAACAATAAAATAAAATGAAAATGCCAAAATAAAACTTGAAAATAAGAAAAAAGGTCAATGTATAAACAAAAGAGCAAAGGAAAATAAAATGCAGGGGTAGCGAATAATAAAAAAACGAAACATACAAATAAAAAGAACGAAGGAAAATAAAAACAATAGTAATAAAAATAAAAATAAAATGAAGCAGAGATGAAAGGAAGAAAGCACGAAAAAACAAAGAAAAAGAACATAGGAAAAAAATAGTAAGTAGAAAAAATAGAAATAAAACGAAGACGTAACGTAGAAAACAAAAAAAGGAAAAAAATAAAAGTTGGAAAACAGGCTTAAGGAATCAACGAATGGCACCTAAAGACAAACAAATAACGATAAACAAACACACACACAAAAAGAGGAAAACATACACAAAAAGACAATGTTGTTTACACGAAAACTGCTTAAAAGTACTCAAAGGGTCTTCAACGGGGAAGGAAAGAAAAAAAAAAAGAAAAAAAGGAAAAAAGGAAGGGGAAAAAACTCCCCTCTTTTCTCTCCCCTCTTCCTTCTCCACTTATTTGTCTAATTTCTTCGTATACTTCAATTTCTCTTCTTTCCTCTTCCTCCTTCTTATTTGTTTGTCTAATTTCTTCGTATACTTCAATTTCTCTTCCCCTCTTGTCCTTGTTTTCTAATTTCTTCGTATACTTTCAATTTCTCTTTCTCCCTCTTCCTCCACTTTTGTCTAATTTCGTATACTTCAATTTCTCTTCTCCCTCTTCCTTCTCCACTTATTTGTCTAATTTTTCGTATTCACTTCTTCTTTTCTTTCAATCCTTTTCTTTTCTTAATTTCTTTCTTTCATTTCTCTTCTCCTTTTCTTTCTTCTTTTTCCTTTTCTTTTTTTTTCTTTTTTCAATCCATTTCTGTTCTTCCTGTTCACAAATCTTCCTTTCCTCAAATCTTTCTCTATCTCTTCTGTCGTGAATTTCCTTTTCTTATTCTCCTTTATCAACTCTTTCTCTGTCTTTTCCTGTTCACAAACTTCCCTTCCCTATTCCCTCTTTCCTCAACCCTTTCTCTATTTCTTCCTTCCTCACAAACTTCCTTCCTCCACCCCCCTCCTCCTAATCGCAAAAGAAGAGAAAGAGAAGAGAGAGGAGAGGGAAAAAAATCGAAAAAAAGAAAATTCCCTTTCTCTCTCTCTCCCTCTTCTTCCCCTTTTTCTCTTGTGTCTTCTCTTCTCTCCCCTCACATTCTTCTCCCATCTGCTTACATTCCTAATATCTCTTTCTCAATCGCCAACCCTTTCTGTGAAGGAGAGGAAGAGGTGAAGAAGAAGGAGAAAAGAGAAAAGCAAAGAGAGGAGATGAAGAGGGGAGGAAGAAGGAAGAGAAGACAGGATGGAGAGGGAGAAAAGGGAAGAGAATGAGGAGGAAAAGAAGGAAGAGAAGTAGAGGAGAGAGGGAGAGGGAGAGAATGGAGGAGGGGCAAGAGAATAAGCAGGAAAAGCAGGAAGAGAAGAAGAGAGGGAGAGGGAGGAAGGTGAGTAAAGAGGGCGCAGAGAATGGGAGGAGCGTGACAGGGAGGAGGGAGGGGGGGGGTGAAGAGAGGAAGAGGAGGGGGAGGGGAGTTTATAAATACCATATACACCCCAAACACTCCTTCTGTGTAGCTTGAGTGATGGATGCGCTGAGGAAAGGGGGAGTGGGGGAGGGGGAGGGGGGAGATAAATAGAGGAAGGAAGAGAGAAGACTGAAGGAGGGGAAGGAGAGGAGAAAGAATAGGGAACGTGACGAAGATGGGAGGGAGGAAGAGGAGAGAGGGGAGGAGGAGGAGGAGGGAGGAAGGAGGGAGGAGGAGGAGAGAGAGAGAGAGAGAGATGATAGAGAGAATGAAGAGAAGAGAGAAGAGAGAGAAGAGAGAGAAAGAGAAGAGAAAGAAAAGAGAGAATGAGAGATAAGCAGAGAGATGAAGACAAAAGACGAAATAAAAATAGAGAGATTGTAACAAGTTCTCAATCAAGAAAAAATCAAAGAGATCATTCTTCCTTCGTACAGACCATCACAATCATCACAAACCTCATCACCAACTCATCATCATCATAACCATCATGTCGACAATTACTCCTTACAAACACAATACGAGAACTCTCACTGTAACACCCTCAAACTCCACTCCTCATAAAACGGAATAAAAAATAAATAAAAGTTTTCCCCCTCCTCGCAATACAAAAGTACCCGCGAACTAATCCCATAAAATAAGAACCAAGAAAAAAAAGAAAAGAAAAAAAAAGAAATCTTGTAAAAACAATAATCGTAAGTTTTGGCGGGAATTCCGGTGTACTTTTTTACGATAAAGATTATATACGTTACGGCTGCGTACTTGTCCCATTCGCTTTTCTATTTCCTCTATAACAAGAATAACTCTTTCATAATACGTTTTTTTTTTTTTTTTTTTGTAAATAAACTTACGTCTTACTTTCGCTCTTATCTTGAATTACGTTTTATATAAAAGAAGCAATAAGAAATAATTGGGATAGACGAATAGCTTTTCGGTCAGTGAATTTCGCCAAAATGCATGTAATATAGAATACATTTTTTCTACAACAAGAATATACCCTTGATAACATATTTCTAAATATACTTACGGTATAATTTCTCTCATATCTCGAATTACGGTTATATAAAAGACGCAATAAGAAATAACCGCCACAGACGAATAACTCATCGGTAACTGAATTTCGCGAAAATGCAAATGGCGGCCACTCGTGCGTCCGCTCCGCTACCTCCTAAAGGGGAAAGGGAACACGACGTCCCATACGAAAAGGGACACGTGCTGGATGCCCCTAATTCACGGCTGCATTCGTCCTATTTTCTTTACGGGATGTTCAAACTCGATGTTGTGATGGCTTGCTTTGTGCATCGCCGCCATTTTTTTTTTCTTATCTTAGCTTATCTTTTTTTTCACTGCTTGTATTTCTTTTGCTTTGGTACATATTGTAACTTCGTATGGGGTATGTGCGGTATGTACCTAATTCACGGCTGCATTCGTCCTATTTTCTTTACGGGACGTCGCGTTGCCCTGTTCAAACTCGATGGTGTGATGGCTTGCTTTGTGCATCGCCGATATTTTTTTCTTCTTCTTTTCTTATATTTGCTTATCTCTTTTTTCATGCTTGTATTTCTTTCTTTTGGTAAATATTTTAATTTCGTGTGGGGTATGTGGCGGATGTACCTAATTCACGGCTCCATTCGCCAAATTTTCGCTACTGGATGTCGTGTTCCTCTGTTTTAACTCGATGTCATGATGGCTTGCTTTGTAGATTGCCGCTTTTTTTTTTTGTTTTTTTTTAATATTGGCATCAATTTCGACACTACTTTTTTTTCCATGGTAAATACTGTAATTTCGCACGTGGTATGTAGCGGATGTCCCTAATTCACGACTCCATTCGCCATCTTTACTGAATGTCGTGTTCCCCTGTTTTTAACTCGATGGTGCTGTGATGGCTCGCTTGTGCATGATGCCCAACTTATTCTTTAACATTCCCTTATCAATAACCTTACACTGCTTGTACTTTTAATCTTCGGTAAAATACTGTAACACCGCATTACCGAATGGCGATGTGGTGACAGTCCCTAAATCACGGCTCCATTCGCCATCCGTTTTTCATTGGATGTGTTCCCTCGTTTTATCTCGACGGTCCTCTGATGGCCTGTCTTGTGCTCCGTTTTCTTTTCGTCTTTTATTCGCCTCTCATTCTTTTTCTTTTTTTTCTTACACTGATTTTTATTTTCATTGTGTAAATCATGCAATTTGACATGCGCATTATCTAAACTTCTTTCTTTACAAACAAGGAAACTGAACACATATCTAATTCTTAATAAACCCCCACAAAAAAAAAAAAAATACTAGTGATCCTAACACTAATAGATAAATAAATAAGTAATAAATAAATAAATAAAACAATACCAACGTGAAGCGCGCAAGTTCCCGGATGAGGCCCCTCCCCCCCCTTCCCCCCCGCGGCGAGCCCTCCCGGAAGGAGATAAATTCATCAAATTATGTCTCCACAAACGTGTCTACGACGCCGGGGCAAAGATAGCACCGAGGCTCCCGACACCAGAGTTACAAAATAGGCCTACATAAATCTCATACAGCGCCGCATAAATCTGGTGGATAGGCCTACACGGATTTTCAAAAGCGCGCGCTCTCCATACGTCTGGCAATTAAGCTTTCATAACTTAAAAGTATATAATTCTGCGGAAATGGGAGGAGGACAGGCCTGGGAAGAGGATATTAGGCCTAAGGAATAATTGTTGTATATTAACAAGTACGACTAACAGCTGAGAGCGAGACACAGTTAATAATTTAGCAAATACAGTACATACATAGACAAACACACACGTGTAGGTCTAGTAAACACATACGTATATAGATACATATATGCGTACATACATCCGTTTATACATACATACATCCATATATACATAAACATACATACATACACAAATACCAAAGAAACGCACACACCATACATGCATATAAACCCACACACATACACAGACCCATACATATATGCATTACCCCGCGCTCTCTCACCGTGAAACTCCATAAGGACGAAAATCCCTACACGAAAGCACAGGAGCGTCGACCAAACCTGCAGGCAACTCCACCCCATCAGGACCCATCTGTGGACCGAAGTACCGATATTTTCCCAACAATGACGTGACGAATTTACTCATCTTTACTTCATGGAGATGATGATTTTGATGATTTTTTTGCGCTAGGAAAAGACACTCATGTCACTTTACTTCATTTGAATTTGTGAAGCGATGATGGTTATTTTCGTCTCACATTCAAAGTCTTTTTGTCTTATTATTTTTTTGAAATTATGCATATTTTTAATATAAAAACAATTAATAAGAAAAACACAACTGAGAATTTTATAAGAAAAATAAACAATGTGCTAATATACATCCAAGACAGTTCATATTTCACTCAAAACGCCACACTTAATAGTTTATCACAAATTCAAAATACAAAATATACCTCTAATATAATTCCTCTTCAGACACAAACCCATAAATAACAATCAAAAGAGAATCAAAGTGATCATTCACGCATAACTGGTCTAATGGCCTGGAATCAAAACTAAAAAGGAAATTCAAAAAAAAAAAAAAAAAACGCATGAATATGTACTTCACTCTCAGCAGCAAAAAAAAAAAAATAATAATAAATAATAAAAATAAATAAAGAAAAAATATTAAGGGAAGCTTTAAAAGCATTACCTCTCTATACAGTATATAGTATGTATGTATGTTGTGTGTGTGTTGGCATGCACACACACACACACACACACACACACACACACACACACACACACACACACACACACACACACACACACAACACAACACACACACAACACATATATATATATATATATATATATATATATATATATATATATATATATATATATATATATATATATATACATGCATGTATATATTCATACATATTTATATATACACAGCTAGATAGACATTCTGACACACATACATACAGATAGATAGATATTCTGACACACACACATAGATATAGATAGATATTCATCCTTCTCATCACAGACAGACGTTCTCCTGCTCCCAACAGACACCCCCCCCCCCCCCCCCCCCCACGAAACCCCCAAACACCTTCCCAAAATACAGAGGCGACCCCTACCCCACACACGAGGTCAACAGAGACGGCGGCGGAAGTGAGGTCACAGATGGAAGGGGGGAAGGGGAGGGGGAGGGGAGAAGGGATGATATTAGGGAAGGGAGGAGGGTTAGAGGGGGGGGGTTCGTCATAGAATAAGGGGAGAGAAAAGGGAGGAGAGGAGGGTTGGGATGTATAGGGGGAGGGGGAGAATGAGAGTGATAGAGAAAGGGAGGGGATGGATAGGAAGAGAGGGGAAGAAGAGGAAGATGACAAGGAGGAGACAGGAAGAAGACGAAGAGGAGAAGAAGGGAGACGAGAAAGAGAAGGAGACGACGAAAGGAAGATAAGAGAAAACAGGAATAAAACAAAACAGGAAAGCGAGGGATGGAGAGAGAAAGAGAGAGAGAGAGAGACCAAAGAGGGAGTGGGGAGGGGGTTACAGTGGGGAAAGGGGGTGGGGGAGGAGGTTAAGTCTTTTATTAGAATTTCGTTTCCCAAATACCCCTCCACATCTCCCTTTCACCCGACTCTCTCTTCTCTTCTCTTCTCTTCTTGTGTATCGCTTTGTAATGGTTTCCGCGCTTCGGCTTACTTGGAGGGGGGAGGGGGGAGGGGGAGGAGGGGGGAGGGGAGGGGGAGGAGAGGGAGGAGGAGGAGGGAGGAGGAGAGGGAGATGAGGGAGGAGAGGGGAGGAGGGAGGAGGAAGAAGGGAGGGGGAGGGAGGGAGGAGGGGAGGGGGAGGGACGGGGAGGGGAGAGGAGGAGGGAGGGAGGGGGGGAGGGGTAAATATAGTAACAGGAGGAGAGATAATAATAGTCATGGGGAAGCGGTGGTGATGATGGCAGACACAGGAGAAGCAGTAAGAGAAACAGTAGTAGAAATATCAATATCATTATCATCATTATTAATATTAAATAATAATATTAATCATGATAATGATAATAATATTAACAATCATCATAATGATAACAATGATAAGAAAAATTATCATGATATTAATACTAATAATATCATTATCATTATCAACAGTAATAATACAATAATAATAGTAATAATATTAATAATAATAATAATGGCAACAATAATAGTGACGATAACAATAATAATAATAACAATAACATCAGTAATAATATATAATTATTATTATTATTACTATTATTATTATCATTATTAACATTATTAATATTATTAATATCATTGTTGTTGTTATTATCAGAATAACTATTATCATAAAAATACAAATATTGTATCAACTACCCCGATTATCATAATCAAAACGATAATTCCTTAATACGATTATCGATAAATGAAACCCATATCTGTCGGCAAAAACGTATATACCCATTTCCTTGTATTTACGTTCGATTTCTTTCCCTTACAAATAAAAATGCAATCCACAGAATCAAGAAGAATGAAAATCATTGCACAAATATGCTTTGAATTTGCTCAACGCACATCACACGGGAACCACAATCCACATTAGCAAACGATTAAATACAAAAAAAAAAATCTATCAACAAGAGATCCTGTCAAGCATATACATATACCATACATACATACATACATACATACATATATATATATATATATATATATATATATATATATATATATATATATATATATACATACATACACACGTGTGTATGCACACACACACACACACACACACACACACACACACACACACACACACACACACACACACACACACACACACACACACACACACACACACACACACACACACACACACACACCCAACCCCTCCCCCAAAAAACATAAAACCCAAGTAGACCTATCTACTCCCCCCCCCCCATCAAAAAACGCATACACCATGCAAACCAAGAAAGAACAACAACAACGATACTCTTACTCATACTCATACTCATGTACTCACCATGTTCATCGCGGGGCCGCCACTCAAACCCTCCTCCAACACCGCCGTGGTGGGTGAGCCGGTACCTCTCATAGTTCACTACGTACCTGGGGGAGGGAGTGGAAGGGTGAGTAAAGGGTGAGTGAGTAAAATGGTGAGTAAAATGGTGAGTTATTTATGAGTAAAAACGGTGAGTTATTTATGAGTAAATGTGTGAGAGTAAAATGGATGAGTTATTTATGAGTAAAAGGGTGAGTTATTCATGAGTAAATGGGTGGGTGAGTAAAGGGTGAGTTATTTATGCGTAAATGGGTGGGTAAGTGAAGGGTTATTTATGAGTAAAAAGGTGGGTGAGTGAGGTGAGTCTATTTGACCAAATGGGTGGGTGAGTAAAGGATGAGTTATTTATGAGTAAATGGGTGGGTGAGTAAGAGAAGGCTGGATGAAGTGTGTTCTTTAAAGGAAAAGGGGGTTATTTATGAGTAAATGGGTGGGTGAGTTCTATATGAGTAAAAGGGTGGATAAGTAAATAAAAGGTGAGTGAAGTGTGTTATTTATGAATAGAGGGTGGGAGGAAATGGGAGTTATTTACGAGTAAATGGGCTGGTGAATAAATGAGTAGGTGGGTAAATGGGTGGGTCATGAATGAGTAAATGGGCGTGCGAGTAAATACGTGGGGACATTTATCTATAAGTAAATTTGTGATTCATGAGTAAATGAGCGGGTGAGTAGTTATGAGTAAATGGGTTGGAGTGAGTAAAACTGTGAGTTATTCATAGCTTAAATGACGGGTAAGGAAACTGTGAGCCGTTATGAGTAAAATGGAGAGTGAATAAGTAAAGTGAATAAGTTAACCATAAGTAAAAGGGTTAGTACGTATATTGTGAGTCATTATGAGAAAGAGGACAGGTGAATAAATCATGAGTCTGTATGAGTAAAAGAGCAAGTGTTAATCGAATCATTATTCGCAAAAAGGTAGTAAATGGAAGGAAACGAATGAACAATGAGTAAGCACGAGTAAACGATGAGTGAGTGGCGAGTAAGTACGGTTACAGATAATAAAGAAATGAATAGTAAGTCGAAGAGGATTGATATGCATAATATGAATGTAGAGTAACATGAGTAAAATGCTATCTAAATGACGAGAGTAAATAGTGAGTAAAATATTAATAAATGGGGAGTCAAAGATGAGTAAATGGCAAAGAAATATATGTGTCGCGTAAGTATGAGTAAAGATATGCTTCGTGTAAGAATGAGTAAAATATGAGTAAATGGGGAGTCAAAGACGAGAAAATGGCAAAGATATGTGTCGCGTAAGTATGAGTAAAGAGTGAGTAAAATATGAGTAAATGATGAGTCAAAGATAATAAAATGGCAAAGAAAGATATGTCACGTAAGCATGAGTAATAGTGAGTAAAAAGGAGTAAACGGTGAATCAAAGAGAAGAAAACGGCAAAGAAAGAATACACTGCGTAAGCATATGAGTACATGATGAGTTAAGGAGTAACATTACGTAAGAAATAAAGTGAATTTTAGAATATTTTGCTCTCGGTGCAATGACCTGTGCTGGATGAGTAAGGGGTGAGTGACCTGAGTAAGCTGATGAACCGCTATTAAAAAGCTGGGTAAATGAAGATGAGTCCACTTAAGTTTAAGTAATATTGAGTAAAATATGACTCGCATATAGAACCACTCACTCGTTCTTATAGTTGGAAAACCTTATCAATAAAGAAAAGGAACAAGGAAGTATACTGACACAAAATATGTATGAGTAAAAAAAAAGGAAAAAAGAAAAGAAGAAAAAGAAGAATTAGAAGAAGAAGAAGAAGAAGAAGAAGAAGAAGAAAAAAGAAGAAGAAGATGAAGAAGATGAAGAAGAAGAAGAAGAAGAAGAAGAAGAAGAAGAAGAAGAAGAAGAAGAAGAAGAAGAAGAAGAAGAAGATGAAGAAGAAGGAAAAGAAGAAGAAAGAGTTTGACATGATGAGTCGACTAGCATTAAAGTGAAGCAGGTGACAGGGCGAAGTGTGGAAACTCTACGGACCTCCGCGCCGTGTTTCAGACTCGATGCTCTTGTTAGCAAAATACTTTCGCTTTTTGTCTTTTATGTGTGTCTCTTTCTGCTTCTATCTCCGTATTCTCTGATTCTCTGGCTTTCGTTCGTTCGTTCTCTCTGTCCTTTCCTTTTCCCTTCTACTTTCCTCCATCTCCCACACCTTCTTCTTCTTCTCTTCCTCCCTCCTTCTCCTTTTCTCTTCCATCATCTCCCACCCCTTCTCTTTCTTTTCTTCCTCCCTCCTTCTCCTCTTCCTCCTTCCCTCTTCCCCTTCCCTCCATATCCCACCCCTTCTCCTCCCTCCCTCCCTCCCTTTAAGGGCGAATTTATCTAGGTCTCCAGCGATGAATGATGGGGGTATGTGGAGGGTGTTGGCCCCCCTCCCCCTCCCCCTCCCCTCCCCTCCCCTCCCCCCCTCCCCCTAACCCTGAGAGTGAAGGATGACAAAAGGTCGAGCTATTCGTGTCGCAGGGCTGTGTGGGAGGCGCTCGTGTAAGTGTGTATGTGTGTGTGTGTGTGTGGAGAGGAGGGGGGATGGGAGTGAGTGAGTGAGTGAGTGAGGGAGGGAGGGAGGGAGTGAGTGAGGAGTGAGTGAGTGATAGAAGTGAGTGAGTGAGTGAGTGAGTGAGCGAGTGAGTGTGTGTGTGGTGTGTGTGTGTTTGTGTGTGTGTGTGTGTGTGTGTGTGTGTGTGTGTGTGTGTGTGTGTGTGTGTGTGAGTGAGTGAGTGAGTGAGTGAGTGAGTGAGTGAGTGAGTGAGTGAGTGAGTAAGTGAGTGAGTGAGTGAGCGAGTACTTCCATAAAAACAAACATGCATACACACACTCCAACACGCATCACCCCCCCCCCCCGCACCCCACCAACCCACCAAAACCTATACACCCAAACAAAAGACCTCACTCAAAACAACAACAAAATCAATACATAACTACACAAAGAAGAAACAAACAAACAAATATAAACAAATCAATATAACACAGTAGATATGTCAACATAGGTCACTCATACCTGAACTAAGTCAATCTTGAGTTTGAATAAAATCAAAACTTGTTCGTTGTCGCTGAATGTCGTTAATTAGTGACGGGTGTAAAGTCCCGGATGTTGGAGCTATAAAGCTTCTTTTAAATTTCATTAGACATAGAAAGGGCAAAGAGAGAAATAGAGAAGGATTGGGTAATTATGGAAATAATTAGGGGGGAGCTGGCAGAGAGAGAGAGAGAGAGAGAGAGAGAGAGAGAGAGAGAGAGAGAGAGAGAGAGAGAGAGAGAGAGAGAGAGAGAGAGAGAGAGAGAGAGAGAGAGAGAGAGCGAGAGAGAGAGAGAGAGAGAGAGAGAGAGAGAGAGAGANAGTGAGTGAGTGAGTGAGTGAAGTGAGTGAGTGAGTGAGTGAGTGAGTGAAGTGAGTGAGTGAGTGAGTGAGTGAGTGAGTGGAGTGAGTGAGAGAGAGAGAGAGAGAGTGAGAGAGAGAGTGAGAGAGAGAGAGGAGAGAGAGAGAGAGAGAGAGAGAGAGAGAGAGAGGAGAGAGAGAGAGAGAGAGAGAGAGAGAGAGAGCCTGCGTGTTTTGAGTTTGTGCGCGCGCGCGCGAGAGTTCACGCGTGTAAACGTATATGCGTGTGTCTTCGTGTGCGCGTAGCATAGAAAAAGTGGTATAAGCAGCGCAGGTGCCGCCCCCGCCACACGCTCTCGCGTCTTCCCTCCCTCTTGTACTGGTTGAGTCTCCGGGCCAAGGAGGATTCCCGTTTTCCATGGTCGCTAAGGGGAGGAGGGGGGAGGGTAGCGGTATGGGAGGCCGGGAGCGTGAAGGGGGGAGTTAACAAAGACGCTGCGAAATGCCGTAAGCTAATGACTACTCCAACTAGCGAATTTGCCGGCGTATGCATCTCAACAGGATAAGGCGATTGCGGTAAAAATAGACAGTACTCCCACCAACAAGGTATTTATGAATGGCATTTGAGCCTACCTCGACTTACCGGCTTTCTTTTCTGTTTTTCACTCTACGATAGGTTACACAAAACACTAGAACCCTTCTTCAATGACACAACGGTATGTGTAATATATCACCAACATCAATGTGCAATGCTGATCCCGCCAAGACCACCATTGGGACCCCTATCTGGTTGATACTCACCTGTATTTGATGCATTTCTTCGTCGGGGGTAGCAAGGGAGGAGGGGGTAGCGTGGGGGTTTTCGCTGAAGGGCCTCTTCATAATACACAAGGGGGGTGAGGGGTACCGATCCAACTCTCCCTTTGCTGCTACTAGCAAGGTATTGTAATGTACACCTTTACAGTTTAGGGCTTACCTGGAAAGAAAAAAGAAATAAACATTAATTTTGTGTACTTTGGAGTCTGGGTAAAATATCTTACTTCTAAATTAATTATGAAGAAATTATGCCCTCCCACGAGGTTCCTTCAGTCCTACGCGAAGGAACCAAACATGACAAACTACGTAGTTCCCGTTGGTAGTAGGCTTTCAAGGTTTTCGCGTCTACTACAAGTGTCTCGACAATGGGTGACATGCCAAGTTAAACATTGAGGGTGTTGTCAACCATTAAAATAGTCAACATAAGCCTGGTCACACCTACATACAGCTTCTTAAAAAATAAACTTGCCAAACGTTTGTGTCGCAAAAAATGCAACATGGTAAAACTAAATATAGCAGACTGCCTGCTCATCTGAGCACAGAACTTTGACAGGTGTTCAACAACAATGGCAAGTGCTGTAGTGACTATTTGAACACCTGTGGGATCTCGGAGCCGCCACGTACAGAATCGAGAAAGAGACAATGCATGATAATACCACAAGAACTGTGACGTGCTGTTTTTGATTGCTCCTGAATATGAAGAGCACAAAAAAAGGGTATTTGTAGTATGTAGAGATGAAAATCTCTATTGAAGTTACTAGAATAAAATAATTAACTTGAGAAAACAGACGATTGTCAATTTCTAGTTCTTATTTAAAGATTACCTTAATTACTTAATAACCATAATACAATGAGCTCCGTTTTACAGCTGAAAATGTTATCTCAATAAGTGTAACCATTTAAACAAAGGGAATCGAGGATCAAAACACGTGTCTCGAAAGCCTTGATGACATTCTGATTTACCTGTATAATTAACAAACTACCAAGCAATGCTTAACGTGGTGTGGTTTTACACAAACGACGTCTGTATGGGCAACAAAAACAACATTCGCAGGGTAAAGTACATTCAGAGCTTAGAATTGCGCATTTAACATAACTAGTAAAAAGTACTTTTGAACATTTTCCATCAGGAATATCGTGTGAGCACCTGACCATAAAACTATAGGATATATGGATATACTGCGTCGCCGTTTGCGTCTCAAAAAAATACAATTCGGTGCAGTCTCTCGAACGGAGTTCCTAGACGGAGGTCCCAGCCAGTTTTGAAAGAGGAAATCCCACTCTGCTTATTCATAACCTGGAGCGGCAAATAAGTAGGGGAAAACGGAAAAGCATAACAGAACAAGCAAGCAAACAGGCACGTCATCTCCGACTGTCACCACGACCAACACGCGGAGAAAATAGCAAAACTACTCATTAACGTCGTTCACGCGCGCGGCCGCTCCAGCTCTCCAAACCGCTTTCTGACTTCCTAACTAGAATGCTTTCCAGTAAAATACTCGCGCACTAAATCAGCAGAACACAGCAGCTGACTTTACCCATTCAAAACACGTATGCGCCACTCGCTCACTCAAACACAAGACACTTACAATGTTACAATAATCCTGCCTAATTACCCTCGCCTCCCGAAACAGACATTAAAAAAGTACAAGGCGTCCTTACTCGCGAGGAGGAAAGCAGAGCGTGAGTCCTGCCAGCTTACTACTTTACTTTCTGGGATGATGCTCTACGTGAAGCTCCAGGTAGGGTAGCCCCGCTGGAGGTATTGACCTGACGGGAGCGGGATGAGTGGAAGAGAAAAGGAGGGACAGGGGGAGGGACAGGGACACGGGGGAAATGGGGAAGGAGGGGGGGGGGGGTAGCCACACCAACTACGGGTCAATATCAGCAGCAACAGATGACAAGGCTTGGAAAACGTTCTGCTTAAGCTCAGTTTGTTTGTTTGCGTCGGGGGGAAATTGGGACTGAGTCTGGGGCGTACTCCCCATGCGCTAAAATCTTCTACTAGTCAGTTTTACCGTAAATACATCAACTGAGTGTAAGAAACAAAAGGGCAGTGTAAAAAGCTAATTGTTACTCCCCGGCCTCAAACTCTATTAAGAAATAATAAAACAAACATCTAATCTTAACACGACTTCAAAGCGGCTGCCGCACGGTCTCAAACTAGCCCGAGCAGGCTTTCCAGCCGAGCCTTTCCTTTTAAAAGATCACGTCGCGCTATAAAAGCTAAATATCCAAACATCTGGAAGAAAGAAACTGCATTTCTACCCTTTACCCGGACTAGGCAACTTGCGGCTCGACAAAAACGTTGAGGCGCTGTCAAGGCTACATTCTTCGCAGCCATGTGTCCTAGGCCAAGCCAGTGCTACTCGCTGGCAACTAGCAGGAACGCCAGTCAATTGGCTGGTAGGTGGTCCGTCCCATGTCCCAGGTGAGGTCGAGGGGCAAACACACGCACTCCGTACGATCAATAGTGGCGGCTGCCAGGATAGTAGGGAAATGGGATGGAGTTATCTGGGACTTTCATAGGATCTAATTTCGCCACCCACGGGGGGGAAGCTCTCGGCATTAATGCTCTCGATACTAACCAGCCACCTACAATAATACTCAACCACAGCTTGTTTTGATTGAAGAGAATAAGTCATAAATCCCACTCCACAGCCGAGAAGGGCTTGCCCTCACGCCAGGCACGGACGGAGAAACTAGTTACAATAGCCCACTGGATTAGTGGGACGGGGAAACACAGCAAATATAGCAAGGCGCTTTCGTGGAGGGGAGAAAGCAATTACAATAATTCAGTGGATAGTGAGAAAAAGTAGCGTTCCTCCAGCGCTCCAAGGGGGAGGGTTACTGATAACGAAGCAGCTGAAAGATCGCCTGTGACCACGGTTTAAAAATTCGAGAAAAAAAAACATAATAATTTGGAACAAGTTCTAACGATTGAAGGGCGTTCGTGGGGGAAAATCGTAGAAGCATGCGAACGCCCATCGCTTGATGTGAGGGAAGGCGTGGTATGAGAAGCACACGAGGTTCGACACGCTACTCGGATGTGAGGGGGAGGGGGGGGGCAGGAAGGGGAGTTGTTTGGAGGGGGTAGATTGGGAGGGTGACGGGGACAGGGCAGGCGGGTGGTTGGGAATGAAGCGAAATAATCCCCTCATGACTCAGCCCATCTGTCACCCCGATATCCCCTCCCTCTTCACCAAATACCTAATTCCCTTATGACAGCCAGGACACCCGGCCCCTTCCCCCCGCCCGTATCCAGCCCCACAACAATAAACTCGGGTGTCCCTTTAACACAAGGCGAGCTCCGACAGATGCCGTCCGCCGCCGCCGCTGCGATCCTCGTGCCTTCAAGAACCCCGTATCAATCACAAAGGAGAAGATTTTAAAGAAAACCTTGGCGCTATACAGGACGCTAAAATTCGCTTCAAGTCTTTTATATAAATAATATGAATTCCAGTCTTCGCAGAATTTGCGTCTTAACGCCGTCTCGCGCTACCATTTCTTCCCCTTTTCCACCAACCCGTTCGACTCCCATTTTCTGTCTCTACACTTCTAACCCTACCAAACATTTCCTTCATTTCGCGTGCGCTACAGAGACCAAGGAAGAGGAGAGACGATGAAAGGAGAACAGGAAGGGGCGAAAGAGAAGGAGAGGAGGGATGGAGGACGAAATATACAGTGTGGCGGAGAACTTGATATCAGGGCTATAATTTCCAACTCGAAGAGTGGAACGGTGAATCTGCTAAGGGAACTGGCAGGGAGGTAAATGCGAGGGGGTGATATGACGGGTGGAGAGGTGTTGGGGCGCGGGGAGGGGAGAGGGGGCACGTCGCCACGCTGGCCCGGCGCCAACTCGCCTCGCTGCGCCCCGCCCACGCCGCACAGACAACACACTCGGCTAGAATTCCACTAAAAAAAGTTCCCCTATTCACCCCACCTAAGGCTTAAGGCATTACCTTGGGCCTTCATTATCCTCACCGCAAGTATATAACCACCCTCTTTCGACATTCCGGCTTCAATAAAGCCTGCGATACGACAGTAATTTGGGAAAAAATAGATAAACAGACAAAGGAAGAAGGGAGAGAAAGAGAAAGAAAGAATCCAATCATTTGAGGGTAGTCTCCACTAAAACTGTCGAGTGGAAGGATAGAAAACGGAGGAGCGTTTTCCTCGCATGTTGGTGCTCTGCAACTTCCGGGGTTAGAACCACTTTGGTATGGCGAGAGTGGGAAAACCCAGCTAGTCCGAGGAGAGGCTCGCCGTCCGTCATAGCTTCTCGCCAAATCTGACCGTATAACTAAGCCGTGGTGGATTCATTTTTCCCTCCCCGCTCCTCCTATTTCCCTAAAATAATCAAAATAGTACTCTCCCTCCTAACAATTGAATACAATTCCTTCAACGGATCACAGGCCAAGCTATAACAATCCCACCAAAATTATTTTGCAAACACCAGTAAGAGGAGGGAAAAAATATCGACAGAGCAGCAGCCATTAATGCAAAATTTTCCGCTGGACGGGACAGCTGTTAGCTGAACGTACAAAGCACCCGAGGCGCAGGTGATGCGTATCAGTCGGGATTACCCAACCGAGGGGACGCGAGCAGGGGAAAGGGGTGCCTGTGCGACTGCGCGTACTTTAGCTCGGGAAAGGGATGGGAGACAGGGGGGGGGTGGAAGGGAGACAAGAGGAGAGGGAGGGAGGGAGAGGGGAAAGGAATGAAAGGGGAGAGGGAAGAGGGATGACCGGGGATAAGGGGAGCTAGGATCACTGGGACAAGGGTTCCAAGAAAGGTCTGCTGTCCAGCTACTACTCTTGCCCACTGAGTCACATAGCCATGAACACATCGCCCAAGAGAAGTTCAAAAACATTATTTTCGTGACTGAACTTGGTTGAAAACGCTTCGATTCCTAAAAAAAAGTTGGAAATCATTCCACAACACAACTGCCACGAGAATAATCAAAACGTCAAATGTTCATTCCAATATAAATGGATATTGCACAACAAACCACTCTGAAAATCGTAACACAATCACGTGTGCTCGTATTATGACGCTTTGTCCAATGCATAACAAACAGTGAGTAACCAGCGCCGGCAGAGTATTATGTGAATATATTTGGAGGAGGAAAAGCGTTAGAGAACCAAACAAATTATGGCCATTAAATTCGGATGCCACACCGCCAGAGCTCCTTCAAGTAGAAAAGATGCTAGGGGTTCGGGTTTGGCATCGGTCGCAGAGCATCCAAACAAACTCCCGCCCGGCAGCCCAAACACCCAAACGTTTTTTTTTTCTCTCTCGTCGCCTCTCGTACGCGTATGATTCTCGTTTCGCTGCGCTGTCGTAGATTAAAAAGCCTATCTTAAAAAGGTAATTTGACAAGCACAGCATGTCCGTAAAAATGCCTTCCAAAGCTTCCCCCAAGTAAGAACTAACAGACGCCACCTTGAGCAGGGGAGAGGAATAAATGTCTGGCAGTGCGAGACCTCCTGACACGGACGATGACGTCTCCCACCGGCGTTTTTGTCTTGGCACCTACGCACTTCCCTGCTAACATCCCACATCCGCTTCGCCTTCCCCTGCCGCAGGGGCTGCGCCTTTCAGCTAACATGGGGGCAACCTCGACGTGCTGAGGTGCGCACGCACGAAAACGCGCATGCACTTCCTTCCTGTGCATCATACAAGCGGCAAGCTCATGTATTTACAGAATATGCACGCTTTCCGGATACATTTGCTTATGCAATGAAATTCCCCGATTCCCTAAAAGATACAGACGTACGAACACACAATGATAACCAAACCAAACAATTTCTCCTGCCGCACCTGCCATATCCTTAGATCTGGCTCCAATCGTGCGCACGCGAGCACACACAAACATCGCTTCTTACTTTAGCTCTATCTAGTGACTATTTAAGAACGTTCGTGTATCTCCTGGTTGGCGCCACTAAGTTTGAAGGATACGTCATCGGCAGCAGCGCAACAGGGTTCAGGACGTTCACCCAGAAGCCTCGCTCGCATCCTGCGTGGTCTCGCGCTCGCTCGCTTGCTCGCTCGGGCCACGTGGCCATCTACCTCTCACACAACAGCCATGTGTCATGAGCAGGCAAACTAACAGACTTGCCAACACGAGCGAGTAAGGCTTCGTTTCGTGTCAGGCTGGCAGTACAAAGGCTGAAATTTCTCGCGCACGGAATTTGAGGAAAACTGTCACTGAAACGTCAGACTTTCAATACACAGAAAAACTACTCTCCAGAAGGATACATGACTCAATGGGCGCAGCTGCAATGAGCAGAAGATACGAAACCTGTTGTCGAGCAGGACATTTACGTGGTTGAATAAGCGAACAAAAGAATCGGTGATGGAATGCAGCGGTGCGACTGAAGGGCGACATGTGGCAACAATGTTAAGTTCTCGGTACATTACGTCAGAGCGGTAGCGTGGTCTGGCCAAGTTCCCTTTGTTGTCTACACTTCTGCAGCTCAAGTGTGAAGAACAACCCTGCCGTGCGTCTCTCTCTCAGAACCACCTGTTCAATCCAATCCCCTAATGTGATTCGAGGATTTAAAAATGCTAAAGGAGTTAAACCACACGCAATACGATCCCCTCGTGCCTCTTACGCGCCGGCCAGGCCTCCGAACCTACCAGACACACCTCAGAGGCATGGTTACCAGGCAGAGTCCACCGAGTGAGAAAACCCACAGCTCAACCCACCTCCCAGAAAGGGCGAACGTAATCTCGCCGTGAAACCCTTATCTTATCACCCTTCTGATACGCCATTTCCGCCCTTTCTTTGGCCAAGCGCTTTACACGAGGCAGGAAAGAGAAGGGGGTGAGAAGAGTAAAAATAATATATATATAAATATATAGATAGATAGATATATATACACATATGTACACATGCATTTATAAATCCATCTCATATTTATTCATCCAATTCGTTGCATCAGATGAACACACAACTGCGTGGCAATCAAGCAGTTGATTCTTGTACCGCTGCAGCTGACGACCGATAGGTGGCTGTGTGCATGCGTGTGTGTATGCGTGTGCGTGTGTGAATATAAACAAGTATTCATGAATGTGTCCGCAAATGAGAGAAAAGAATGAGAGAAGTCGTAGTGTCATGAGAGGCGGGAAATAAAGGGGGAGAAGGAGACGCAGAGGGGAAGAGCAGGGAGCCAGAGGCGAGAGAGGGGAGAGAGGAAAAGGGGAGGAGGAAAGAAAAGGGAGTGCGGGAGAGAGAAGAGAGACGGGCGGGGGAGCGTGAAAAGAGAGAGAGGGGGGGCAGAGGCGTGCACATGGGAGAGAAAAGGGCGCCGAGGAGAGGCGAAAACATGGCGGAGAAAAGAAAATGGAAGGCAATTGTAAGACGGGAAGGGCGAGGGTAAAGGAGAAAAAAGGTTAGGAGGAAAAGGAAATGTGGGGGGGGGGGGACACGGCAAAACAAGTGAAGAGAGTAAAGAGAAAGAAAAAGACGATGGGTAGGTATAAGGATGGGGAGAAATAGAGAGAGAGAAAAGAGCGAGAGAGAAGAGAAGAGAAGAGAAAGAAGAGAAGGAGAAGAGAAGAAGGCAAAGAGCGCGAGGAGGAGAAGAGAAAGAGAAAGAAGAGAAAAGAGCGAGAGGAAGAGAAGAGAAGAGAAAGAGAAAAGAGCGAGAGAGAGAGAAAGAAGAGAAGAGAAGAAAAAGAGCGAGAGAGAAGAGAAGAAAGAAGAGAAAAGAGCGAGAAAGAGAAGAGAGAGAAGAGAAAAGAGCGAGAGAGAAGAGAAGAGAAGAGAAGAGAAAAGAGCGAGAGAGAAGAGAAGAGAAGAGAAGAGAAGAGAAGAGAAAAGAGCGAGAGAGAAGAGAAGAGAAGAGAAGAGAAGAGAAAAGAGCGAGAGAGAAGAGAAGAGAAGAGAAGAGAAGAGAAAGAGCGAGAAGAAGAGAAGAGAAGAGAAAAGAGCGAGAGAGAAGAGAAGAGAAGGAGAAAAGAGCGAGAGAGAAGAGAAGAGAAGAGAAGAGAAAAAGAGCGAGAGAGAAGAGAAGAGAAGAGAAGAGAAAAGAGGAGAGAGAAGAGAAGAGAAGAGAAGAGAAAAGAGCGAGAGAGAAAGAGAAGAGAAGAGAAGAGAAAAGAGCGAGAGAGAAGAGAAGAGAAGAGAAGAGCGAAAAGAGCGAGAGAGAAGAGAAGAGAAAAGAGCGAGAGAGAAGAGAAGAGAAGAGAAGAGAAAAGAGCGAGAGAGAAGAGAAGAGAAGAGAAGAGAAAAGAGCGAGAGAGAAGAGAAGAGAAGAGAAAAGAGCGAGAGAGAAGAGAAGAGAAGAGAAAAGAGCGAGAGAGAAGAGAAGAGAAGAGAAAAGAGCGAGAGAGAAGAGAAGAGAAGAGAAGAGAAGAGAAGAGAAAAGAGCGAGAGAGAAGGAAGAGAAGAGAAAAGAGCGAGAGAGAAGAGAAGAGAAGAGAAGAGAAAGAAAAAGAGCGAGAGAGAAGAGAAAGAAGAGAAAAGAGAGAGAGAAGAGAAGAAAGAGAAAAGAGCGAGAGAAGAGAAGAGAAGAGAAAAGAGCGAGAGAGAAGAGAAGAGAAGAGAAGAGAAAAGAGCGAGAGAGAAGAGAAGAGAAGAGAAGAGAAAAGAGCGAGAGAAAGAGAAGAGAAGAGAAGAGAAAAAGAGCGAGAGAGAAGAGAAGAGAAGAGAAAAGAGCGAGAGAGAAGAGAAGAGAAGAGAAAAGAGCGAGAGAGAAGAGAAGAGAAGAGAGAGAAAAGAGCGAGAGAGAAGAGAAGAGAAGAGAAAAGAGCGAGAGAGAAGAGAAGAGAGAAGAGAGAGAAGAGAAGAGAGAAGAGAAAGAGAGAAGAGAAAAGAGAAGAGAAAAGAGAGAAGAGAGGAGAAAAGAGCGAGAGAGAAGAGAGGAGCGAACAGGGAAAAAGAGGGAGAGAGAAGAGAGGAGCGGAGAGAGATTGGGGGGGACGAGAGGTTACTTCTGACTCATTCTTCCACTTCCACTAAATCCAAAGTCGCCCTTACGCGCAGAACCCTAGCACAACTACTAACTCCTCAAGCTACGTCCGCCATTTTCCCTCCCACGTGAATGGACGACCGCCTATTCCCTATCCCTCGTTCTATCCCATCCACATGCTTTGTCTCTGCATGGAGGAGCGGCTTTGGGATCTTCGGATGACGCATGGAAAGGAAGAGGAAGGAGGAGGGACGAAGAGGGAGAGGAGAGAAGA
>NW_020869740.1:75000-127500 GCF_003789085.1 Penaeus vannamei | reverse complement strand
ATATAAATGTAATAATAAAAAATAACACACACACACAAAGTTTATTATGCAACTCCCACGTTTCTACTAGTCCGTAGAGCTAAGGCCGACCCCCTTAATTTAAAATCATTTCGTCCCCCCTTCTCATCATAGAAAACGTAAAACTCGATGCAATCATGTAAAACTAATGCAAAATAGAGATTATCAAGCATTATCGAAAAAATTGGCAAAAAATTGGCAGAATATCCTGCATTCCCGGCATACAAAAATCACATCAAACAGGATTGCATGCCTAGCCCTAATGCCGAGTACGCCCGTGCAACAGGAGAGCAACTCTCGCGCAACCGGAAATAATCTTGTACAGCACACTTACCGCTTCATTCATGCCAAATATTGAAGGTCATAAGAAACACAATGCAGCGGCTTGGTCAAGGCTTGCTACGCGTTGAGAGAAAGGGATGGGGGAGAGATAGATAGATAGATAGATAGATAGATAGAATTCTAGTTTTCATTTATCGTTTTTACTTAAGTATAGTATGTGGGAGGATAATGTACAAAACCAAGTTTCTATTACAATTAAATTGCGATTAAATAAAGAAAAAATGCGTAAGTAAAAATAATATACGTTACTTGAATTTTAGAGAATGTGAGTGAGTGGCCCCCACACCGTCTTCTTAACAATGGGCAGTTCTACTCCATAGAAAATGGGAGTGGATATCGGCGAAGGGGCACTCAAATGAAAACAGTGTACGCCACCTCTCTCTCAGAATAAGTTAAAAGTACTGTCAGTGAGCGCAAGTAACTTAAACAACATATATATAATCTGACAGACGTTTTGTACTAGAGCGCTCATACTTGGGTATACACTGTGGAAATGCTTCAAATCCAATATATTCTACTGCAAAATCCTCAAATCTCCTTTAGAGAGAACGGCAAAGCAAACCACCAAAAAATGCCCTCTGTAGTACATTCATTCACGCCTCAGCCCCATGAATGAACAAAAAGAAAGAACCTTGACAACAGTCTGGCTCTACAACCGACATGACAGAACGACTGTCAAAACTCTCAGTAAATATAGCGCGAGGAAGTGAACCATTAGCTGCTGTCTCATCCAGTATGGCAAAAACCTATTAAATCTCCTCCTGCCGAGCTTTCCTGCTTTGAATCCACGGCCCTAAAATAGCCATGCCAACGTATTCTTAGGATTTAGCACAAACCACCATGTAAAACGCGCCTAGGAAAAGTCTTAGTGCCACTTAATAAATCTTGTACGGCCGACGGAGTGCCAGATACTGATAAAAGGCGATAAGGTAGGTCATGTATTTAAGACATCCAAGATTATGCTCGGGGATACATTTAATATTCTTTTGCAGCAAGCACGAGGCGGAGCGTGATAAGTACCATACGCTAATTTGCATACTGAATAATATACGTGCCCAACAAATGAAAACCAGACCCTGTATAATCGGTTCGGACTGTTAGCTTCAAACGAGTCCAACTCAATATGTGATAAGCGCTGAAAGAAAATGCATCAAGCTAAAAGTAAAATATTCTAACAAGATCAAAATAAACTCCTCACTAACATTCTGTATTTAAGGCCTAGCATCTATACCGAGCAACTAATTTAGCAAGCGGGATGCTAATAGACTTTACACGACAGTGGATATAACCCAATAACAAAGGCTTACGTAAACAAACCGAATTCTATGGCTACGTACATTTAAACTGACAAAGCGAAAGGAAAGGAAAGGAAAGGAACGGGTGTGGGGAAGGGATACAGATAGGTAGGAGGAGGAAGGAAGGAGGGAAAAGGGGGGAAAGGTGGGTGGGGGAGGGATAGAGAGGGTAGGAGGAGGAAGGAAGGAGGAAAGGGGGGGGGGAAGGAAGGAGGGAGGGAGGGAAAGGGGGAAAGGGAGGGAAGGAGGGAGGGAGGAGGAGGAAGAAAGGAGGGAGGGAAGGAAGGAGGGAGGAGGAGGAAAGGGAGGAGGAGGAGGAGGAGGAGGAAGGAGGAGGAGGAGAGGAGGGAGGAGGAGGAGGAGGAGGAGAGGAGGGAAGGAGGAGGAGGAAGGAAGGAAGGAAGGAAGGAGGAGAGGAAAGGAAAGGAAGGAGGAGGAGGAGGGAAGGAAGGAGGAGGAGGGAAAGGAAGGAAGGAGGAGGAGGGAAGGAAAGAAGGAGGAGGAAGGAGGGAGGAGGGAGGGAGGAAGAAGGAAGGGAGAGGAGAAAGGGAGGAAAAGAAAAAGAAAGAAAATCGAAGAGAAATATAATCCACCTTCACCAGATCTAACGCATACATTACCCAAACAGCCAACTGGGAAAAAATCTCCGAGACCAACCTGCAAAGAAAAAAAAATGTCATTTAGTATTCAAGTCTGAGAGATTTATCATGCAATTAAAATTCAAGAGCCCCCCAAGAATATTTCCATTTAAGGAAATGTACCTCATTCAATACCAAATAAATATTTATAGACTGCACTTTGTAAAAAAAAAAAAAACATGGTCTGCCAGAGGTCTAGCAAGAAAGCCAGAGATTCTTTTTTACGATTCACTTGACATTTTCGACACCGTATCTCTTCAGTACAACATGGTGGGCAAACGAAGCTGATAAATGCGGAATGCTAAGGGTGGGTGAAGAATCGGTAGAATGGCGTGGAGAGCTGAAAAGCGGGAGACGATACCGAGAATCCCAACAAAGGGATAGGGATATGTTGAGAGTTACTCCATAGACATTTAACGTTTCAAACGCTTAGAAATATTGTTACATAATATATAGAGCACTTTTTTCAGAACAATACATGACCCTTGATAAATTTTGGGAATATATCTAAACTGAAGTTGTAAAACACATCTTCAAGTTACCCAAGTACCCCCCGCCCCTTTTCAAAAATAATTAATGCTTAATGATCTCTGCACTCCCTTTTTCACGTCACGACAGCCGCGCCAGACACGATAGTAGTCAAACACGCCTCGCCGCCTAGTTCCCCCAGAATCAGTGTCGCGACGAGAGGCAGCCCCGACAAGTCCTGCTCCTTTTACAGCCCCGCGACGTGGCCTCTGGGTTACGTTAGACTAGCGTGTCCGATAAGCCCCGCGCGATAACAAAACCTTGGCTCCAGGATCAAGCCAAACTTCTCTTATACATTTAAAAAGAGGAAATTCTAAACATGCAAACCTTTGGGACGAGACGGGAGGCAACAGCAAAGAAATGATGTATAGGAAGTTGGGACGGATTGACGATGTTTAATTATTAACTATGTTTATCGTAGTGTGATGCATAAGAATGAACGTTACATCAACGTGGGGAAGAAATAAAGCTGGCTACACGGCATCACGATCCGAACTGTGGCCTCGCGCATTTTTCGTCGTTAACCTAGCAACGACTTGATACAAACGTGACCTATAAAAACCACAAAGATCATCATCCTAAATACACACAACTTTTAGCCCCATTTTGAGGAGGGGAAGGGAGAGAAGGGAGGGGGACCGCGCACACCTGCCAGGCTAACGCTCCCCCACTCGTACTTGACATGAAACACTGGAGGAGGGAGAGTCTCGTAGGTGCCCAAAGACATCATCTCGAGTTTGGGCCCGGCGCCAGTTGCGATGGCCGCCTCAAATGCCCCTTGCCAGCTACGACTCCATTCACGCCTCTCTATACCTCAACTATGATACTATTCTACTGCCAACTGACTCCACTGCGGTGTAAATGACAGACAAGGGCATTGCGGTAATAGCATTAACATTAATTTATGCTGTGTTCCGAGATATTTATTCATTTTCCTCCATCTTTACAAAAAAAGGAAGTTTCATTTAATTGTTTAAGAGCATGTGTATAATGTAAACAAACAACCACACATGTGTATGCATTTACCAGCTGACCTTGAACCTTCAGTGTACTGAATTTTGGCACATTTTAACTGCAGCAACTGTCACAAGTGTAAACAGGAAACGGACACTAATGCAAAAGCCCCTCTCATTTCCACCAACTAAACAGGATTCCGCAGGTTATCATATATGTATATGATAGCTACCAATCGTGTGGTTAACGCAAAAGGAAGACGTCCAACGCCGAATACAACTTTCCCTGTCTATAAGAAGTGTTGAAAGGATACAGAGTGCATCCCGATCTGATGCCCAGAACCTAAGGCAGTCTGCTAACAGCATGAGGAAGAATTGTTGGGGTATGCCTAACTCTGGAATCGATGGAATCGATGCCGAATACTACATTTAAATATATTAGTTCACGGAAAACCTCCTTAAGAGTCACGTCAACATTTAAGCTAGTTGTGTAAATATGATCTCACCAAGAAGTTAGAACTTGTATCTAGTATGTTTACAGACTTGGCTTACTATTTCTAGAAAGAGCTCTGAATCTACACCCCACGTCCCTTGTCATCCCACGCAACTCAAATGTTTACAAGGAAAATAAATGACTCGAAATGTCAAGCGCCGTCTTTTACCCAATGAGCTAAGAAACATCACGCCTCAAAGGCATAATTACTTTCATTACTTTCATGAGATAAATTACACTACGAAATGCATAACCGCACCTTCATACAAAGCGATAAACAAAGTGGAACTTATTAGCAGAACGCAATGCTAATTACGCAATTACTAAAAGTGCAATGTACGTATCGCACGAAATAATCTAAACTTAGTACACTCACCATTTCTTAAAATGAACCGCGCCGTGTTAACAATTATTCAACTCACGCAACAGAAACCGACTATAATTCCCACCTAGAAAGCCAAAGGGTAAAAGGCGAATGAAAAGAGTTGCAACTCCTCGGGCAGAGGTATGACGACGGTCGACAAAATCCGCGCAATGAAGGCAGGGCGAGTCGGGCCCGATGATCGCATTAACACTCCCCATACCAGCCCCACACGCGTCAGCAACGGCACTTGCACCGGTGACACGCAAGCCATTTATCAAAACAGAGGCTCAATAATACCAACAAACACGCGTGGGCACATACCCAACGTGTAAAAAATTATAAATGAGAACAAAATGCTTTGACATCCACGAAAGGAGTACAAGCATCTCGTGCCCGAATCCAACGCCAACCTGGTCCCTGAATGACAACACGGCAGTGCCCAGCGGCAAATTCCAACCAAGCATTGTAAACCCATTTCAAGTGACGGTCTTCAATACGCCTACATCTGTATTCTAGTCAAACTCGTTATATATAGCTGGAACTTAAGCATGCAGGAGCTTTAGAGAAAGTTACGGCAATATTTGATATACATGCGGCTTTGCATGGTATCGATTTCCTATGCCATGCATCAGTTATTTCCATTTTTTTCTAAACTCATAAAATATACTATGACCGATGCAAGTTGCATTCCAAAATTGAGCTTACACAACGGAGTAGATAAATGAAAGCCTCGCGCCAGGCCCTAACTCAACTCGAAAAGCCACCGCATGACATGTTCTCCTCCAGACAGCTCTATCCCACCGACTATCCGAGGCGACCGTCCTGGTTCTGCCGCCCAAAAACAACAGTCTCGGCAGTCAGCATTTTCCTCAACATCCTGTCACTGTTTTTACCCTCCCGGACGTGGCGGGGTTGATGGCTTCGCGCCCCCCACCTTCCTGTCGCGAACCGCCTCCAACCTGTACAACTTGCGCAGCGTATGCGGGCGTACACGCTGACGCGCCAAAGCCAGGGACTAAAAATTGCTCTGGTGTACACCACCCCTCCCCTCCCCGGTCTGCGATGTCACCCTCTCCCCGGCGTCGCCCCTAAAACACCCCGACATCCTGCTGGGATATCGATTCTGCTTCTTTCTACGGCAGCAGCAGCGGCAGCAGCAGCAGCAAACAGGTTGTCGCACCCAGCATGGCTTAAACGCCCTGGCCAAAGCGTCCCATTCAGCCCCATTGCAAAGCGAACCATCAGTTACAATACTACCGTTGGGGCCCGACCACGGGGAAATGCACGGACTCGGCGCTCAGAAATTTCAGTCGAAATCGAGTTTTATGACCCTACTCAGCCTTGGCGTTCCTGCGCAGTTTAACATCATGAACTTGGCAAAAAATACATTGCCCGATATAATCACTGATAGAGCCGTAATACGAGAGCCGTTACCTAAGGCTACCGGCACACATAACCATTCTGTGGCTCGGTTTACCCCCAGTATTGGTTGGCGGTTTACACAAGAGGCATAAAAAGTCTATGTGGAGGATTAAATCTTTGCGACAGCCACCTGTGGCCGCTATCAGTAGTGCTGGCCAGGATCTGCAGCCGCTGTGCAACGATGCTTTTGCAATACTACGGACGCGTAAAGTTGTCCTGATTGGACCAACAATTGATCGTACTTACAGGCGAACCGAAATGGTAGGTCGGTTATAATGCTAGCAAAATTACATCCATCTAGTACCGAACAAAACTGGAGAAAAAAAAAAACGCTAACGCAACTGGCAGAACAATCCAAAGAACACACGTAACGCAGGTCGAAGTGTCGGACAATGAATCGCACGACCCCAAAAAGCCCCGATCACCACTATTCAAGGAAATGCCTCCAGGTGAGCGTCATGCACAAATATAAAAAAAGGGGGGAAATGTTGAGCGCTGGGGTCGCTTTCGTGATCAATGCACCACGCCCACCACAATACAAGCAGTACAGACACCACGCCTCTGTTTAGCACGGTTTTAATGAATAGAAATCCCGACTTTTGTTTACCCTTAGCATGAGACAACAAAAAATTACAATTCAACTATATTTGCTTCTCTATCTTTTTATTTCTTAATAGAAATAATAATAAAAATAAATCCTGAGTGAAGGCGCGCCGGTGCCTTAATCCCCCTCCCTTCCCCACCCAGCCCAAGCCCTCCTCTTAAGCGTGAAACTTTCATAGCTCGAAGGACCCAAATAACCGTGAAAACGTCTTGGGGACTGCGTGCAGAACCTGGCCAGACATGACGTATACTCACAGGTGTTCAAAAGGCCCCCAAGAGTTCGAAATCGGGAAGGCAAACGAAAGGGGGTGGGGGGAGTGTGGGGAGGGCCACAGCCGTTTACTTGAACATACTTAGTCTCCCCTTCCTCCAACATCAACATGAATTCTTAAAAACACGATAGACCCAGGGAGCGTGGGAAGGGAGCAAAAAGCAATCAAGAATATGTAAAACAGAAGACGGGAAAAAATAAGAATCTTGTGGAATAAGAAGGGCAAGAGATAAGGTATGCAAGAGAAGAGCCAAAATAATGCATAATGTGTTGCTACAAGAAGTCACGGCGCGCAATCCGAAGGCAAAAAGCGAGACCAAACCCAAGCACAGACAAGGCAAGGGAAGACCCTCCTCGCGCTGCAACCAATGCAAACACACACGCAAACACGCGCGCACAAAAACCGCAACTCGAGGTGAATACACGCGTGCACTCAAAACCGTAAGCGCGAACCGACCGATCACACAAACCCCCGACCAAAAAGCCAACCCGGATGTGACGAAGGGGGCCCTCGCAGGCAGCCAAACAACCAGCCTGGCGCGCACACATCGACGCCGCCAAGTCCTTTTCAATCGAGAAGGTGAAGGGGAGGGGGAGGGATTTTTTTTCCCACTCCTTTTTTCTTTCCCCTTTTATTCTTCGTGTCTCGACTTTCTATATTCTTCCGTCAGTGATTTGTAACTATTTAAAAAAGAGGAGGAGAAAGACGCGACAGAAAACGTTGGCTCAGGGGAGAGCGAGGAGAGAGGAAAGAATGGAGAAAATGGGATAGGAAACTGTCAAAGTATTTGGAACTAAATGCAGAAAAAGAAAGGCAGAGAAGGGAGGGAAGAGGAAGAGCAAAGATGACAGAGGGTAAAAAGTGAAAAAAGTGAGACCGGGAAGGAGCGGGAGGGGAAGGGAGAGGTGTGAATGGGGAAGGGGAGGGAAGTTGGAAGTGGAAAGCAGGGAGAGAAAGGAGAATGAGAGGGGATATGAGAGAGAGAGAGGGTGAGATTGAAGGAAAGTATATATATATAAAAAATAAAAAAGGAGAGGGAGGAGAGAAGCAGGGTGAGAAAAGGGGAGAGAGGACTCGGCAAGGGGTAGAGGGTGAAACTGAAGGGGAAAAAAAAAGAAAGATGAAAAGGAAAAAGGAAGCAGGGGAAGGGCACGGATGCAAGAGAAGAAGAGGAGAATGAGAGGTGACAAGAAGAGGGATAGTGTGTGAGACAGAAGGAAAGAAAAAATGTGAAGAGAAGAGATGGAAGCAGGGAATGAGAAGAGATGGAAGCAGGGAATGAGAAGAGATGGAAGCAGGGAATGAGAAGAGATGGAAGCAGGGAATGAGAAGAGATGGAAGCAGGGAATGATGAAGCAGGGAATGAGAAGAGATGGAAGCAGGGAAGAGAGAAAGAGATGGAAGCAGGGAAGGAGAAGAGATGAGAAAGCAGGGATGGAAGAGCAGGGAAGAGAGATGGAAGCAGGGAAGGAGAAGAGATGGAAGCAGGGAAGGAGAAGAGATGGAAGCAGGGGAAGGATGGAAGCAGGGAAGGAGAAGAGATGGAAGCAGGGAAGGAGAAGAGATGGAAGCAGGGAAGGAGAAGAGATGTGGAAGCAGGGAAGGAGAAGAGATGGAAGCAGGAAGGAGAAGAGATGGAAGCAGGGAAGGAGAAGAGATGGAAGCAGGAAGGAGAAGAGATGGAAGCAGGGAAGGAGAAAGAGATGTGGAAGCAAGGAGAATGGAGGAAGCAGGGAAGGATGAAGCAGGGAAGGAGAAGAGATGGAAGCAGGGAAGGAGAAGAGATGAAGCAGGGAAGGAGATGGAAGCAGGGAAGGAGAAGAGATGGAAGCAGGGATGGAAGCAGGGAAGCAGGGAAGGAGAAGAGATGAGATGGAAGCAGGGAAGGAGAAGAGATGGAATGGAAGCAGGGAAGGAGAAGAGATGGAAGCAGGGATGGAAGCAGGGAAGGAGAAGAGATGAAGCAAAGCAGGGAAGGAGAAGATGGATGGAAGCAGGGAAGGAGAAGAGATGGATGGAAGCAGGGAAGGAGAAGAGATGGAAGCAGGGAAGGATTGGAAGCAGGGAAGGAGAGAGATGGAAGCAGGGAAGGAGAAGAATGGAAGCAGGTGAAGCAGTGGAAGCAGGGAAGAATTGAAGGCAGGAAGAGAAAAGGAGAATGATGGTGGAAATGAGGCGGGATAAAAGGTGAGGCTGGAGGAAAGAAAAGGAAGGTGGAGAGGAAGAAGCAGAGGTCTGGGCTATTGACTGAACCACAGAGGTGAGGCAGAGGGGGAGGGAGGGGGTTTCATGAAAAAACTTAGTAATTGCTAAGGCTGTTTGGAAGCTGTAGCGGCAACAGAGCTGCAGGACGTGGAGGTGGCTAGAAAAAAGGGAGGGCGTGGACATTGAGCTAAAGGCCCCCACCTTAAACCTTTCATGAACATGGGAGTGCTAGACACATTAACTAGCCGAATAAATCAGTCCATTTCCATTCAACACGCAGCTACAGAACATTTATTTGACTACAATGAGATAAAAAACAACAATAACCGAAGGAAAAATATATAAATGCGATGGTTGCATACTGCCTTCCGTTTGTGGCGTGACGCAGAATCCGCGACTAACAACTTGCAGCAAATATTTGAGCATCAGAACACTGGCTAGTGCAAATACGCCCGACCGCCTACCTCCATAGACGAAGCATTAGCCGTCAAGGTTAGAATGTTGCAAGCATCTTCTAACCAGGAAACATTTCATTAAAAATACTACATGACGTCAGCGTACATCTTATTGATTCCAGCTTGTTACAATTATTTGTGGTCAAGTAAAAGCACTTCCCAAACAAATACGAGAGGGATGGTTTTAAGGTGCACCTTGAAAACTATGGGGTACTGCCTCGGCCCAGCCCTCCCTTAGTACAACACGTAGGATCTATTTATAAGTCGGAAAACTGAGCGCGGCGCGCTGTTTGAGGCCTTGGGGATCTCCACGGTCGACTAGTGGCCGCGAAACTCCATTGCCCTGCCGCCCGCCCGCCCGCCCCCTGCCTCGGCGTGGCCTTCCGGCGATGACGAACACATTTCGCCGCACCCAGGGAATCCTGAGCCACGATTTACGGAGACAGAGCACCAACGCACACGACTCGTGCAAACGAACTTGGTTTTCTTAACCTCCTTTTGGCAGTCAACAACACCATCCCAAGTCTTCTGACGCGGATGCATCATGCACAGTTGAATAGCAAGATATTTGACCATTCCCCCGTCATTTTTTCCTGACGTGAATGATCTAAGCAAGGGCGTTATACATTATGGCCCGAAAGAGAGGAAATGTTAAAAAACATTCAACACAGCCAGAGAGTACTTAGCGAGGGAACCCCAGCATGGCATGTGGCAACACCGCCAGAACCCTGGCCGTGACCACCCACTTCTCTCCAAGGACAAGACTTCCTCCCGCACTCCCTACTTACCTCTATCCCTCCCATTTTCTCTCCCTCTCTCCACGCTCCCAAGGCCAAGACATTCTCTTCCCTCCCTCTCAGCCATTTACAAGGCTTTCATCATCATCCTTGCCTTTCTTTAATTACGAGTTGTCGGTGAATAAGGCTTCATTTTCGTTAGCTGCCTCGTTTCCATCTCGTCTCCCCAGTGGCATCATTTAGTCGCGCTGTTTGGACCAAGAGGGTGCACGCTAAATCTTCATCCGCACTCCTTGGTCGAAGACGCGGAGGCCAGAACAAGCCACGAGGCTCATCGCGAGAGGAAGGCACAGCAGAATCTTCAACTCAGCCCAAGTTCAGCAACTCGTGTTTCTCTCCCTCTCCCAGCTTCCTGCGATATTACTTCTCCGCCATTTTATGACCCCGGCGCCCCCATTCCCAAGGTTCCACGCTCCTCGGCCGCCATCTTACTCCACCCGACGCCCCGCCGTAGCCGACTCCACCTGCACACGCCTTCATACATCACGCTTCCCTCACAGTAACAGTCACCCGACCGGTCCTCACCTACGCCAGAGGGCCGTCCGCCATTTTCCTACGCCCACGACCACGCGCTCGGTCTTCCTGCTCACACAATTACCGCTCGCGCCTCCTTTTAAAAGTCCCCAACCACCTGCCCTTTTCCCCGACGCGCTCGAATTTCGGGCATGCTCCCACGGGCTACAACGACCCCGCTGTCTCCCGATGCCCCAACTAACACTCCGCTACCACACTGGGAGTATCATTGCATCTTTAAAGCCAAACCGGGCATACAACAGGTGAGGAAGAGGGAAGAGGGAGGAGGAGGGGGAGGAGGGGAGGGAGGGAGGAGAAGGGGGAGGGGAGAAGGAGGAGGGGGAGGGGAGAAGGAGGAGGAGGAGAGGGGGGGAGAAGGAGGGGAGGAGAGGAGGGGGAAGGGGAGGAGGAGGAGGAGAAGGAAGGAGGAGGAGGGAGGAAGGGGGAGGGGAGGGGAGGAGAGGGAGGGAGGAGGATCGAGTCATCTTTACTAGCTGACGAACAATTCTTACACCGCTGTCTAGCTGCCATAGGGGCACTTCGAAGGTTTCTGTGTTCGCGGGTGTTACGTTGTCCGTCAAAGCGTATTGGAGCGAGAGAGGGAAGGAATAATCGGGACTTCTGAGTGTTGGTAGGGTTAGGGTACAAGGTGAACCAGCATCTGATCGCAGCGCAAAACATGGGTGAATCGAACTTTTTTTTCTTCTATAAGTAAGACCGAGTGATACTGCTTGTGAGTTGTGTGTGTGTGTGTGTGTGTGTGTGTGTGTGTGTGTGTGTGTGTGGTGTGTGTGTGTGTGTGTGTGTGTGTGTGTGTGTGTGAGAATGAGAGTGTGTGTGTGTGTGAGAATGAGAGTGTGTGTGTGTGTGTGAGAATGAGTGTGTGTGTGTGTTGAGAATGAGAGTGTGTGTGTGTGTGAGATGAGAGTGTGTGTGTGTGTTGAGAATGAAGTGTGTGTGTGTGTGAGCTGCTGTGTGAATGAGAGTGTGTGTGTGTGTGTGTGTGTGTGTGAGAATGAGAGTGTGTGTGTGTGTGAGAATGAGAGTGTGTGTGTGTGTGAGAATGAGAGTGTGTGTTGTGTGGTGAGAATGAGAGTGTGTGTGTGTGTGAGAACTGAGAGTGTGGTGTGTGTGTGAGATGTGTGTGTGTTGAGAATGAGAGTGTGTGCGTGTGTGAGAATGAGAGTGTGTGTGTGTGTGAGTGAGAGTGTGTGTGTGTGTGAGTGAGAGTGTGTGTGTGTGTGAGTGAGAGTGTGTGTGTGAGTGAGAGTGTGGTGTGAGTGAGAGTGTGTGTGTGAGTGAGAGTGTGGGTGTGTGTGGTGAGAGTGTGTGTGTGTGTGAGAGTGTGTGTGGTGTGTGTGAGAGAGAGAGAGAGTGTGAGAGAGAGAAGAGAGTGTGAGAGAGAGAGAGTGTGAGAGGAGAGAGACAAGAGAGAGAGAGTGTTGAGAGAGAGAGAGAGTGTGAGAGAGAGTGTGAGAGAGAGAGATGTGAGAGAGAGAGGAGAGAGAGAGAGGAGAGAGGGAGGAGAGAGAGAGGAGAGAGGGAGGAGAAGGGGAGAGAGAGAGAGAGAGAGGGGGGAGAGGGGAGAAGAGAGAGAGAGAGAGAGGGAGGGGAGAGGGGGAGAGAGAGAGAGAGAGAGAGAGAGAGAGAGAGAGAGAGAGAGAGAGAGAGAGAGAGAGAGAGAGAGAGAGAGAGAGAGAGAGAGAGAGAGAGAGGAGGAGAGGAGGGGAAGCATGAGAACAGAGAAGAGTAGAGCAGTGAGAACAGCATAGAGCAGGAGCATGAGAACAGAGTAGAGCAGGAGCATGAGAACAGAGAAGAGTAGACAGGAGCAGAGAACAGAGAGATAGAGCAGGAGCATGAGAACAGAGAAGAGTAGAGCAGGAGCATGAGAAAGAGAAGAGTAAGAGCAGGAGCATGAGAACAGAGAAGAGTAGAGAGCAGAGCATGAGAAACAGAGAAGAGTAAGAGCAAGGGCAGAGAACAAGCAGAAGAGTAGAGCAGGAGCATGAGAACAGAGAAGAGTAAGAGCAGGAGGCAGGGAGAACAGAGAAGAGTAGAGCAGGAGCAAGAACAGAGAAGAGTGAAGTAGAGAGAGAAGAAGTAGAGAGGGAGCATGAGAACAGAGAAAGAGAGAGCAGAGCATGAGAAACAGAGAAGAGTAGAGCAGGAGCAAAATGAGAAAGAGAGAAGAGAAGAGCAGGAGCATGAGAACAGAGAAGAAGAGAAGAGCAGGAGACATGAGAAAAGAGAGAAGAGAAGAGCAGAGGGAGCATGAGAACCAGAGAGAGAGAAAGCAGGAGACAGAGAGAGAGAAGAGGGAGCATGAGAGAGAGAAGAGAAGAGCAGAGCAGAGAGAAGAGAAGAGCAGAGAGAAGAGAAGAGAAGAGCAGAGAGAAGAGAAGAGAAAGAGAGAGAAGAGAAAGAAGAGAGAGAAGAGAAGAGAAGAGCGAGAGAGAAGAGAAGAGAAGAAAGAGAGAGAAAGAGAAGAGAAGAGAGAGAAGAAGAGAGAGAGAAGAGAAGAGAGAAGAGAAGAGCAGAGAGAAGAGCAGAGAGAAGAGAAGAAGAAAGAGCAGAGAGAAAGAAAGAGAAGAGAGAGAGAAAAGAGAAGAGAGAGAGAGAGAAGAGAAGAGAGAGAGAGAGAAGAAGAAGAGAAGAGCAGAGAGAAGAGAAGAGAGAAGAGAAGAGAAGAGCAGAGAGAAAAGAGAAGAGAAGAGCAGAGAGAAAAGAGAAGAGAAGAGCAGAGAGAAAAGAGAAGAGAAGAGCAGAGAGAAAAGAGAAGAGAGAGAGAAAGAGAAGAGAAGAGAGAGAGAAGAAGAGAAGAGCAGAGAGAAAAGAGAAGAGAAGAGCAGAGAGAAAAGAGAAGAGAAGAGCAGAGAGAAAAGAGAAGAGAAGAGAGAGAAGAGAAGAGCAGAGAGAAAAGAGAAGAGAAGAGAGAGAGAAAGAGAAGAGAAGAAGAGAGAAAGAGAAGAGAAGAGCAGAAGAGAAAAGAGAAGAGAGAGCAGAGAGAAAAGAGAAGAGAAGAGCAACAGAAAAGAGAAGAGAAGAGAGAAAGAGAGCAGAGCAGAGAGAAGAGAAAGCAGATAGAGAGAGTAAGAAAGAGAGAGAGCAGAGCAGAGCAGAGCAGAGCAGAGCAGAGCAGAGCAGAGCAGAGCAGAGATAAGTGAAGAGAGGGTGGCTACGAAGAGGGGAGAATGAGTTTCTGTGCGAGAGAAGCAACGTAAGAGCACCTCTCTCAGGGCGCCGAACAAAGCCCCCTTTATCCCCGCCCGCCTCCCCTACATCAGGTGGCACCCAGACCACCGCCCGATAGCCGGGATGACCCAACGCTGAACAGTAAGCTCTCTCACAAAGCCCCCGCCCGAACTGAACGTGAATCCCTGCGCAGTTCCTGCAAGACGGCCAATCAGGTGATTTGCGAGGCCCCAGTGAGCCGGGTACTCCCCGTGCTCCACCTCATCCTTGGACTCGTTGCGAGATGTTGGAAGACGAGTTGAAGGGATTATGAAAGGCAGAGACAAGGACCAAGGCCTGGACGGTGTAAACGGGGGTAAAATAAAGAGGGAGACAGGAAGGAAAGAGGCAGGCGGGAGACACGGCTACGGACAAATGGGGGAGGGGAGGGAAAAGGTGATGCCGAGGGGAAGAGATGATTGACAGATCACAAAAGGGAGGATACATTATATAAAGAACATTATATAAGTAACATTTGAACAGGATAACGCATGTAACAAATGCGAAAATATGTGCACACGCGCGCGCACAAACATATATGTATACATACATACACCATGATTTCGTCTAAATAAAGTTATTACATAACCATGTATACAAACAAAATTCCACATTTAGCTAATTATGTACACTTACTCATGAAGGCCTATTCATATCCACACACGCACAGGCTAATAATGAACTAGACCTGCAGTGCAGCATTGACGCCTATTGGATTCTCACAAACACAGTAACATCCAAGATTATACAATACTTCCGGCGGTACCGGACAAGGGTAGGCCTACCTGGTCCATGAAATGCATCATGGGGCTGAAGTGTGTGAGTGCCGGACTGACGGATACAGGTGCAAGGGCGTGAGTAAAAGCCGTCGTGAATGCAGGCTGTAAGCTTTGGTGCAGTGTGTACGGCACAGCAGCTGCCTGCGGGTGTGGAACTGCTGCCTGAACAGCCTGCAGCTGAGGTACAGCCAAATACGGGGAGGCACAATACACTTCAGACACAGGCCTCTTCATCCCAGCGGCAACTCTTTCTTTGCGAAATGGGCAGCGGCTGGACGGGGGCTAGTTCTGGCCCGCAACCGGCATGAGCACTCGATTCAACCTTCTCACACACAAAACTCACACCACTCCAAGAAAAAAAAAAGACGCAAAACGAACGACTCGCAAACGACTTCTCTTCCGGCAGAGAACACTACTCGATCACACCAAGACCAGCGAGCAACAACAGACTATCACACACGTCACCAGCGATGGACGGATGGATGGCACAGTCAGGCAAGTGAGGCCCCGTGACGGACGGCTACATCCAACCCACGCCGTCTTACCTGCAAAGAGGAGAAAGACAAGGGTTAGTCTACGGGGGAAAAATCACGGAGCTTTGAAATCAAAATATAGTTTCAACTTAAAATATCATGTATGGAAAACGTTTCTTAAAAAGACACTAATTATTGGGAACACTTTTTGTGCTTCCCTAACGGATGTACCCATTGTCATCAATAGTTTTATACACAAACAAATATTTTTCAGGATAAAAAGGACGTAATGGCACACTTGAAGGGCATATTGGCTTCAAGAAGTAATCAAGCTAACAAAAGCAAACGAGAAAGGAAGTAAGAAAGCGAGTGGAAGAGAGAGAGGGAGAGGTTATGGGGAAGAGAACGGAAACTGCGCTCTTGTGTACGACAAAAGACGACGACGACGACGTTTTGCACCCAAGTAGACCCGGGCCTTGTGGAGCGGAATGCTCAGCCGCCGTAATTAAGAGCGCGAACGCCCGCCTAACGAGACCTCGAGGGTCAAGGCGCCCGTCGATGATTTCATGTTGCAACTAATGGAGACGGAGTTGGGTCATTAGCGTGCGATACACACTGCCCGGGGGGGGACGGGGTGTTAATTCGGGCGACTGTCGGCCAATTCGCCGAGTCAAGCTAGCGGAATCAATGGCAAAAAATATACGATATCATTCCATCCAACCTACTTCTCGCCCATGAACACACAGGCCTCGACGTGAGAACCATTTCCCTCTCCGTCTCCCCAAGTTTCAAGCTCTCCTCTCGCAGACACATCTACCATCGTTGCGCAATTGCCCATGTCAGTTTGGTGAAGATAGTTACTCGAAAATACAACGTTATTCGCCATGCTGCATTCGGCACATCACCTACCACCCACCACTCAAAGTGCATCTTCGCCTCGACAAAAAAAAAGTTCGATAAAACCGCCATCTGCCATACATTGTAAAATATAACGTGGCTTACGCTCGAACCTTCGATTGCGTTCTACCGCAGCGTAGGGATTTCCTGATAAGCGAGTGCTATAAACATGGGCAACTACATGGTAAATTCCTCCTTACACAAGGCCGTTTATTGCTGATAAGCTTTAGATAACAGGACATATTACAAGGGGGGGGGGAGACGAGTGAGAGAGAGAGGGAGAGAGAGAGAGAGAGAGAGAGGGAGGCGAGAGAGAGAGAGAGGAGGCGGTTTAGATTATCGTTTAAACCTTAGAAGTGGTAAAACTCCATAAAGAAAAGTGAATCCGAATACCGTGTGCGTGTGCGTAAGTTTTCGTGTACGCATGATTGGGTGTATGCATGGACATGAGAAAACACACGTAAAAAGATACCCCCTCCCCCCCCCCCCCCCCCAAAAAAAAAAAAAAAACTACCTACCTTTACGTACGTAGAACCTACCTCGCCGCACGCTGAGGCAGAGGAGTTCTACCATGATTTCGTCTCATGAAATATTTGTAATTCTCAACCTGTTGCGTTAAATCCATAATCCAAATAAAGGAACGCAGCAACGTGGAAGTCCACTTTCTGTATAAGGGGGGGGGTGGAGAGAGACAGACAGACAGACAGACAGACAGAGAGAGAGAGAAGAGAGAGAGAGAGAGAGAGAGAGAGAGAGAGAGAGAGAGAGAGAGAGAGAGAGAGAGAGAGAGAGAGAGAGCGCCTTTGCAAAGTCGAAACAAGAGAGGGGGCTTGCTTCCTCCTCGAGTGCGGCGGCGGAGGCTCCCAGCGGACCAGCGAAGGCAGCCGGGGAAAATAGGATTGCGAGCGAGGGACGCGGACCGGGAAAAATGGGACTGGGTGAGCAACGAATCCAGGTAACAACACACTTTATGGGACCACCTGCGACAAGAGCTGCTCAGTAAGGCCGTGAGACTTAACAGCTTTCCTAAATATTCGTTCTAAACGGTTTGGGCAAAGAAGCGGTGGCAGTAAAACGACGGAATCGTGGCTGCCATACTAATAATTCAAACATTTCATCGCACGAAGCAGCTCGCGGTCAAGTTTACACACTTAACTGTATGCACTCAAAAAAACAATTCGAGTGACCGCACCGTACACACCAAGTGTAAGCAGATGTATGAACGCGCACTTACAAAGTCATGCAATAACGGGTCGCACAGACTGACGCGCGGAAGTTCCCCGCTTTTAACATATCGCAGAAGGCACAGTTGCTCCACCTGCCGCACGCCAGCTGGACGCCACCCATCCGAAGGCGACGAAAGAAAACAGTTGGTACAGCGGGACCGGATCCAGAACCCGCACTTGAGGGACCCCTATAATGGACGGGAAGGGGAGGGGGAGGGGAGGGGGGGTAAATAATGGGAAGCATGGGAGACTCGCGGATAAACAGTCCATAGAGGCAGGAAAAGAGTAAGTAAGGGAGGAGGAAGAGCGTGAGAACGAGCCGGGGTTGGTGGCCGACGAGGAGCGCCATATGGAGGAGGCTCGGGTAAACATCCCACTTGCCAGCAGACGCTCGGGCAAAAAACCTCAGACCTTCCCTACGGACATCCAAATCCTTCCCATCTTACATTCAGCCTTACGTGACAAGGGGGGAGGGGGTACAACCAAACGTTCCAGAACATATATAGTTCTCCTTCGCAACTAAAATGGGAAAAAGTCACCAATGACTTGTGATGAAAGTCATAAAATTACATTTCACATAGCTATCAAAACCAATGGTGACAGAACCTAGAACTTGTACAAATATATATCCAACCATAGGTGTGTGTGTGTGTGTGTGTGTGTGTGTGTGTGTGTGTGTGTGTGTGTGTGTGTGTGTGTGTGTAAAATACACACACACACACACACACACACACACACACACACACACACACACACACACATATATATATATAATAATATATATATATATATATATATATATATATATATACACGTACACTTTAATAAGCGACCACAATCAGTCGGAGATTCGAAAATGCAAGACCCGAGATGAGAGAGATTACGAATAAATAGCTCCCAAACGAGCCCATTTCATGCTTAATCAGAAGATATGTGATTGGGCCCGAGTTCCATGCAATGAGGATGATGTGGATGAGGAGGAAAGGGAAAGGGGAGGAGGGGAAGGGGAGAAGGGGGAGGAGAAAGGATGAGAGATTAGAGGACGACGGCGACGACGACGATACAGGAGAGGAAAGGAGAGGAAAGATGGGGAGGACGATGATACAGGACAGGACAGGAGAGGATAGGGAAGAGAAGACGACAGGAGAGGAGAAAAATGTGACAAATGAGGAAAAGAGGATGAGAAGGAGGTGGCGGAGACAGCAAAGACGAGGAGAGAAGAGAAGACGAAGAGGTGGAAGAGGATAAACAAAATAACAAAAAACGTAGAGTAATGTAAGGGACCAACCCTATGAAAACAGAATGACCCGAGTATGGAGTACCAAGCAGGTGAAAGATACAATCCAGGTACAAATGTTAACCCCGGCAAACAAAACGAGAAATGGTAATGAGCATTTCGGTACGCCATTAATGAGCAAGCATATAATTAGCATATGATAATAGATATCGTTTCCTGTGAGAGGTAAAGGGTGAGGCGAGAGGAAAGGAGACAAAAGGAGGGGGGAGGGGGGGAGGAAGGAGAAGGAGAGGAGAGGAGAGAGGAGGAGGGGAGAGAGAGAGAGAGAGAAAGAGAGAGAGAGAGAGAGAGAGAGAGAGAGAGAGAGAGAGAGAGAGAGAGAGAACAAGCATTCATGACGATGTTACAGGTATCACACAACCTCAAAGCAATTCATTAACAACCGTCCCCCCCCCCTCCCGAATCCACCAGAGCTGGCGCAGCAAGAGTGCATAATACCCTTTGTTACAGCTATTCAATGTCTCATTGTATGGCACGGCATCAAAGCGACAGCCCCCGTTCATTCGTGTGATGCCAACCTGAGGTCTAAACGGATTCATCGCGGTCGATAAAGGAAAATCGATACATCAATGGCTATTGTGCAATAATCATTGGCAAATGCAGCATTACGAGCCTGCATAGAGGGCGGGTTGTCATTCACACCAGCTCGGCGGCGGCGCGGGCGTCAAACGCACGCTGACCAAGTGTTATTATCTGCGGCGATGGTTTTACAAGCTATCGACGGGCGGCGCGGTATTTGCTGGTATTGGGAAGGTGCCGCTGGTGCTGGCGGCGGCGATGCTGATTGAAAGGCTGGTGGCGAGGCCCGGGCTTTGTGGGGGGGGGGGGGGCGTTTCGGGGAATGAGGCGGCAGTGGGTGGTCTGCGTGATGGGGAAGGTGTGTGAGTGGGCGAGGGTGGTGTGGCATGAAGGGAGAGGGGTGGGCGAGGGTGGCGTGGCATGAAGGGAGAGGGGTGGCGAGGGTGGCGTGGCATGAAGGGAGAGGGGTGGGCGAGGGCGTGGCATGAAGGGAGAGGGGTGGCGAGCGTGGCATGAGGGAGAGGGGTGGCGAGGGTGGCGTGGCATGAAGGGTGGCGAGGTGGCGTGGCATGAAAGGGAGAGGGGTGGGCGAGGGTGGCGTGCATGAAGGGAGAGGGGGGGCGAGGGTGGCGTGGCATGAAGGGAGAGGGGTGGGCGAGGGTGGCGTGGCATGAAGGGAGAGGGGTGGGCGAGGTGATGAAGGGAGAGGGGTGGGCGAGGGTGGCGTGGCATGAAGGAGAGGGGTGGCGAGGGTGGCGTGACACGAAGGGGAGGAGAGGCAGGAGCGGAGCTTCAGCGGGTGACGTGGCATTATCAGGAGAGTTGGAGTACGAGCGACGTGGGAGCGGCATGTCGGCAGGTAGACAAGCATGGCGTGGCGTTCTTCTTCCTAGCGAGGCGAGGCGGGAGGTGAAGAGGCGTAGGAAAAGGTGGGGGTGAGGGGAGTGGGAGGGGAAGGGGAGGGAGGGGAGGGGAGGGGGATAGGGAGAGGAGAGGGAGGGGGGATAGGGAGAGGAGAGGGAGGATAGGAGAGGAAGAGGAGAGTGGAGGGGGGATAGGGAGAGGAGAGGGAGGGGGATAGGGAGAGGGGAGGGGAGGGAGAGGAGGGGAGGGAGTAGCGCGCGGCTCTCGACGGCGCGGGAAGGAGCTGGTCGACGCGGCCCTCGCACAATCCAACGATGTCCGTGACCTTAACCAGAAAACATGACGAGGGAAGATACGCGGCGGGGGGATCGAGCGAGCGCGTTGTGCGGCTAATTCCCCTGGGCTAATTCCCCCGAGCCTCATTAAGGGGTACCTCACCTGCACCTCACCCCCCCCCTTCCCGTCCTCCTACATCGTCCCTCCCCTTCCCATCCCACGGGAACCCTTCCCTGATTGACATTATTCCTTCCCCTCCCCCGTCCCCACCATTCAGGCCACGCGATATAATCTTTCATCAAACAAAGTACTAAATCCATACGCGCTTTTCAGTTATCCTGATTTCCCCAGTTAACACTTTTAGGTACACGCGGATTATAGAGGATCCAATCAATAAAATGCGAAACGCCTTTTGATTCCAGCACAATTGCTAACGAGATTACAGAGCCATCTCTACTGTCACGGGATCACTTTTATACATGCATTCACAAATCTGTCCTAAAATGAAGCGACCCATCTGTTGCACCCCCACCCCCCTTCCCCATACACTGTAGAACACACTGAAGAAAATCAAACAAATCATTCACGGTCTACCTACCTACCCACATCCTTCCTCCCCTCCCCTCCCCTCCCTCCACGCCCCCCCCCAACCTTCGGATTCCTTCTCGCCTTGATCCCTCACACTCAGTCACCTCCCTGCCACCGTGACATCGCACTTCCCACCCCCCACAAACCACCCAACCACCTTCCCTTCGCGCACACCTCACACGTACCAGGTCCCTAGGTTTCAGCTGTTATGCCCTTCTTTGCGTACTGCGGTGAGTAATCGTGGCAGATCGTGACATTTCTCTCTCTCTCTCTCTCTCTCTCTCTCTCTCTCTCTCTCTCTCTCTCTCTCTCTCTCTCTCTCTCTCTCTCTCTCTCTCTCTCTCTCTATACGATAAATCCTCCACTGCCAACCCCTACAGCCCCCGGGAATCCCTTCCAGCACAACCTTGTCCGTCCTCTACACCTCGCTTCCCTCCACGGCCTCGTCAATTCACACCGGCAGTTCGACATGACTGGCATAAACACACCGCAGGCTTTTCATTCTAGTCCACGAAGCATCTAAAATCTTTTCAGCCTCGATAAGTAAGCTTTCAAGAAACGTTCCGAGTGTTTTCATCTCTTTCCTGTCGGGCGACAAGCAAACACAATCATCAGTCTCAAAACAAGTCTTTCGTTTTTTTCGTGAGCGAACAGCTGCTGCGTCGAGAGGGGTCAACCATTTTCCAACTCCGTGACCTCTCCCCTGACCTGTAGACGAAACAACCTCCCAGCGAACCACAAACTCAACTCATATCACGACCAACGGCGTATCTTCGAACACCAGTGTAAAACCTGGCCCCCCGAATGCCCAGGCATCCTCCTCCACATGTCCATGTGGCATGTGCGCGCACGCACATCTGCGCAGGTGGGAATGGCCCTGTGGAAGGGGTGGGGGTGGTGGTAAAACACACTATAACTTACACATGCAGGTGTCCCTGACGATGAAGCTAGTTTTGGTGATGCAACGTGTTGAAGCAGGTTTTCATATTCTGTTATTGGTGGTTGGTGTTGACGTGAGGGTTGCCTGGTGGTGAGTGGTGTGTGTATGTGTGTGCGGCGCGGACGGAAGGGACGCGGCGAGTGCGACGCTCACACACCTCGCTGCTCCTCCGGGCCCTCCTCCCTCCTCCCTCGCTCGCTCGCTCTCCCCCACCCTGGCTGCCAACACAACTCCTCCGCCGCTTCCATCCCTCGCGCTCGCCTTTCACACTCTTCCAACGCAATAACCCTCGCGAACACCCCTTTCCATCCTACACCCTCATCCTCTTGCACTCTAGCCTTCCCTACACCACTCCCACGCCGAGCCTATTTCCGAGTGAAATCGGACTGCCGGCGTACAGGGCGGCGGCGGCGGCGAGGAGGGACGTGCCAGGAGGCGTGAGGGAGAATATGTAATCCACGCCGCCAAACGAGAGCCCCGATCAAAGAGCTGTTTGTCCGTGTTATCAATGGGACAGCGGTTGCGAGATGACAGCTGGCCGGTCTGTCAGTCAGTCGGGGGAGGGACGGCGACGCGTCAAGAGCCGAGATTCGCCCTGTGACCCCAAGCCGAGCAATATCAACTCGTGGCCGAACTTGTGTAACTGGGAAGTACTCGAACACAACTTAAAACCCGTACATTCCTCCTCCCCCAAGACCTGGCCCCTCGGCATGACTGCCCATGACATGTTTACTTTGGTAAGAAAAACAGCATAAGAATAAACGATGATTTTTTTTTGCGTTGATATGAATGGTATGTGTATGTGTGTGTGTGTGTGTGTGTGTGTGTGTGTGTGTGTGTGTGTGTGTGTGTGTGTGTGTGTGTGTTCGTACGCATCCCTGCATGAGCGTCAGTACGTAAGGGAATGGACGTTCTCACTCTCATGACATTAAAGCCCATACTAATCCTCACAGGCTTCGTACGTACGGCCAGCTTAACGTCTAATTCTCACGAACTTTCAGCAGAAATTACACCGCGCTTTTGATCCACACGAACCTGCCATAAAAAGCCCACTGTACTCTCATATACTCACACCCTAATGCCAGGATCATGTTCCCCGAGCTTATTATAAGTAACCGTGAACCAATCCTGCCTCGAAATCTAAAAAAAAGGGGAAAAGAAAAATAGACGGAACTCCTTCCCCTTGAGCTGAGGACTCGGTAAATCCTACCAACTTTATACCTCCTTATTTTCAGGGCAAGCTACGCTAAACGCTTCCCGCGCGGCATCCTCAAACTACGATGATCCATTAAGCCTAATCCAGTACACACACCCTCCTCGGAATCGAAATCAAGCCGACCAAACCCGGCGCTTCCTTGGCCGCGAAGACTAATATCAAAGACCACCATCTTGCCGGCGCGTGCTCCCCGCCCACCATAGATATATATATACATTTCCAAAAAGAGTTGTCACCAGCTTCGTAGATTTATTATCGTGATGGGTATCTCGTCTGCCCGGGGAAACATAACCCATACTTACATGCTTTACTGGCCCCAAGCCGTGAAATGCCTAATTCTCACGAACCTAGCCTCCACAAGGCTTCGGGAACTTCTCACATTCTGAGCAAGCCGACTAACCAAGGAGAGCATAACACGGATACAAACGACAAATTCTCTCATTCTTTCATTGCAATTGATCAAAAAGAATCGTTGCAATGCGCCCATTCTTACGAATACCAACTATTTCACCATTTCTGACACGGCGACATCACTAACTCTCACGAACTCGCGAGCAGAGAGCAACTTAACCTAACTCTCACGATCACAGCACTTCAAAGGTAACCCTAACATCCTAACTCGCACGAACCTCGCCTTGATTCAAAACCTTCCCATAGAATGTTTAACCGGATAAAATCTAGGGATTCGGACGCAGACGAACCTCAAATACTAAAACGCCAAACAACGTCAAAGCGATAAACCACAAAAACTTAAGCCTAAACTATGATTCAAAAGCACTTTACACCTGCGTGAACTGGTCTGAAAACGGCCTTTTTAATTTAGTCAAGACGCATCCTCTTCGGTCACAAGACAATAGCTTTGCGCAATACAAGGCTTCGTAATCACTACACAAGTTTTGGGATCCGCGCAGCAGTTGGGACGCCGATAATTTCCAAGATATCCTACGTCACGTACCAAAAAAACATTCTGGATTCGTAGCCATAATTAAATGCGATCGTTCTGAAAATACCTTCACGTACAGAATGCGGGGAAAAATTAAAGATCGCCGAGTAAATTTCTACAACACTACAATTAACCCGAGTCCAGTATACATTATGCAGAATACGCACGTGCGCTCGCCCAACAATTACAACGGCAGCAAGCGGGGTGAATAATACTCCAGAACCCAAGACAGACGGACGGAATACATCATGCAGAAACAGTCGAAAGCGATCTGCCTACATTCCGAAAAACGACAAGCCGATAACAAAGCAAAGTTTCCAGGGACGTCACGAACGGCGCGTAATGAAGCCACGGCGAGGTAAAATCAGCGTGAAGATGCGAGGCAAGCTAGGCAAAGCTAAGGCTGAGAGTTCAGGCAAATGGGACACCCCTGAGGGGGTGGGGGATAAGAAGAGGCGGAAAATAAGAAAACAAGGGGGGAAGGAGAAAAGGAAGGAAGAAGGAAGGGAGGGGAGGGGAGGGGAGGGGAGGAGAGAGAGAGAGAGAGAGAGAGAGAGAGAGAGAGAGAGAAGGGAAGAGAGAGAGAGAGAGAGAGAGAGAGAGAGAGAGAGAGAGAGAGAGAGAGAGAGAGAGAGAGAGAGAGAGAGAGAAGAGAGAGAGAGAAGCCAAGCCAGGCCAGCCATCTAAGCCGGGCCAGGCACCGAGGGTACCTGGACCGACCGACCGACAGCTACATTGTGTTGACGAGGAAGCACCGCCCTGGGTCGATACTTCTAGCTCCAGCCAGCCCCTCACGCGATCACCATACCTGCCTTCCTGCCAGACCTTATTATTACACCTACTCCCCACTCTTCCTCCCTCCCACCTCCTCCCCCTCTTCCTCCTTCTCTTCTCCCCCCCCCTCCCCGGCCAAAAATCACGTCGTGGGAAACTATAGTGACTACCTTACCATACTTATCACTATAATGAACACCTTTCCGCTGCCGACACAAACACATGCATATATTCATGTTCAGGGGAAAGAGGAGGATGGGTAGAGGAAGAAAAGGAGAAAGGAAGAGATGAAGGAGAGAACAACATAAATGAGGCTAAGGGGGAAGGATGAATATCGGGAGAGAAAGGGGAGGGGGAGGATGAAGGGATGAAGGGAAGGGGAAAAGGGAGGGAAAGGAGAAGGAAGGGTGAAGGGATAAGGATGGATGTCGGAAGGGAAATGGGAGGGATGTGGGAAAGGGAAAGGGGGGAAGGTTGTAGGGAAAATGAATTGAAGAGGGCGTCCAGAATGGGAAGAGCAGGGTTTTCAGGGGAGGGGGGGGGGGGTGCAGGGAAAAGGCAGAAGAAAGGAAATGAGAGGGAAGGAAAATTAAAGTGGAAGGCAAGGAGGGACGAGACTGGAATGAGGCAGTGGAGAAGGAAGAAGATAGAGGGTGGAGGGGAAGGGTGGTAAGAAGAGTAAGACGATGGGAGAAGGGAGAAAGGAAAATAGAAGTACCATGCATTGGATTCGACCTCTTAAGGTGAAGAAAAGAGGTAGAGAATGGTAAAAGGAAAGAAAAATAATGCAGAGTAGAGCAGGGAGAAAATATAGAATAGAAGCCCTGAGATACATGGATAGAGAGAGAGAGAGAGAGAGAGAGAGAGAGAGAGAGAGAGAGAGAGAGAGAGAGAGAGAGAGAGAGAGAGAGAGAGAGAGAGAGAGAGAGCCAGCCAGCCCTTACGTATTGAAATCCGTCTTCAATACAAGGAACGCACTCCCGCTGCCGAGATAACAGCACTTGGGGGACTCGAGCGACCGCCTCTCCCTCCCCCTCCCATTTTGAGTCGCCGCCGTGAAAGAACGTTTCTCCGAATCAAGTCGTCCCGGTTATCAATACCGTCCGAACTGCCTGATACAGCTGCCGATCTCCCTGTCACCTGGTTCCGCGCAGGAGGGTCGCAAAGACAAGAGGTGGGAGGGAGGGAAGGGAGAGAGAGGGGAGGGAGGAGAGGAAGGAAGAAGAGGTAGAGAGGAGGAGGAGGAAGGAAGAAGAGAAGAGGAGGAGAGGAGGAGGAAGAGAAGAGAGGAGGAGGAGGAAGGAAGAGAGAGAGAGGAGGAGGAGGAAGGAAGAAGAGAGTAGAGGAGGAGGAGGAGGAAGGAAGAAGAGAGTAGAGGAGGAGGAGGAGGAAGGAAGAAGAGAGAGAGGAGGAGGAGAGAAGGAGAAGAGGAGAGAGAGAGGAGGAAGGAAGAAGAAGAGAGTAGAGGAGGAGGAAGGAAGAGAGAGAGAGAGGAAGGAGAGAGGAGGAGGAGAGGAGAAGGAGTAGAGGAGGAGAGGAGGAAGGAGAGTAGAAGGAGGAGTTAGAAGGAGAGAGAGGAGGAGGAGGAGAGGAGGAAGGAGAGAGGGAAGGAGGAGGAGGAAGGAGAGAGTGGAGAGGAGGGGAGGAGAGGAAGGAGAGAGAGAGAGGAGGAGGAGGAGGAGAGAGGAGGAGGAGGAGAGGAAGGAGAGAGTGGGAGGAAGGAGAGAGTGGAGGAGGAAGAGGAGAGGAGAGGAAGGAGAGGAGGAGGAGGGAGTGTGGAGGAGGAAGGAGAAGTGAGAGGAAGGAGAGGTGGAGGAGGAGAGAGAGGAAGGAGAGGTGGAGGAGAGAGAGTGTGGAGAGAAGGAGAGTGTGGAGGAGAGAGAGGCGAGAGGTGGAGGAGGAAGGAGAGAGTGGAGGAGGAGGGAGAGAGTGGAGGAGGAGGAGAGAGTGGAGGAGAGGGAGAGAGGAGGAGGAGGAGGAGGAGGAGAGGGAGGAGAGGAGAGGGGAGGAGGAGGAGGAGTGGAGGAGGAGGAGGAGAGGGAGGAAGAGGAGGAGAGGGAGGAAGAGGAGGAGAGGGAGGAAGAGGAGGAGGGAGGAAGGGAGGAGGTTCAGCCATCACCTGTTGCTTATCGCGGCCGGCGGAGGTAAATTGGTGTTAGTGCCGGGATAATGGACTCGTTCACTCCGTCGCCGGATTTTACATACTGCCAATTTCGACCCATTTCTGGCCGGGGTTAGCTCCCTAATGGCCCCTTAATCAGCCACCTAACAGCCATACATATTAAGAGATTCACAAGAAACCTAAACATAAAGGTGTGAGAAAAAATTACGTTTCATCGGGTATTCGTTATTTTGCTTCTGTATTTCTCACTCAAATACGTCTGGTTTAATTCAATCGATATACTTTTCACAAAGGTTGGAATGTGCGCGCCTTGTACGTCTTATTACTTGTACTACAAATACTAATAGTAATAGTAACAATATTACTTTAACTAATAATAAACAATACCAATACTTATTCCCTTTTGGGTATATAAACAAGACCTACCATATACCTCCAGACGCCTTCCTTTAGTACTCTGGCAAAACAAAACAAACCTACAAAGAAATCAAGCGCGATCGGCCCATTCAAAGGCTAACCGTCACCGAAAGGCCCGCCACTCGAAGCGTTATCAGCGCCTACGTAACTCGAGCGATAGTGGCAAAGATCGGCGAATCAGCCAAGGGAGCCAACGCGATCCGGCTCCCGTGACGCGGTGGATCGAACACTCCTCCCCATTCACATACAAAACCGGTGTACTGTGAGTCTCCCTCCCGAAGAAGCGAACTCATTTCAGGGGCTCCACTCCCATCTCCTTGTGGAAAAAACAAAGCCTTTTATTCACAGCCGTTCGTTCGTTCTCGCCCCTTTTCACTCCCTCGAGTCCACATGCATCGCTTGCACGCACTCACGCATCTATTCATTTTATCTATTTCGCTCCCACCCTCCCTGCCGTGCACTCGCTCCATCAGCAGCATTCCTCGTGCGCTGAGCTCCCTTTTCTGATTCACCAGCACTCAGCCAAGCCCAGTTCATTTTCACGTACTCCATTCTCCTAATTCTAGAATTTTTCGTTCGTTTTCTTTCTTTCTTTCTATCAGCCTATTGTGACTCACTTTCCACTTTCCCCTTTCCCATTTCATCATCCTCCCCGCTCCCATTTTTTTTGTCCTCCCGCGGATATAAAATATCCCTATTCACTTCCTCTCTCCCGAGTTGGTCAACATCGACCCCTACACTTCAACAGATCCAATATGCTCCGCGTGGCTCCCTCCACCCTCCACCCACCACCCACGCCCATCAACCACCTGCCACCTGTCACCTACTACCAGGTCGTGCGGTGGATCCTGGGTGCCTTTGTCTCGCGCCGGGCCTTTGTCTGTCCCTCCTTGCCAGTGCCACAACTCACCTAATGATTTATGGATACCTAGGCCAGGAGTCACGTTTTAAGGGCGCGCGGAGGCAAGGCGGAGGAAGGCGAGTCCTTAATTGAGCTACGTGGCGAGGGGCCTTGCGAATCACTTAGGACTCCTGCCTAAGTCTTGCCACGCATGCTGCATAAAGGCCGTTTATTTCCAGACTAAGGTTACATGATGAAATAAACACGCATTGTGTGCAGGTGAAAGAAATCTGGATTACAGCTGAGCAAATACATAGAGCAAACGGGCGTGTCCGCACCTGCAGGTGAAGAATTCCTCAGGCATAAACGTACACTCAACAACCGTTTGTGTTCATGGTTGAACATTTCAACCGCTGGCCAAGACTTCTATTCAAATTCAAGTTACAAAGAAGTGCACACCGAAAGAACGAGCTGTAAAGGAGCTCAGCAGCTTAATCTTTTTAATAGATAAATACGAACCAAGGTCAATGAAGTCATTCTAAAAGTTAAGAGTGAGGAAGCATCAGACACACCAGATACGCAGAATGAATTGGGCGCGAAGTATGCAAGGAACTGGAATAATTGCCTGGGCGCCACAATCCGCAGACACGGACATTTTGTGCCGCGACGCTCCCCGCCAGTATTCCGTGCGCCAGGGTCACGCGCGTCCTTGGCATCGCCATGACCCGATATCGTGGATCACGACGGCCACAAAACCCTGTATGATGGAGAGTTAGCCCAACAATAACCATTCGTCTACAGCCTCGCGTTTAGGTCGCCCTTTGTGTGTGTCTCCTCAACCCGCTGGGAACCTCACTCGATAAACGACGCCTGCCCAAAATGTAAACACTGCAGCATGACTCACATCCCGGAGTGGTCCCCGCCATTTTGGTTCCCGTGAAAATATCCGAGGAAGGCAGGCGAAAGGGCGACGCGAGGGAAGGCGAGGCAGAGGCCGACAGACCGGGGAGACCGCCGTGTGGTAACATCCAGGTGGCAGCCTTCCGAGGGGGAACAATAGCCCGTGCTCCTCCCGGTCTCTTTATTCTCCTGGCCTCTCCCTCCGTCCGTCCGACCGTCCCTCCATCCCTTCCTTCCTCCTTCCCTCTTCCTCGCTCGCCTTCTTTACCAATATTCTACTCCTGCTCTTATTCTCTCGTTTCCAGTCTCCCAACATTACCTTCCTCCGTACGCGCCCTCCTTTAACCTACTCTCGCTAATCCTCCCATTACTGTCGCTTCTCATTTCCATCTCTTTGCATTTCTCCTCCTCCGCTTCTTCCTCCCTTCCTGCGCCCGTCGCGTCTCTCTCCTCAGCTGCCCAGTACCTCATCCTATCACGCCCGGATTGCATGGCCCCTCTCCCTAATAAAATTACTTCCTGGCCATTGGTATCATCTTCACTGAAGGGAATGTGCGCGCTTTCGCCTTTCATGGACAGATAATCGGACAAAAAACAGCCATTTCGAGCGTTCGTTGAAGGACTGGCTAAAATATGAAATTCTAGAGCTTTATCATTATTATTGTCAAATTATTCTTGTTTAAAAGAATCCTTTAAGCTGCTGTGTAATCAATCAGGGAAATAATAGATCAACAGTGGCTATTTATAGCAATATGCATCTGCATTATCTAAATCTGCCAAGTCGCAGTATTTTGCGTAAACGGGCCATGCGTTCACTAATCGCCAAGTACAATTAAACAACTACTAGCTCACTCACACAGACACACACACAATCTACAAAAGCCTCCAAGTTCCCCTTCTTTTCCATCGCGTCGGTCACCCTCGCCACCAACTCTCGCCCGCTCGCCCTCTCATCTTCCCCGCTTGTCCCCTTTCAAAAACTTTAAACCCCCTTTTACCCTTCCTGACATAAAGCTCCCATTAAAATCCTATTCATAATTCCTTAGCTTTAGGGGCCCCACCCAGCTGCGCAAAACGAGTCGAAGAGAAATTATGCTTCGGCCAAGTTGCCAGGTTTACCCCCCCCCCCCCCCCTTCAGCTCTCGCTCTCGCTCTCACTCTTTCCCTTTCGTCAGCGGAATGCCGTTTCGTAGGATGACCTTTATGGAAAACTAAATCATGAGCTATTTTCCTAATTTGATTTTTAAGTAATGTGGCCGACCCCACAATAACACTGCGAAACCAATAACCATCCGTCTAATTAAACCGGACGCTGGTGACGGCGTCCACAATATTGCAACATCTAATTAAAATACCTTTCCTGAGAATATAAAAGCCCATCACGTTATAATATGGTATTTCCCCATTTCGACAGCCCCGGAAGGCCGGCCAAACGGGACAATGCAAGCCTGAAAGAGAAATGCGTAGCTCCCTCAAAATTACATAAAAAATACCGCGGCCATATATCGGATGCTTCTCATTTGCGGGATAATATCCGGACTGAAATTAAAGGGAAAAATGTCATCATACAGCATCGCCCAGCACACACAGCCGTTCTTTCACAAGACAACAAAGTGTAAGATTACTCGTTCACAAACTGAACTCAGTCTCTCGCCTATTGCTCTCAATGAACAAAGACGGCCTCGGCCACAAATCACAATTTCAGAGCGGCACACGTCGAATCTGATCAGCAATCAAACGCCAACATTATGAACCACGCGACACCTACACATCCACTCAAAAAGTATGAAAAATAAAATAAAAATGGAAAAAAATATATATAAATAACCATTTGTAAACCATCCGTTCAACCCAACATACCGTGTTCTAAGAAGCCATCAATCAAGGTCAGATGCAATCACACAATCGTCACTCACCTGAAAAGAAAACAAATAAATTTTAAACCACCCTGATACATGCTTGTCATAATCATCTGGCAAAAACAACTTTGGTTCGAACATCTGTTTACTGCACAATCAAGGCTTTTTTGTTACCCAAGCTATTTTTACAGAAACCTTTTATATAAACAAAAGTCCAACTTCCCACCAAACGACAAGAACCTAAATGGAAATTATGGCAAATTCTTACGAATTCGCTCTCTTTCCTACATTATTTAAGTGACAACGGAGTCATTATCTTCCCAATTATTCATTCGACGAAGTTCTATTAGTGGGAGGCTGCAATGACTACATCCGCCTCTATTTCTGTAAGTGGCCCCCTCTCTGCAAACTCTCCCGCTGCCATTTCCTGATCTGCAATCCAAAGCGATCACTGCTCAGCCCGCCTCCTCTCCCTCCCTCCTCCCTTCCCTTTGCTTCCCCCTCCTCCTTCCCTCGCCCTCAGTTTTTAGAGTCAACCCCCTTATCTTTCCTCCCGCCCTCCCCCCTTTCCTCCCCAATCTTTCCCTCCCCGCCCTCCCCATTTCTACCCAATCTTTCCCATCCCGCCGCCCCCTCTCCTCCCCATCTCTCCCGCCCCCCTTCTCCCCTCCTGTTCCACCCTCCCGTTTCCCCCTTCCTTCCTTTTGTTTACCCTCACTCCTGGGCGCCGTTCAATCCCTTTCCCTCAGTCCCGCTGTCAGAATCAACCCGACGCTTCGCCAACCCTCTCTCCCTCTCCCTCCACCCCCAAAACCCAACCCAACCCACCCCTTCAGCCTCAGGCAAAACACCCCCTCCCTCCCTATCTCTACCCCCTCCCCCACCCCCCCCCCCAATCCTCGCCCCCACCCACTCGCAATTCACGACCAAGCCCCAAAGGACGCAAATAAGGCGCGCCAGAGGAACCCCAAACCTCCCAACCAAGTCCTCCAAGTCAACCTTCGCTGGTGTCTGGAGGTAACATCCTTACCTCCCCCCCTCCCCCCACATCGCGGCCTTGGTCTCGCGTCGGGGCGGCAAATTACCCATTCAAGAAGTTTGAGAGATGTGCACTCCCGACTCCAATAGAAAGGAAGTAAGCCAGGCCCCAATTATACATAAATCTAACTTCTATCACTCGCCATATATTTGTAGGTGCCACAGTGGAGCATCAATATGAGAAGGGAATACTTTACGTACAACCAAAAAGCCGACGTGGGGAAATGCAGGGAAAAACACCTTTTGCCGATCACAGTCACTACCTATCCAGTGCAATGCCCATACTTATGAATAACCACCAACACCACCTCCCCACCACACAAACACACACACCCTAACCACCCCACACAACACACATCCCACACCCACTCCACACACACACACACACACACACACACAACACCCCCCCACACCCCTACACCCCTCCCACACACACACACACACACCCTGCCCTATATTGTTCTTCCCAGTGCATTGACGCCGTAAATCTCCCGCCTGCCTTTCTCCGCGCCGGCCAATGGTATTTTGGACTTGTTTACAATGCATGTTCGCGCTGACAAGTGGGGTGGTGGTAGGCGGAAGGTGAGGTTTATTGGAAGGCGCTTAGTTTTCTCGCTCGCTCGGAATGTCGATGGGCGCGAGCGACTAGGAAGAGGGGTACGGGAGGGCAAGAGAGGGGAAAGAAAAATATAAATATACTGACTCAAAAAGAAGGGAGACGGTGGGGAAAGGAGGAGGAAGGGCAGAGAGGAGGAGAGAAGGAGGAGAGGGAGGAAGGAGAGGGGAGGAGGAGGAGGAGAGGCAGAGAGGGAGGAGGCAGAGAGGAGGAAGGAGAAGGAGGAGGAGGAGGGCAGAGAGGAGGAGGAGGAAGGGCAGAGAGGAGGAGGAGGAAGGGCAGAGAGGAGGAGGAGGAAGGGCAGAGAGGAGGAGGAGGAAGGGCAGAGAGGAGGAGGGAAGGAGAGAGGAGGAGGAGGAAGGAGAGGAGGAGGAGAGAGGAGAGGCAGGAGGAGGGCAGAGAGGAGAGGAGGGAGAGAGGAGGAAGGGCAGAGAGGAGGAGGAGAGAGAGGAGGAGGAGGAAGGGCAGAGAGGAGGAGAGGAAGGCAGAGAGGAGGAGGAGAAGGGCAGAGAGGAGGAGGAGAGAGAGAGGAGGAGAGGAGAGGAGAGGAGGAGAGAGAGAGAGAGAGGAGAGAGAGAAGAGAGAGAGAGGAGAGAGAGAGAGAGAGAGAGAGAGAGAGAGAGAGAGAGAGAGAGAGAGAGAGAGAACGAAAAAAAGAAAAAAAAGAGAAAGAGCCAGCAGGAAACACGCGAACACACGACCAGAAACGGAAGTATAAGGCAAGAGAAGAGAAGGAAAAAAAGAGTAAGAACGGGGGAAAAAATACGCGGCTCTTCCCTCCCCAATGCCATCAACGTCGCATCCTCCATCATCTCCATGCACATGCCTTGAGAGCAGAGCGGAGGTAAGGAGACACTCCCGCCACCCACATCTCCAATAATTATTTGCCTCTTCGCGCCGGCCGCCCTTTCAGAAAATGCTCTCTCCGAACCAGATCATTACCGACATCTCCAGGACGTTTCCCGTTCCTATTCCCATCCCCCGGCCAAGAGAGGGAAAAAAATACATACATATACATTGGAAAATCACAAGACGAAACGATAATAAGGAGAAAAATCCCGAGTCAAAAAAAGTGTTCTATCAAGAAATTCATTCGTACAGCCCCCCCCCCCCTCCCCTCCCATCTCGGAGACTCCTTAACTCCCATCCACCCATCCCACCGCCCCGACCTAACCCTCCCACCCCACCCCCCCCTCCCGTCCCCAAGCAACCCTTCCTACCTGCCCATACCCTTACCCCTTACACCCTCCCCCTCCCCTCCCCTCCCCCCAGCGCACATCGCAAATCCGGCCTCAGACGTTCCAAAATGCGATATTTGTCGAGCAGCCGTCATCGTTCCCCCGCCGTGTATGTTCAGACCGCACTTCTAACTCCCCCGTAATGAAGGTAATACCTCGAGCTCTAAGGCCCCAATTTGTGGCATCACCGCCGTCTATAATGGTTTCTTCTCCGGCGGAAAAACACACATCCTTCTTTCTTTCCCGTCCTTCCTTCGTTCCTTTCTTTCCTTCCTTCACGCGTCGCCCACCTGCAGTCGTAGCTGAAGTAATAAGAATGGTCATCTCGACATCATCAATACTCCAGCTTGACGTAATTCGCATCCAAACCGCCGCGAGAAATGGGAGTTAAGAGACGTAAAATGAGAAAAAATATATAAAAAAATCGGGAGTAAAAAGAATAAGGCGGCAGCAGCGGCGGCGGCGGCGGCGGACGACGTCGACGACGAACTCAATCTCCAATATTTCGGGAACGGCGATAAAAGGGGACGAGCGGCAGCCCATCTAGCCAATCACGGCCAGGTAGGAGGAGACGGCCAAGGAATACCCACGTCATCCAATTTTCCATCAAAATCAGGTGCCACAATATCGATTCGATTTCCCCGAGAGAGCCAGCCAGCAGGGAGCGAGCGAGCGTCTTCGGCCACTTACGGGACTTGGCCAATAACGAGCGACACTATTTACTGGGTTTGGGTCCGCGGCGCGTCCTCGGGCTGACGTTGACGCCGGCTTTTCGAGGGGAACCAAGCTCGCGTGGAGGCGGGAAAACGAAGGCACGATCACTTCTCCGACAGATTGGCGCTCATGACGAAAAGGCCTCCAAATTACTCCCAACTCTCACTTCATTAACAAGACACTACATAAGGAAACTTAGGAGTAAGAAATACAACTAATATAATCGTTTATCTCGCTTTTTAAACGGCACTTCGGCAAAGACGGACAAAAGCTGCACAATGTACAAGGAACTAATTCAGTGAAAAGAAGGGAAAAAGTTGAAACGTAAAAAAAAAAAAAGATAAAACGATGACACCCCGTGGTTCAGCAGCGATCACAACAAGGCTCGAAAGGCACGAGCCGAGAGCCCGGGACGAGGCAAGACGAGGCGAGGCGAGGCGAGGCAGGGCGAGGCGAAAGAGGAAGAGAGGGCGGAATCGGACAACCTGGGCTGACGGGGAAAACGAGATGGGAGGTTTTCCTTGTCGGGCGTCGAGTGAGGTTCATCATTAGCAGATAACAACGAAGGTAATTGCGCGGCAGACGTAGATGGTATCGTATGGCAATTACGCCCTTCGCCTAAAACTGAAATCTGCCAAAAACTGCCACACAAACGTAACGGCCTCGAAGCTTTCACATCCGAGCTTCCCGCCCCTACCCACGCCCCCCGGCAACATCCTCAAATAAACGCTACTGTCAGATCCCACCCACCCTTATCAAACCAGCCTAAAAATCAATAATATTTACCCTAAGCAGCACGGCAACGACCAGCACCCAACGCCAGCCATCGAACTGCTCGCGGCACCATAAAGTAAAACCATGACAGACAAGCGGAAATGCAATTTATTCCCTTTATTCCTCTTTTTTTTACATCCTTCAACCTCCCCCCTTCCTTTCCCCTTCCCCTTCCCCTCCCCCTCCCCCACCCTAAAAAAGAAGAGACTAATCAATGCAAATCGAAGGCGAAACGATTCAAAGTAATCATCAACTGTCACACAAAAATCTCGAGGGAAAGGAAACGACTCCCCGGCACAGCCCTTTGGAAACGCACCCCGCCTCTGGTACACATACATACATGCACATACTTGGCATTCGAAATCAGCAAGAGAAAGACGGGTAGGGGGGGAAGGGGAGGTGGGGGCTAGGAGGAGGAGGAGGAGGAGGAGGAGGAGAGGAGGAGGAGGAGAGGAGGAGGAGAGGCAGAGGAGGAGGAGGAGGCAGAGGAGGCAGGGCAGAGGCAGGAGGAGGAGAGGCAGAGGCAGAGGCAGGAGGCAGAGGCAGAGGCAGAGAGAGGAGGCAGGAGGAGAGGCAGAGAGAGGCAGAGCAGAGGCAGGAGAGGAGGCAGAGGCAGAGGCAGAGGCAGGAGGAGGAGGCAGAGGCAGAGGCAGGAGGAGGAGGCAGAGGCAGAGGCAGGAGGAGGAAGGCAGAGGCAGGAGGAGGAGGCAGAGGCAGAGGCAGGGCATGGCAGAGGCAGAGGCAGAGGCAGAGAGGAGGAGAGGCAGAGGCAGAGGCAGAGGGCAGAGAGAGGCAGGAGGAGGAGGCAGAGGCAGAGCAGAGCAGAGGCAAGGAGGAGAGGCAGAGGCAGAAGGCAGAGGAGGAGGCAGATGGCAGGGCAGGCAGGAGGCAAGAGAGCAGAGAGGAGGAGGCAGGGCATGAGGGCGAGGCAGAGCGAGGAGAGGCAGAGGCAGGAGGCAGGAGGAGGAGGCAGAGGCAGAGGCAGCAGAGCAGAGGAGGCAGAGGCAGAGGAGCAGAGAGAGAGGAACGGAGCAGATGGCAGAGGCAGAGGCAGAGGCAGATGGCAGAGGCAGAGGCAGAGCAGGAGGATAAGGCAGCAGGCACAGGGAGGAGCAGAGGCAGGACGGCAGAGGCAGAGGCAGGAAGAGGCAGGAGGCAGAGGAGGCAGAAGCAAGCAGGAGGAGCAGTGCAGGGCAGAAGCAAGGAGGAGGAGCAGAAGCAAGAGGAGCGAGGCAGAAGCAAGGAGGAAGGAGGCAGAAGCAAGGGAGGAGGCAGGCAGAAGCAAGGCAGATGGCAGGCAGAAAGCAAGGAGGAGAGGAAAGGTGAGAGGTGTGACGGTGGAGGCAGAGCAGAGCAGAGGTTGCGAGGTGGATCTGAGTTGGAGCATACGAGGCAGGAGGTTTTGAGGCAGACAGCTCAGAGTGGATTTGGTGGAGGCCAGCAACGCAGATTGGAGCTGGAGGCGAGAAGCAAGGAGTTGAGGGAGAAGCGTAAGGAGGCAGTGAAGGCAATGGTGGAGTAGCGAGTGTGAGAGTAGCAATGACAAGAGAGGAGGGACTGGCAAGATCAGGCGTGGATCGGGTTGGCAGGTGAGGAGAAGCAAGGAGAGGGAGGCAGACGGTGGAGGTGTGACCGGCTGGAGTGTAAGAATAACAAGCGAGTCAGGATGGCAGCAGGTTGGACGGATGGAAGGGGAGACAGACACAGTGCGAGGAGGCAGGCAGAGGTTGGAGTGGAGGGCAGAACTGTCAAGGTAGCGCAGGCGACGGCGAGATATGCGTGGAACGGATCGGTGTGAGGAGAAAGCAAGCGTCATGAGCGAGGCAGAGGCTGTGGAGGGGTAAGGGAGGGAGGGAGAGAGAGAAGTGAAGAGGCGGAAGGACAGGTGAGGCATGGAGGAGAAGAGCAGGAAGGAGGGAAGGAGGAGTGAGGTGTGAGGGAGAAGTCAGAGAAGGAGGGTAAGGAGTGAATGTTGGAGAACCGTAGGCTGAGCGTGAAAGACGAGAGTCGAAGGATGTGGTGGAAGGAGGGCGAGGAGGGAGAATGTAAGAGGAAAGACGAGCGGAAGTGAGGGAAGCGAGGAAGTGACCCGCAGGGAGGAGAAGAGAGGAAGGAGGAGAGGAGGGAGGGAGGAGAAGAGAGGAAGAGGGAGAAGAGAGGAAGGAGGGAAGGAGGGATGGGAGCGGAGGGAAGAGCAGGCAAGGCAGGGGAGCTGTCAGCGGAGGGAGAAGTAGAGGAAGAGGGAGGAGGGACGGGAAGAGCAGGAAGGAGGGAAGAGGACGGAAGAAGAGAGGAAGGGAGTGGGGCAAGGAGCGGAGGTATGGAGGGAGAAGAGAGGAAGGAAGGAGAGAGGAGGGAAAGGAGGGAGGGAGGAGGAGGGAGAAGAAGAGGAAGGCAGGAAGAGGGAGTGAGGCGGAGTCGGAAAGAAGAGAGGAAGGAGGAAGGAGGTCAGGGAAGAAGAGACGGAAAAGGACAGGAAGGAGGGAAGGAGTAGTGAGAAGTAGAGGAAGGACCCGGAAGGATGGGCATGGGCAGGCCGAGGAGCGGAGATAGGGTAGAGAGAAGGAAGGGAAGGAGGGAAGGAGGGAGGGAGGGAGCAAGAAGAGAGGAAGGGAGGAAGGAGGGGGAAGGAGGGAGGGGAGGAGAAGAGAGGAAGAGGAAGGAGGAGGGGAGAGAAGAAGAGGAAGTGAGGGAAGCGAGGGATCGCAGAATCTTCAAGTCCGACACACGAAGCGGAGAGTGAGGGAGAAGAGAGGAAGAGGGAGGGAGGGAGGAGAAGACGAGGGAAAGGAGGCGACAGGAAGGGTAAGAGATAAGGTGAGGAGAGAAGACGAGGAAGGAAGGGAAGGAGGAGGAGAAGAGATGGAAGGAGGGAACGAGAGCGGAGGGAGGGAGGGAGGGAAGGAGAAGAGAGGAAGAGGAGAGGAGGGAGGGATGGAAGATGAAGAGCAGGAAGCGAAGGGAAGGGAGGGATATGGGAGGAGGGAAGAAGAGAGGAAGGAGGAAGGAGGAGGCGAGCAAGAGTATGAAGGAGGGCAAGGGAGGAGGGAGGGAGGGAGGGAGAAGAGAGAAGGATGGAAAGCCGAGCGCGAAGGGAGGGTGCAAAAGGGAAGGAGAAGAGACGGAAGTGAAGGAGCGGAGGCAGAAGAGAGGAAGGAGGCGATTGGGAGGGAGAAGAGCAGGAAGGCAGGGAGCGGCGCGAGAAGAGAAGGCAAGGAGCGGAGGGAGCGGGAGTAAAGAGAGCATAGCGGCATTGCGGAGGAGGGGAGAAGCAGAAGAGAGGCACAGGAGGGATTGTCGAGAAAGAGAGGAAGGAGGCTGAGTGCGTTAGAAGCATGAGATGTGGGAGGGAGGGAGAATTTGATGGAATGGGCGGAGGAGGAGGCGAGAAGAGGAGGCAGGGACCTCGCCGACTTCATTAGTTCTTAGAGTGACCAATTGATTTAAAAATCGGAGGAGGGAGAAAGGAGGGCAGAAGACGCGACGGGAGGTAGGGATCACGGAGGGGAGAAGAGGAGCGTGAGAGCTGAGCGGGGAGGAGGGAGAAGAGGAGGGAGGGAGGGAGGAGGGAGGAGGGAAAGAGGAGGGAGGAGGAGGAGGAGCAAGAGGAGGGAGGAGAGGAGGACGAGAAGAGGAGCGGAGGGAGGAGAGGAAGGGAGAAGAGGGAGGGAGGGAGGGAGGGGAGAGGGAAGAAGAGGAGGATGGAGCGAAGGGAGGAGGGAGAAGTAGGAGGGAGGGATGGAGGAGGGAGGAAGAGGAGGGACGGTGCGCGGAGGAGGGCAGAAGAGGAGCGGATGGGAGGGAGGGAGAGGGAGGAAGAGGAGGGGGAGAGGAGGCAGGAGGATGAAAAGAGGAGGGAGCGGAGGGAGGGAGCAGGGAGAAAGAAAGTCGAGGGCAGGGAAGGGAGGAGGAGAATGGAGGAGGGAGCGGAGGGAGGAGGGGAGAAGAGGCAGGGATCGGAGGCAGGAGGAGAAGACGGGGCGGGAGGCGAGGATGGGCAGCAAGCACGAGGGAGGGAGGCGAGAATGAGAGGAGGAGGCGAGGGAGGCGAGGAGGGAGGCGGAGCGAGGAGGGAAGGCAGGGAGGGAGGATGGAGGCGAGGGAGGAGAAGCGGAGGGAGGACGGCGAGGAGGGAGGGAGGTGCAGAAGAGCAGGCAAGGACGGCAAGGAGGCATGGGAGAAAGAGCGAGGAGGTGAGAAGAGCAGGCAGGCGCAGGAGAGGGAGGGAGGGAGGAGGAGGGAGGAGGAGGGAGGGACGGGAGGCGGAGTGAGGGAAGGAAGTTTAGGCGAGGGAGGCAGTGGCATGAGCGGAGGGCAGAAGGCAGAAGTTGAGAGAATAGAAGGGCAAGGGAGGAAAAACAGGGTAAACGAGAAAGAAATACCAGAGCCGGCAGAAGAAAAAATATACGGAGAAGAGGGGGGAGGGGAGAATATGACGAGTAAAAACGGAAAGAAAAAGCAAGGAAAAGGGAAGAGAGAAAAAAGGAAAAGGGCGAGAAAAGTCAGGGAGGCGAGGGGACTCTGAGTTCCGCCAACCTAAGAGAAAAGACAAACAAGGGGCAGTGGGCAGTGGGTCGGAAATCGCTCGCGCTTGGCTTCAGGCACGTACCGTCGCAGCTGACACTACATAAACAGGTCTCGGTAATCTCAATTCAATTAACTAGGGTGTATATAAAAGAACGTAATATTTCCTTCTCACGACAACTAGGCCTACTGAGACAAAAGCAGATATGATTTTCTTTTTTAATAGGAGTTTCTAATTCCCTGAAGTTGAATTATATTACTTCTAAATACTGTCAACTTGATTATTTAAAAAAAAGGGAAAATTAAAAGCGATAAAACGGCTTCAATTTACTCGAAATTCAAATCAATAATACTTACGCGCGAACTTTATGATCGCTAAAAGAAACCATTAACCGAGCGGAAAAGGGGGGGGCGGCGAGAAGGGAGGGGAGGGAGGAGAAAAAAGCAACAATGTTCAAGCAAGCAAGCACGCTTGCGATGACTACATCTCGGCATAATTGAATATCTGAGCAGCAGTTCTCAAGGCCGTGACATCGCGCCTCCGTGTAGCATTATACCAAGGGAGCGGTTTTTCAGAGCGGGCGCTGGCGGGGAGGGAGGTGTTGGCCTCGCCGTGTTCCTAAGGGTTTTTGCCGACCGGGTGGCGGCGGTGGCACAGCCTGGCCAGGTGGTTGGCAGGGGCGACGGCACCGCCCCGATAATGGCGAGGCCCACAGACTCCGCGCTACAGGCTGCCTTACCTCGCCTGCCGACGGACGACTTACAATTCAACTGCCCTGCTGTCGGCGACACAAGAGGAAAAGGGAGAGGCTGCGGGCACTGAAAAGGCAGACGCCACCATGCAGCATCAATCATCATCGCTCACCCACGTCAATAAAAGCTAAACGGAGCTAGCATAAATATCGCAGCTGTAACCTTACACGATGCGACTTCAGCTCCTCCTCCTCCTCCTCGGTCCTGATGTCAACGGCGTTGAAATTCAGGTCATCCTCTCGCAGAAACTCGGGTTCCCTTCGTATATGCAGTTCGCTTTACCCTTCGGCATCAACTTTTAAGATGAAACAAAGGAGATGAGAACTGGCGAGCCCAGACTCCTATCACCGACATTTGCGAGATACACCGAGGTTCCATTATCAGAAGTATTAGTTAATAGTCTACCACGCCATTTACCATAACCATACTAGGAAGGTATGACTAAGGAAGAGCATGGTGCGGGTGGAGCACCCTTAAGCTACGTTTAAGGAGCAGCATGGGCGTGGGTAGGTCCCGGATGTGGTGACGTCATCAGCAATATGCGGGGGTGATGCCAGCCACGTTAATCCCTCCCTCCCTCGCCCTTCCCCTCCCCAAGCCCTGCAAACCATACACTACCACCAAGCGCGACGCGGGAGAGGCCCCGCGCTTTTTAGGGGTGTCTTTTTTTGAACTTTTTTTGCGACCGTAGCAGAAATAAATATACACCAACGTAAAAACTGAGACGTTGGCCAAGTCGATGAACAAAGGTCTCTATCACCTCCCTATTTTTTTACATACACTGCAGCAACCACCAGATGAACGTAGCTTCTCGCTGTTCGTCTCCACCCATCACAACAACCAACCAGCCATTTCCCCCTGCATCTCAGTCCTCAGCGCTGATGAAATATCCTACGACCCATCCTAAGACACCCCCCCCCCCAACAGCCGCCCCGGCACTCAATCCTTGAGCTAGAATGACTCACATGCCCGCATTCTGAGCCGAAGTACCGGCCGAACAAAAGCTTTTTGTCCCGTTATGCGTCAAGCCTTCAGCCCCAGCCCTCAGACAAAACAAACAAACAAATAAAAAGGCGTTAGCCAATCATTTCCTTGACATAAATGCATTTTGTTTACAAAGCCTATGCCCAAGGCTTCCTTCCCCGCAGCACGGCCAACCATAACCCTCAATCTTTTAGTCATGCCTTATAAATTCTGTCCCTCAAACCAATACAGCCTATTTCCTCCTTAAAAGGCATCAAAGCCCGAGCCGATTCCTCCTAAAACAGAATTAAAATACTTCACTCCGGTTCCCCTCTAACATTTCTCACAAAACATCCGACTCTCCATTTCCCAACAGGATAGTCTCTAAGAGATATCTATCCCTCTATAAAAAAATAAAAAAAAAACTGAAGATATATAATACAAATATAGTAGAAAATCCCTCCATAATATCAACAATAACGGCTTATGTCACACAATCAATCTCAGATTATCAGAAAACTTGGATCATAAGACCCCGCCCTTACCACACACAGGGAAAAAATGTGCCCAAGATCTCCCCCTCCCCCTACACCAACCAAGGAAAAGAAATCGTTAGGGCTAGCTGGCTGACACGCTTCTCCCCCAGAGCAGACTAGCAAGAGAGCCTGAGAACGAGCCAGCAAGGGAGCAAGGGAGGGCCGCGCGAGGTCACCCGAGGATGACGAGAGGAAACCAAGAGGTGGCGGGTCGCGCCGCAATGGTCCGGTTACCATGACGACCTGGCGAAAACAACCCCCGCCAGTCTCCCTGGCCATGACTATGGCTGTCACTCCGTTCTCCTATGAGCTATTTCCCCTGATCCGTCCTGGAAGGCGAGGGGAAGGAAGTTGGAAAGAAGGGGGGGGGGGGGTACATTTGTTTGAGAAAAAGACGTTGTCTCCCCAAGGGCGTTAAACAGAGGCGGGAGAGAGGTGGCTAATCTAATCACACAAAGGGTGGATACGTAGAATGATGCACGTCAACATATGGTATATATTTATATCTAACAAAAGATCTGATATACAAACATTGTTATTCAGACATAATACAGTACTATAATAATTCATTTATATATTATGACAAAAAATACAAACGCATGTATATGTATATACACATCCTATACACCTACATGTAATCCCACATCCATAGACCTAAATGTCCACACATGACATGTGTATATCCAAATAAAATACACACACTTATGTGCACATTCAAACACACATTAACGTACACTCCCATATTCATACGCTATACAGACAAGCAATATATGCGTAAATATACCCATGTTGTCAGTCCCAACAGTTGGGCGCAGCTCACGATCTGCAGCGGCCCTGGCCCAATGAAACCCGAAACAAAACGCATTTATAAACATATATTCGTGTTGTTTCGGGATTCATTGGTTCAGGGTCACCCGGGCTCATGAGCTGTTCCCAGCCTTTTAGGAGTATAAAAATCGTAACAGCACAAAAATATATTAACTTGTATATGCTGTCCATCTACATACACATAGGTATAAAAAAAAGTATTCATGCATGTTCCCAAACCTATCCATCTATCCATCCATCCATTATATATATATCCATCTAATCCATCCATCCATCCATTATCCATTCTATCCATCCATTATATATATCCATCCATCCATCCATCCATTTATATAATATCTATCCATATCCATCCATCCATTCATCCATCCATTCCATCCAGAATATCATGTCTATGGGTGTATATATGTTCCTCTGTGCATTTACACGTTATAAAAAACAGCATTTGAAAATTTACGCCCACATTTATATCCACGAATATGCACCCCCCCCCCCCCACACACACACCACACACACTTACCATACGTAGCTCCATAAGGTAAATACCATAATGAAAGTACCTGGGAAAGTTAATTAACGTGGAGGAGGAAACACTAAAGATGTATATAATTCTGCGTATGAGAGCATCAGGATATATATACATTTCACAGAAAGGAGGCGAGAACGTCGATAAAGCCTATGGTTAGGATACAAAGGATGAGAAAAATCAGTTCACCGACATACCAGAACTCGATATCTGCAATGGCAGTCTTACTGGAGGGGGGGGGCGAGGGGTAATAAGAAGGAAAATGGTGGATAAGTGTATTATCAAGTGGTAGAGCTGCAGAGAACGTGGGGGAAATGGATAGAATGGAGAATCAAGTGGGAAAATGGAGGAAAAGTGGATAATAAGGGGGGACGTGGGAGAATGGGGGCCCAACGTGAGGAAAATACCAGTATACATTATTGGCTCTCGGTGATAAAAAAAAATGTGCCCCCACACTGAGAAGTGGAAACTGTGTTTGCTTTTAAGAAATGGCAATTAAAACGTATGAACATAGTAAATATTGCTGGAGGAAGTGCAATCAACTAGAACATATATATATATATGTAGAGCAAGTGGCATGTGGGGATTTTATAAGGACAAGTGGCATGTGGGGGAATTTGTAATGATAATCACAAATCAATACACTAAGGGGTATAAAAAACATCAATGGGGAATCAGAGAAGGTACACTTGACCAGTTCTCCCAGCAACTCCTTGGTAATTGCCCGAGTTTAATTGGCCTACAAGTATGGGCGGACGATTGTGCTGGAAGGTAACTGGAACCCTTGGGAAATCCCTATGGTTATACTTAAACAATTCTGGAGGCTAGGCATGAGTAATTCCAATGTGTGCAATGTATGCAATAACTTGGTGGAGGGGTACAAGTTAATTAGCTTAATAACAATGGGGGCAACAGGTAAAGCTGTCTGGAACTAGTGGTACTGCTGGAGGCATGAATAAGCAATTTATAACAAAATAGATTCTAGTGAGGAAAACATTAAGTCAATTGCAGGGTGTGTGAAACATGAACATAGGGTAGCTAGCATTCTCTATATGTAAAATGTGGTCAAGTTCATACCGGTTCTTTTCACAGGGAAATGACGTCCTCGTGAGAAAATAACCAATTACAGAAGACAAAAAAATTGGTTCCATCAAAAAAAGGACCATCGGGAAAGTATGGGGATAGACCCATGAAAATGGTCGAAGAAAGCTCCGAGTGTCAAATGGTGCAACGAACAGCTGACCAAGAGCTTCTATTAGGGAAAACAACAGTAATGGACCATAACAAAGGTCAAAGTTAACGAGATAAAAGGTGTAGGAGATGCACAGGGAGAAAGAAGTCACAAGAAATGCGAGATCCTGTAATGGGAAGGGGAAAAAAAAAAAAAAAAAAAAAAAGATCTGCCAAAAGAAATGCAGATATGCCATTGTAAACATTAACAATAACAATAATAAAAAAGCCTTAATAATATGCAACCTTCAAATGTGCAACAATACAATACAAATGTGCCCCCATATGGATATATTACATAAATTTTGCATAAATGCTGTAAAAGGGGAATCCTACTAGTGTTTCTGGGGAGGGGGTGGGAGGATCTAAAGTACCACTTAGAAAAGGAAACAGTTGAAGCAAAGAAGCATGAAAAAATGCACAGCAGATGGTATATCTCGCAAAAAGTGAGAAAAGTAAGTGTTGATAATACTGCTAAATAAAAAACGAATAAAAAAAAAAAAAAAAAAAAAAAAAAAAAAAAACTTAAGCAACAGCAGCAGCGATGACCAAAGGTTAATGGACAAGTAGATCCAGAACAGATGTAAGTAACCTAAAGAAAGGGACAATGAGGAACAGATGTTCTTGCAAGAACTGTCCTTGGTGGACTATTTTGTTTTTGTTTTTATATTACGAGAATGCTGTGATGGAGGAAAAAATGTGCTGGTGACTAAAGCAGAGGCCACAAGAAGTGATTTGATAAGACTAAAGGGGTTCCATAAACCTAAGAACTATGTAGAAGGTAGGGAAAAAACTAAAATAAAAACACTGGTGTCAAGAAAGCACTAGAGTGGCTACTGGTAGCGAGACAGGGACCAAGATGGTGGTGGACTGTTTACCTTTGTTCCAGGGTTCAGGTAGCCTCTGAAAAACACAGAGAAAGGAGAAGTCAGAAATGGAATGGGCAATAGAATATAAATGATATACAGCGAGAATCAGCCTGTTTTAAACCCCTTAACTAATAATAAAAATATTAACCTTGGTGATATAGCAGGAACTATAACAGATTAATGTAAACACACAAAATGAATCAACTAAAATAACCTTAATATTAATGATATGAATCAAATAAATAAAATCTTAATGATAAAATGACACTACAGTATTGGAAATAGTTGTAGGAAGTAAAAAGTAATCTTATTGATAGTAGCAGTCATAATGATAGCAACAGCTCCAGTAAAACAATAGGTAAAGTAATAATAGTACAATAGTGGAAATTGTAGTAACAATGCTAGTAGTAGTTGCAGTTGTAGTAATAGTAAAAACAGTACTAGCACAAGTAGTAGTAACAGTACTAGCAGCACAAGTAGTAGTAACAGTACTAGCACAAGTAGTAGTAACAGTACTACTAGTAGTACTAGCACAAGTAGTAGTAACAGTACTAGCACAAGTAGTAGTAACAGTACTAGCACAGTAGTAGTAGTAACAGTACTAGCACAAGTAGTAGTAGCACAAGTAGTAGTACAGTACTAGCACAAGTAGTAGTAACAGTACTAGCACAAGTAGTAGTAACAGTACTAGCACAAGTAGTAGTAACAGTACTAGCACAAGTAGTAGTAACAGTACTAGCACAAGTAGTAGTAACAGTACTAGCACAAGTAGTAGTAACAGCACAAGTAGTAGTACAGTACTAGTAGTAGTAGTAACAGTACTAGCAAAGTAGTAGTAACAGTACTAGCACAAGTAGTAGTAACAGTACTATAGTAGTAACAGTACTAGCACAAGTAGTAGTAACAGTACTAGCACAAGTAGTAGTAACAGTACTAGCACAAGTAGTAGTAGTAGCACAAGTAGTAGTAACAGTAGCAGTAGTAGTAACAGTACTAGCACAAGTAGTAGTAACAGTACTACACAAGTAGTAGTAACAGTAGCAGTAAGTAGTAACAGTACTAGCACAAGTAGTAGTAACAGTACTAGCACAAGTAGTAGTAACAGTACTAGCACAAGTAGTAGTAACAGTACTAGCACAAGTAGTAGTAGTACTAGCACAAGTAGTAGTAACAGTACTAGCACAAGTAGTAGTAACAGTAGCACCTAGTACAGTACTAGCACAAGTAGTAGTAACAGTACTAGCACAAGTAGTAGTAACAGTGGTGGCAATAATAGTACCAGCTGTTGTAGCACCACCAGGACTATTCAACTTTCAAGTACTGGCATTTTTATTTGCATCACATTTACTACTACTAGTAACTAGTTCTGGAATGGATAAAAATCATTACAATAGGACAAGAATAAATGATAAAGAAATTATGAGATCAAAATAGGACATTTTCTGTAAGAGGAAAATAGGAGTTACAAAATAAAATAAAACAGGACAAAAATAACAGACTATTAGCATTAAAAAGAACCACAAAAAAACAAAATAAATACCAATACAAGGACTGAAATGAACAAAAATACTAAGGACGAACCAGTGACACTAATAGCTATATCATAAATAATGACAGTAATAACCTAGGCAATATAATCATCATTTAGGTAGTACTCCATTTAATTCAGGATTAGATGCTGATAGCAAAAGTTTGCAAAATGGCTATGGTAATCATAGAAGTAAAGGTGGTAATCATGGTAATAGCAACGATAGAACAATAGTTGAAGTCTAAACTAAAATAATGATAAAATTTGAAACTGATGTTAATCTGTTCTAATCATCAAAATGAGAAAAGACTAATTTTAAGTCAGATATTACCTAATTTCATCAGTAAGTTATCCACTCCTCTGAGTAACACACTTGTCACTACAAGTGTCTTTTAGCTAAAACATAGCCTAAATATAGCAGAAGGCTATGAATTTTGAATGCATTGAGCATTTGATAATTCTTAAATACCCAGTAATTTTTTTTTTTTTTTTTCAATCCAAGATCAAAATAACAATGACGACGATGATAATGATAAATGCTGAAGGACGACTTCATTATTCTTTTCAAATCAGGCTCACTCTCGCAGAATACTATAAGGACAGTACAGATTTACTTTGTGATGTGCTATAATTTTGAAGACAAGGCCAGAGAAAGTTTCACTTCAAGTATAATAAAAACAAGTAAATGGAGAAATATAGATAGCACAGTTTATGAGAAAGCCTGCACGACAGCAAAACAGAGGAAGCCTGTCATAGTGAAGTTTCTTTTTCCTGTTTCATAGACTGTATGTACTACAGAAAATGTGGAAAAAAGTTGGACTTGGAAAAATAAAAATGATGATTGACACACTGTACAGAAGCAGACAGAAGGCTAGTTTTTGCACTTGAGTAATTGAAAATAAGATGCATTCAATGAGAACACTAAGGGACTTTGAAACCTCCATGTTGTGTGGGAGATGGTAAACACTTCAAAATTCATGAAAATAGGTACTAATTGCTGTAATAGTTGGGGGAAGTGTTCTTGAATTACAGTGCACTAAAAAAAATGGAATGTTAACTAGGCATTTGCAGACAATATCACGATACCTTTCCTCAAAACCATTGATATGCAGAGAGTGCAATGTTGGAGAGGGGGTCTTGTTCCTATAAAATGGTCAATTTGTTGCTGCATAACAGTATTTACACATACTGTAAGCAACTTAGGAATTGGAAAACATTACATTGAATAATGCTCATATACATTTCATCCATTCATTAATAACTGGGAACACAATTCAAATATTGATAGAAAAACTGTTAAGACATGCAAAATCACGCCACACTTCAAAACCAATGAGTAAAAATTATATACATAGACAGTGATATCTCAAGTGCTTTGTACAAGATCAATTACTTAACCATAAAAAGATTCAAAGATGCAAATATATTTCATAATACGGTCACAGCATCATGCTAAAATTCAGTTAACAAAACTTCATGCAAACTGGATTATATGTACACATGTATATGTACGCATATTAAATATGTACACTAAAGTATTACAGTATGAACTGTATACACAAATCACAAATACATGTACAAATCAAGGGCACCTTCTCATGCTTCTCTGGTAATCAAGAAGAGGTCAACGCAATAGTGTGAAACAATTGTCCATATCTTATTACATAATGACAACTCAAGTTTTATATATCTCTATACTGTTATACAATTTTAATATCAAATCTAAATTGATCATTGATTACACTCAAATATTCAAATTAATCTTCATCACTCATATCTAACAAACAGGTAACACAGTTTACATTTATTTACTTTTTTCTTTCAAGTTTCTGCAGTTTTAAGGACTGACATATCAACCTGTATTTCAAAATCAACATTACCAGATCATTTAATTGATGCAAGAAATTTTTATTTGGTATCAAGTGTATATACATAGTACCTAAAAATCAAAATCTCATTGGCAAGATGACTTAGCCAGCCTAGGTAAACTGACAAGAAATAATTTTTTCCGAAACCTATGTGGTTGCTTACTTCATAGAATACAAGGAAAGCATTTCATGCAATATCAAATTATAGCACATCTAAGAATTAGGTTGGCTGCTTGTTTTCCTAAAATCAGTGAATTAGTATTATGGAGATAAAGAACAGCATCAATCAACCTAGATGGGCTTCCTCACAGTTGGTCGCAATGCCAGTATGATCACAAGTATAAGCTATGTACACCCAAGTGTGGAAGGCACATGGCCATGCATTTAGGATGGACAGGAACAAGATTCAATGAATGACAACCTTAGCCCTAGTTGTCTCAACATGAATATTTAAACCAGAATTCTGCCATTCATGGTATAAAAATAATGTCATTGACACAAGGGAATCTAAATCACTTTAAAAACTGAAGTAAATGGCAGTCTAGAACAAATTTCAGTAAAAATCATCAATGACCAATTAATTGATCTATGAATTCCAATAGTACATCAGTGTAAAGGTAGAAGGCATAGATCTATATAAAGGCATATATTAATCAGAAGTTCCTTTTTCTTATTTCATTAACAAGAATTTTGCATAATGTTGATGGGCATGTTTATAGCTAGTAATTTTATAGTAAATGGACTTCAGCTACATTCATGTGTGAATATTTTTGTCAATTGGTCCTAGACTGGCATGTCAGCTATGTTACTGTTAATGAAGTGAATAAAAATCGCACTTGTTATATGGTTAAAACCTTTGTGGGAGGTTATGTCTATCAACAGTTCTACTATCACATCTGTTTAGCAATTACCTTGATTTTTATATATTTTTTTTTATATGCATAACATATATGCCATGTCCACTGATTTACACAGATGGCTCCAAAGTACTAGTCATCATCTATCGTTAAAACCTTTGTGGGAGGTTATGTCTATCAACAGTTCTACTATCACATCTGTTTAGCAATTACCTTGATTTTTATATATTTTTTTTTATTTGCATGAATAGCATTAAGAAGGGGGGGGGGGGAGAAAAAAATAAATAAATTGAGGATTGGGGATATCAGGCAAGGTTACGTTAAGCTTATCTAATCCTTGGTGGCTGTGTACTTGGGACAATTCACAAAAATGACAGGGCAGTGCATTTACCTTCATACAAAAGCTTAAACTTGCATTCAAAAGGCTAATAAGCGTAATCAATGCATTCTTACCAAGTAAAAGAAAAGCCAATAAGGGAGGTTTTAATGCAGGAATGTATGTGTACATACTGACTGTGCTAATGGCAATGTGTTTAGTATCTATGCTGTTGTGGTTAAGAGTGAGCAAAATGCACAGTAATAAACAGAAGAAAATTAAAGCAATATTGTAGCTGTAAAGTAGGTAAAGACCACTAAATGGTAGAACTGTAAATGGAAAGGTGTTGTCTGTAGGCTGGTAGGTCCAGGTAATGAGCCAGGTAAACAGCTAGCCAACACAAAGCCTAACATACACGTGGCAATGAAGCTTAAGAAGAAGAGATGGGTAAGGAGAGATGGAACAAATTGGTATTAGTAAGCAACAGTATCAAATCACAATGTATTATCAAGCTGTGAGTAGACATGGCAATCAACAGTAGCAGAGTGGAGTAGAAAAGTGATCTACTAATGAAAAACTTATGAGAGAAGTACTTTAATCACACTTTCATGGTCTTCCTGCCCAGGTAAACAATATGTAATCAATTTTCTTTGACTTATTTACTTATTACATACCAAAAATACATACAAAAAAGTTATATTCTGTAGATGTTAGTGCACTTTAGAGATCTTAACAGATTACAAAAAAATATTCAAAAGATTTATTATAAATACTTTAGTTCAAGTAAATGACTTAGTACACAACCATTTCTAACTTTGCAATAACCATGTGTGCCTATTTCTAGCTTTGCCCGTTAGTGTGTGCAGCTTCTTTTTAAGCTTGCTCAGTAACAGTTGTTTCCCTATTTCTAGCTTTGGCCACGTGTGTGAGCACACGCCTATTTCTAACCCTGGCCAAGCGTATGTGAGCGCATGCAAATTTTAAAGTTATACCACGAGTGTGTATGTGCACGCCTATTTCTAGCCTAGACCACGAGTGCGTATGCGCACGCCTATTTCTAGCCTAGACCACGAGTGCTATGCGCACGCCTAGCCTAGACCTATGCGCACGCCTATTTCTAGCCTAGACCTATGCGCAGCCTATTTCTAGCCTCCAAGAGTGCGCACGCCTTTTTCTAGCCTTGCTATTATTCTAGCCTAGACCAAGAGTGCGTATGCGCACGCCTATTTCTAGCCTAGACAAGAGTGCGTATGCGCACGCCTATTTCTAGCCTAGACCAGAGTGCGTATGCGCACGCCTATTTCTAGCCTAGACCAAGAGTGGTATGCGCACGCCTATTTCTAGCCTAGACCAAGAGTGCGTATGCGCACGCCTATTTCTAGCCTAGACAGAGTGCGTATGCGCACGCCTATTTCTAGCCTAGACCAAGAGTGCATATGCGCACGCCTATTTCTAGCCTAGACCACGAGTACATATCCGCACGCCTATTTCTAGCCTAGACCACGACCATGAGTGTGTATATTTTATCGTGTGTATTTCACTTTGCCATTAGTGTGTACACACCCATTTCTATCTTTGCCCATTAGTGTACACACCCATTTCTATCTTTGCCCATTAGTGTGTACACACCCATTTCTATCTTTGCCATCTTTTCTATCTTTGCCCATTAGTGTGTACACACCCATTTCTATCTTTGCCCATTAGTGTGTACACACCCATTTCTATCTTTTGCCCATTAGTGTGTACACACCTATTTCTATCTTTGCCATTTGTTATTCTTGCCCATTAGTGTGTACACACCTATTTCTATCTGCCCATTAGTGTGTACACACCTATTTCTATCTTTGGCCATTAGTGTGTACACATCTATTTCTAGCTTTGGCCATTGGTGTTAACACACCAATTTTTAGCTTTGCCGACTAGTGTGCACGGCTATTTCAAGCCCTGCCCATTAGTGCACGAGTGACAACTCTACCTTTGCCCACTGGTGTGCAAACACCTATTTCAAACTCTGCCCATCAGTGCAATTATAATTTCTTTTTATTATATATATATTTTTTTTTTTTTTTCTTAAGCTCTGCCAATTTTTGTGCACATGCCTATTTCTAGCAGTACCATTAATATGTGTTTTTACTTTTCAGGTTTGCCCATTTGTTTGCAGCTATTTCTATCTCGCAACTAGTGTGTGATATTTCTATTTCTGATCATTTGTGTTGTGAGGCTATTTCCATCTCAGCCCATTAGTGTGTGTTCTGCCCA